>JBBMOL010000277.1:309455-738215 GCA_037954665.1 Laguncularia racemosa
TTTAGGAAGTATAATAGATATGTTAAGGAATCTTGAAGTAAAGAAGATCGTTGTTTTGAAGTGTAGGGTCATGGGAAATGGAAGTCAAAGAGATACAAGAACAGGGTTCATGCCTATGTACTTGGACATATTGAAGACCATGCATATAGTCCAAGGAAACACGATTGTGCTGATGGGCTGATGTGGAGACAAGAATAGAGAGGAATACGGGGAGCTACACACACATGTATATAGCTGTGAAGATGTATGCAATCATACACATGTCTGTGTATATGTCTTAATATTTATTTTATGTTATATTTCATTACTTTATTAGGATTTACATTAATTACGATATTGCCATTTTATTAGGGGAGTATTTGAAGGTTATTTGGTCTTTCTATTTGGAAGATAAACACTTTTGATAATTATAACATTTATTAAGGTTGTAAACCTTTATTCTTTCTCCTTAAAGAGATCTTTCATAAACTCCTATAAATTGAGTTTTAATATAATTAGATTAATTTATGAGTTTATTGGTTTTCTAATTATAGTGTTTATTGATTTCTATTTTCATGAGTATATCAAAATAGAATTCAATGCCTTAATTTAATTATTTATTAATAATTATCATATTCGCTTTACTTTCTATTATATATATATATATATAAACAAAAAAGACATTAACTTTAGGTCTTGTCGTGCCTGAATTCCATTATAGGAGCACATCATGAAGGCTAATGGTATCACAATTCTTGGAAATGGTAGGAATACAAACTTTTCCCATGATAAATGGGAAGGTGATTTTATGAGACAATTAATCCAGGGCTCGATTCATAATCAATTCTTGAAAAGAGTATGTTTTTCCCAAAAAATAAAGCTTCTGCTTTGGCTGATAAAACACAACAATCTTCCTTCAGCTATCAATTTGTGACGCAGGGGATTTTGAACTTGTTAAAACAAAATGTTTGTAATCATGGGTTGTACAGAGAGACTAGAACTCTAGTTTGTATAAGCAGAGCTAATAGCTCAAGGATCGTCAGTTTGAATGAATAATCCTCTCCTTATTTTTGTACTGTACATATTTCTTCTTAATATAAGTACCATGTTTATTGAATAAAAAAATGAAGAAAAAAAATAAAAAAAATCTTTTTCTGTTATATCGGTTCCTCGAATGAGTCTCCAAGCTCAGTTAAATCAAATTTTCATCCATTAACTTGAGCCCCACAAATATGGGGTGTTATATCTTATATAAACACTAAGATAAATAGTATGGACAAATACTACTTAAACAATCGATGTATATGATATAAGATACATTAAAGAGTTTTTAATATGCGTTTAGTGCATAGTTGTCACAAGTGATGTAGCTATGTCTTGTGCTGTAGATTTGGATTTGCTGTGTTAAGGTTAATACAATAATCATCTTTAACTAAAAGCTAAAATTTATGAATATGATGTAAGCTATTATATTTATTACTTATTAAGCTGCTATATTTTATCATTTGTGCTTATAATTGACTGATTAACAAGCAAGATAAAAAAAATAATTATTATAAATTAAGAAGGTTAGTTATAAAGTTACTAATGATATTGTTTGAATCGGTTCTTGTCTATTAATGGTATGGTATGAATAGATTTATGTTTCAAATGGCTACTCTAATGAGTGTTTTGTAGTTGAACCCATGTGTCGTGATACCAAGATCGTTATGTAATTGGACTTGTGTTTTAAGTTTTATGTGATTAGATAGAGTGCATATCACATTATTAATATTTAATAATAATATTAAAGATAATAAGAAAACTATTTTTTTTTTTTGAAAAAAAAGGAAAACAAAAAGAAGAAAGAAAGAAAGAAAGAAACGGGAGTTCTCACTCTTTTTCATAGTCTAATGTAATTCTTTGACTTCTAATAAATTTTTTGACATTTTTATCAAAAGCAAAATGGTTACATCATATCTAAAAACTTTTTTTTTTTAATTTTAGGGATTTAAATACCTAATTTTAAACAAGGGTACACCTTAATCTAACATTAGAGAGTATATTTGTAATTTGCCCTTTAATTGTTTTTTTTTTCTCATTTATTATCCTTAATAAATGGAGACTGTGGTTTTTATAATAGAATTGTTGAAGTATAAATAAATAATGGCAGCGAGGCAGGGCAGGTGCATACGAGACTGTCACGTCCTTACTCTCGCGTTTGGGCCGTATCAGATGCACTATCCCCAGATACGAGTCAGCTCCTCTGAAATATATTATTTGAAAAAGGATCGGTGCAACATTCCATTTCGGCCCAAAGCATGCATGGTGGACAAGTTAGCAAGCAGCTCTTGCTAATTGGTTAGCTTAGCTCGTAGTCCAGTGGGGCAGATCTATCCTACAAATTGAGTTTTAAAGCCCCATTATGTGGAGCTTCAATCGACAAACTACCAACTTTTATGGTGAAAAAGAAAAACAACAAGAAAAGTAACCAATAATTGTCCTAGGATAATATCTCCTTGAGCTACCGTTCCTCAGCTTTTAATAGATTGTTTAATTTTTTATTACTTTATTTGGTCTAGTTTATATGATTTCATACGCAAGCAAGTTTATATCCATGATGGATTTATATCTAATTGAGATAATTATGTGATCAAGAATGATAAGAAAACAGATTTATAGAACAAAATTTCCGAAGTGCCCTTATCATTTGCCAAAATCAAATTTTTACATTTGTCAATCATTATCGTACTAATTAGGAGGAGTTATAGTATTGATGGCATTTTGAAGGAGATGTAGTTAACCCAAAAAATATTAATGATAAATAAATAAATAAATCCAAGCAAACTCTATATATTTGGATGTGATACTTGCACAACCAAATATGTTATTTGCACTCCATGTGCACTATTCATTTCTTCATTTTTGGGTGATGCATAAGTGACAAATAGTTATGCATATATATAAAGTAAAAGTCGCCTTTTGGTGTCTTTACTCTTTATTTTTCTAAATAATCCATCAACAAAATTTGTCCATGCGGCAGTACAATTTAGTTTAAAAGATAACTCCCTCTTAAGCCTTATCTCCATATCTCTCCATGGTTTTAGGAAACCAAGTATCTATTTTCCTTTACATTTTGATGTACATTCTCAAAACTTTTTGCATTGCAACTACTATTTTAGTGTCCTCCATATATGAAATTTTTCATATTACATTAATGCTATCCATTCCACTTTTTTAATTGCTTACTTTCATTCGAACCGATTTTACTTTGTAGTCCTCATGATCATAGCAAAAAAGTTTTAACTTTGGAATAATGTTATAATATATTAACAAAACTTATACCATTTATCCATCCAAGCATACTCTTAATTTTATACAAACTGTCATAGTAATGCTTTATCAAATTTCACTAAGTATATTTTGTTCAAGTATCAAATAAGCACTAGTAATAATATTTTCTTTCCAGCTACAAATTTGATGTGAATAGCCGTGTGTGCGACTATTGTTAGTATTAAAAAAATAGAGTATATTGGTTAGATTATATGCAAGAACAGAGGAAAATAGCTAGTTAGTAATAAGAGATTAATCTTGTAAGCATACATAGGCAAGAAATACACAAAGCCACACGCAGATTATGAAACTACACCATATCATTCATATACATTCTTAATATTCCCACATTATTTACCCTATAATTTCTTCATATTTTTGGCACAATACAACTTGGTGAAGATCAATAAATTGTAACATTACACTCACAGGTCCGGATAAATTATACTGACACCCATTAAAAGCTATTAGAAGAACGAAAACATCAAAAATCCAAAATATACAACATTACATTCCCTATCAGAGTTGTAGGGTGAGATTAAAACAACATATCTAAGCTAATAAAGTACAACACAGAACTATGATGGGGTGCAATATTGTAATTTTCAAATTTTGAGTTATCTCCATCATTTCAATACTTTGTAAAGGATCTCAGCATGGTTTATCCTGCAAATTATTATCACAAGCACACATTGCTAGCCACTTACGAACCCTTTCATATCATGATCGGGCCAGATAACTGCAACCGTAAATTGGAGAACGAGGATCTTTAGTACATGTGTGAACGCCTCTTGCAAAACACAGCATGCTTTTAATATAAATATCTCTAACTTTATCTAAATTTTTCTTACGTTTGTTTGATGATAAACCTCCTCTTTTTCCTGCCTTTGATGTCTTCCATGGTCTCTCAACGGACCAGGAAACCTTGACTTGTTCTAGTTTCTTGTACTGTCGTCTCTTCAATTTCCGTAACAAAGCTTCGGGAAACTTAGATTTTAACTTCTCCATTATGTTGTGTGTATTGCTGCGTGAAACTGAGGAGGAGGAAGAGATATATGAGGAAGGAAAAAGAGTAGGTGATGAATTAATGAATTCCGGTAGATAAGCTCAATATGTGTAATAAAAAGTAAGTACGAGAGGTCGTCTGCGATTTGCATGTGTCAACTAATATTAATAAGAGGCTTTAATTAGGGTAACTTCAAAAAGGTGAGTGGTTATTGTTTGTAAGGACTTTTTAATAAATGGGAAGTTTAGATGGAATGTACCTGAAGTTGAGAATTTTCATCTTTTAAGGGGGAAAAAGAAAAAGAAAAAAAAAAAAACACGACAAGCAAAACTGTAAAAGTTTGTAATATCTTTTTTAAAAACCTGTGGGCACAGTTTTAATAAGTTTTTAGAGTCAAGAGGCAGTTTTGATTTCCTTCTGGTACCCGTCAATGAGAACCGATACATTAGGTTAAACGTTTATTTGACATAATGTACTGTAGGAAGAAAATTACAATTCTTATAGAATTGAATCCAAAAAAATAAAAACTACTTTGTTTGGTTTTATTTAAAATAATTCAAATAATAATTTAAAATAAATATAAAAATGCCCAAATATCCTTATCCATTTAAAATCCTAGCCCATGGTCCCTACTTAACTCTAGTCTTGATAACCACCCATCATGGACCACAAGCCTCGTTTAGTTTGACGTATACAGTGAAACCATTATGCCTCAACTCGGTTCTACGCAGCTTATCTCAGCCCGATATGGGTCTATTAAGAAGGTTCAAGAGGCTCCAAGATGGTCAGATGGTTCAAGTGGCATGGGTCCAATGGTCGTGGTTCAGTGAAGGCCCAATGTGATGAGATTTGACATGATAAGGTTTTTCAAATTCATAAGGATTCAAAAGTCGTAGTTGGGTAGTTGGACTAGGGTTAGGTCTATGCTATGATGGTTAGATATAAATGGTTTAGCTCATGATTTAGTTGGTGGACTAGGGTCCTATAAATAGAATATGAAAATATCCAAGATCATGTAATAGGTATATTTTTGGTTGTAAAATAAAATTATAATTCCCTCTTTAACAACGATAAAAATTTTATAGAATTACTATATTACAAACTGAATGCATTAACACTTTTAAGAGGAAAACAATAAATATATTTGTTATATTGAGATAACTATTCTTTTTCACCCATTTCATCAAGATAAAAAAATTAGTGTAGCACCAATAAATTCATGAGATATTATTTGTAATGTATAATGGCTCCATTGAGCCTGTAATTAGTAAATGAAGGGAAAGAAAAAAAAAACTTTGGATTTCTATATACAAAATATTTCAAGATCTCATGCGTGGAATTAAGACATTATGAACATAATAAAACATATCTAAATATATTGAAAGAGAAATTTTCTAAAGATTTGATCTTTAAATCTAAAATAATAATTGCACTTGATTTTCTCACTTAATGGGATATGAAAAAGGCAGACAGTGAAAACCTTAATAACACACTACTTAGACTAAGACCTTAACCCAATTTATAACCTTTATTATTTTATTCCATTATGATCCATCACAATAAATGAAATAAAATAAATGGACTTTTACATATTATAACCCATCAACACCATTGCTCCTAGCACCACTATGATACTTTTAGAAGCCTTGTGCATCAATCAACCAAATGATACTTTTATTTAACAACTTTACTTTTTTATCCAATTAGACAATTACCAATATACAATTAATTGATATGGTGACCTACAAAGTTACAACAATAAATACAATAGTATACATGCACTACCTTGACACTCCATTAACATTGCTCCTAAAATCACTATTATCTCTACTTCATTATTGCACCACCATCATTATCATAAACCGTACCCCTACATTGCCTTAATACTATGATCAAAGTCTCAATATCAATACCATCAGTCTATCACCAATACCTCTGCACCATCAACACCACACTTGTTGCTTTTACTACCACCATTACCATTACCATTACCATCACTATAAAGCCCAACACTATAGCTACCAATACCTACCACCCGCTAACACCACTACCACTAAGACCATTATTAATGTTTTTACTACTGTCACCATTACATTACCACCAACCGCCACTAACCTACTACCTTATTTCACTGTGCCACAATGATCAATATTGATGTTGTTGCTATTGCCACCATTACATCTATACTACCTCTACCACCACTACTCTATACCACCACCACTATAAGAGGGCAAAAAATTATTGAACCATAAATTAGATCAAATCAAATCAAAATTTAAATTTTTAAAACTCAGTTCAATTTATAATTGTGGTTAGATTCAAGTACTAATTGAAACTAACAAATTATGAATTACTTTCAATCTAAAGTAATAATTGCACTCGGTTTTCTCACTTAATGGGTATGAAAAAGGCAGATATTGAAAACCTTAATAAAACATTACTTAGACTAAGACCTTAACCCTATTTATAACTTTTATTGATGTGCCTAAATAATTCAAGCACATGAACACAATCCAATTGGAGAATTCAACAAGATAAAATCCCTAAATTGGCGTGAACACAAAGGATGAACAAATCTCAATGGTATGAACCCAAATTAGATGTATTATAAGGAATTCTAACACCAATCAAATTACATATAAAATGTAATTCCAATCTTTAAAATTGGTTTAAAATCCTAGTAATATGAACCCTAAATTGGCATGAAACAACAAGTAGATTTTACACACTAGTAATAAAAGGAAGCAACCTAGAAGATCTTGATATTACTCACAAGAAATTCCAAGTCAAACTCGCCACAATTTCCTAGAAATTGATATGAGTGGATGTTTTAGCAAGAGGGACTCTCTCTCTCACGGCAACAAAAGTGTTTTCTTCAAATTAACAAAAGCTCCTAAAAACCCTAGTTAGCAAGTATTTATATTTGCTCCAATTAGGGTAAAAATGTTCAAAACAAAATTACACATATGCCACTAAGTGGCCGGTTCTAAAATCAAAGTACAAGTACCAAAATAAACAAAAATTGGCCAGTTCTTCAAATGACAATTACAAGTGCAAAAGATGGTTTCCAAGTAGCTAGTTCTTCAAGTCAAGTGGACACATTGTGGATTGTTGGATGTGAGTCCAAGAATGTCCCGCAAGTTGATCCTTAGCGCATGTTATTTGGCCATCCTGTAAACTTATCAATGTACCTGGTAAAGTGCAAAAACAAAACATTATTAGATAAAAGTGGCCATATGTGGATGTTTGGGCTCATACGTCCAAGTCAGGTTCCCCCACAGTTGGAACTGTAGGGTAGATTCCCATCATTTATTATTTTATTTCATTATAATCCATCATAATAGGTGAAATTTTTAGAAATTTTCAAGAAGCTACACATTAATCTTCTACTAGTTGAAGTATTATCACAAATGCTAAGATATGCAAAGTTTTTGAAGGACCTACTATCAAACAAGAGGAAACTTAAAGAATGCTCCACGGTAACTCTTGGTGGAGAATGTTCTGTGATCATTTAGAACAAATTACCAAAGAAGCTTAAGGATTTAGGAAGCTTTACCATTTCATGCTTGATTGGGAATTTATTTGAAGAAAGGCCTTTAGCTGACTTAGGCGTCAACATCAATCTTATGCTATACAAAATGTTCAAGAAGTTAGAACTAGGAGAACCCAAGCCAACAAAAATGAGCTTGTAACTTGCCGACAGATCAGTCCCTTAGAGGAGTGGTTAAAGATGTTTTAGTGAAGGTTTAAGACTTCAACTTCCTAGCAAACTTTGTCATCCTTAATATGAAGGCAGATGTAGCTATCCTTCTTATTTTAAGGAGACCATTCTTGGCTACTACCAGAGCTATAATAAATGTTGGAGATGAGAAGTTTGTTCTATGAATGGGCAATGAAGAAGTTGTTGTGAAGATACCTAATGTGCACTAAGAGGACACTTGTTATGTAGTTGACTTTATCCATTTAGCTATTTTAGATTCACTCCAAATATTCTTAGGTAATGATACTTTGGAACTGTGTGTGATGAATGATAAGCCAAAGGGTTTGAAAAAATTCAAACAACTTAAGCACCAAAATCTTCATGGTTGTCCACCTAACTATAAATAAATAAAAGGAAATTGCATCAAGCTAACAATGTTAAACAAAGTGCTACTTGGGAGGCAACCCATGCTTAATTTCTAACTCTTTCTTTGTTTTTTGTTCCCACCAACACCACCCCCCCCCCCCCCCCCCCCCCCCATTTAACTTTTTGCTTCTCCTTAAGTAAAATGATCCTTAAAATTCAATGCAATTCCTCAATCTCATGAGTATGCTTCTCGACCTACCATGAAAGTATTGTATAAAAAATATTTTAGCTAAACTTATAGAGTTAGTCGGAGTAAATCAAGCCTTACCTTTATCATTTAATAACAAACTTTAAAATTAAAATTAAACATAAGGTCGAACAAAGCATAGTAGGAGTTGATTCACTTTTGCCATGTACTTGAAAGTATATAATCCCCTTAACTATTTCTCTAAGCACAGTAATCTAGAGTGAAAGTATGTTGCATCAAAATTTCCCTTGGGTTCCTCTCCAATATTCTCTCTAAATTTTTTATTAATTCAATTTCCTATATATTTTAATTCAAATTGATAGCAGGGATCGAAACTTGCTCTTTTGAGGGACCAAGATCCGCCCATATCGACTGAATTTGCTATTTTAACAAACTATTTATTTGGTTAACCTTCAGAGGGAAAGGTTTTTACCTCCATCTTTTCTTTTCTTTTCTTTTTTTGTTTTTCCTCTGGACAGGTTTTTGCTTGCTTATTTTAAGCCTTAATCTAAAAAGATATTTAGGAAAGGATTCTAAGTGAAAAATCTCATTTACCCTTTCACTAAAGATTAAAGGGGTTTCAAAACTTTTGAAGAGAGAATATACATCCTAGTAATGTTTAAATATTGAACCAATTAATGTTTTACTAAGGATCTCAATCTAATCTTAACTCTAAATTCCATCATTAGAAAACAAGTAAACTTGTTTCACAATGATTTCATCCTATAACTTTGACTAAGTATTAGTAATCCAAAGAAGGCATAGGCAAATGTGCATAGCATTCTTTCAAAAGGAATTCATTTACTAAGAGTTGACATATTGTTTAATTGCAATCATGATTTCAAAGTCTAATCATCAAGCAAAAATTTAAGGAAAATGGAAGAAAATTAGATAATTTTCTATATAACACTTTTAGTGCACTCTTTCCTTTTAACTAGTTCCTACCCCTACACTTAATTAGGGTATTGTCCTTAATGTCATTTTATAAAAGTTTAAGGAGGTAAAGAAAATAAAATTAAATATTTGCTGCACAAAGGAAAGAGAGATCTTGGTACCACCCTTTTTAGTTAGGTGGGATTACTTGAGATCGTGAATAGGTCAAAGTTTGTGAGAATAGGCTCCTTTAATCAATGCCCCTAGGCCCATATGCCCTTAGATATGCCCCATATGGAGGGGCATATGGATTTATCAGCAACACTTTTTTTTTTTTGAAAGCTTTTCAAAATGTTGTCCGTCTTGACATGATTTAGGCTCTCAAATTCATTCATCCTGTAAATTAATCATAAATCAAAATAAGTACTCTCTCTCTCTCTCTCTATATATATAAACTAAACTAACAAAACAAAAAAAGAGAGAAAGAGTTAGAAATTAGGCATGGGTTGTCTCCTAAGTAGTGCTTTGTTTAACATAGTTAACTCAACGCACTTCCTTTTTTTTTTTTTTAGTCAGGTAGACGGCCATGAAGATTTTGGTGCTTAAATTGCTTGAATTTTTTCAAACCCTTCGGCTTGTCATTCATTAGTTCTACTCAAGTGATTCCACCATGACTCTCTAAATCACATCAAACAAAGTTAATCAAGAGAGATGTAAGGGTTAAAACAAAGTAATTGTTTCACTATAATAGTTTAAACATTACTTGTAGCAATAGATGAAATATAACTTACATGCCTTTTCTTTTGGGGTTAAGAACATAATTACTATCTACAATGAAAGTATTTGAGTAAAAAATTTAAAGTGTAAACAACTTATAAAAATAATATGTCAAATGGAAAAGATCAAGGTAAAGAGTGGTAAGAGTCATAAGTTCTACCAATATGTAAAAATCTAAAAAAAAAGCACAAGCTAGTGATATAAGGCATAGGAACTCCATAAACCATGTTGTGAAATAGATAGCATTCAATTCTAGAGTAACACATAACATCCTTGCTTGTGCATGAATATTATGCATAAGAAGAAAAATTAAGCATAAAAAAAAGGAAAAGAAAAGAGAACTCAAGACTCTCAATAAGAAAAAGGATATTAACATATTTGGGGTTATTCCCCTTCTACTCTTTTAGAGAGTGAAAGATACTCTATATTCTTATAAAAAGGGTTTTTTTTTTCTCCTACCTCCAAAATAAGTTTAAACCAACACATAGTAGCCACACCCAATTTTAAACTCTACTTAGGAGAAACTCATGCCCAAATCAACAACCATCCAACACCAGAATCAGCAATAAGCACCAATATCAATAGAAAAAAATGTCTTGTGATGCACAGTCATGTAGTAGCAAAAAGTCAAAAATAAAAGTGCCACAATCTTTCTTAATTATTTACAAACTCACAAAATTGGTTCGACTAGTCCACCATTATGATGATCACATTGAGAGCTACTAAATTCTTTCTCTAGGTGATAGATTCCCTCACATTCGGATAAAAAAGGCACAAGTAATCTATTTCCTAATAGAAAATATGAACTATGTCTTGTCCCCAATAAGAAAACAAAACTAAACACTTTCATAACAACTACATTTGGACAATCCATATAGCTAATTTATTGAACTACTTAAAATAGCAAGGGTGAATAATATATAATGCTTACTTGCAAGCATTTTTTTATTAGTAACCACAAGTGACAAGCTACTCCATACTGCGATAATTCCAAGTTTATCAAGATACTATATAAATCTTCATCTTGAAAAGTATTCCCTTCTTTAGATTAATATAAAGCAAAGCTTCACAAAATAGACTAATAAGGAAAAAATGAATCATTTGTTGTCATTTTTACTCAACTAGTCAAGTTAGAAGTAACACATCTAGAACTTTAACAATTATTATGATCTAAGAATGCACCTTCCGAGCCAACCAATTGGATGAAACCTCTATGGTAGACAACAATTTCCTTAGAAAAAAGCTACATAGTATATAAACGGACAAACATATTCAAATACTTGTTGCTCTTAAATGAGAAAATTGTAGATCTGCAAAGATTGAGAAATGGGGATATCTTTTTTCAAATTAAATTTGACTCTGACTAGAAATGATCTAAAGTGAAAATTTCTAATTAACTAAGATCCAAGTGGAAGGCTTGTGTAGATAACCAAACCACTATATTCCTATGGCTCACCAAAACATTGCTAAACATTAACCACCAAAGTCTACACCTAAATAGAAATGTCACAAAAGCTAACTAAGGTAACCTTATTAAAGAGGTGAAAGCGAAATCTCCACATCATTATTGACTTCTTCAAATATGTATTTACATATTTATACCCTATGATAGAGAGTAGTAGATAGGATATATATAAAAGTTTGTTTCATTAAAAATATTTTTCAAATTCGATTAATAGAAACTTCATAACTTAATCAGAAAATACTCCGACTAAATTAAGAGAATTTATTAGAATTGAGAAAAATAATTTCCTTTAAATGCATTCATAGTCATTTTTGTTTAACTTTTTTTCACTTTAACACAACTAAATACTCCTAAACAAATGCTCTACAACTTTCTTTACTCCCACAAAATGTGAAATTAGATAAAATGGTAAGCGACCACTTGCTTTAACCAAATTTACAAAACAAGACAATAGTAACAAGTTGAATGAAAGTGCAGAAATGGATAGATATAGTTACCAAATAATGTAACCTCGAGCTAATGTAAGAAATGTAGCTCCTTTTGTAAAACACTTGCCATGGTTCGTCTCTCTATTCTATAGAGTAGACATCAATTCTTAAAATCTGTATTGCATCACCTTGACATTAATAGTCTTCAAAAGGTAATTCTAATAGCCCCTTGATCAATTTGATATGCAACAATGATATGCATGCCGAACATTTAATACAAAATTATAACAAATTAAATTTCTTTAAATTTTTAAAATTCTTTTTAAATTTCCAAGACAAGGTTAGGCAATACAACATATGCCACGTGGTTCAAAATTGCACTTTCATAATTAATTGTCAATTCAGCAAACATTTTCCTTTAATAAGATGTAAGTAGATAATACAGTAAAATTGAAAATGTGAGAACTACCTATAAATTTACACCCATTGACTTCTAATATCTAAGAAAGCAATAGTTAAAAAAAAAAAATCAATCCAAGCCTACATGAAAGTTCCTTAAATGCAATTATGAACTAATAACATAAAGTTTACAAGACAATAAAATTCAAGGTAGTCACATACAATATATGGATGAACTTAACTATAAAATTAAGAAATATACCTAGTAGACAAGCGGTGCTAATCCTAACAAATATAGGCAATAGGTAATTATCAACATCTTGTACATGACATAGAAAAGAAACAAAGTGAATAAGACCAAATTGATTGCAATTTTTTACATCAGAGATGGGAGAAATTACCTATCTATTATCATGTCTAAAACAACTCCAAATGGTGCAAAGTTGTAGAGATGTTCAATGGAGAGAGAAGCCAAAACATTGTGTAGAGATCTATTGATAGAATTGATGGTTGAAGCCAAATGAATCACAGATAACACAAGAGTCTTATCCATTTGATCTTATTAGGAAATGGCTCAATGAAGCAAAGAGGGTCTTAGAGAACGAGATGGATATAGATGCTACTAACACCTATAATACATTGCACCAACTATAATGGATGAAGGGGAGTACTCACCAAGGCATGTTCATATGTAGCATCCATATCTCACCCGCCTAACATCTCAAACACAAAATATTTCTATCTAGAGTGAGTGCAAAATTGTCTCTAGCCTAAAGGAGAAGAGCACACTCCAATTAGTGTTGCAAAGTTAATGGATTCAAAAGACTCTCATACAAGGATATAATTGATGTAATAATAAGATAATGAAATGATTGTACAAGCAAATGAGGAGCACGTAATGAGATATACTAATTAGAATATATTTTTTATTGGATTAGAGGATTGGAATCACATAGTAAATAAATGAATTTTTTCATATATTTGTAATAGCCTTAGAGAGCCAGGAAAAAAAATCATCTTGGCATTATTGAAATTTAATTTCTTTCACAAACTAATTCTAAAAAGAAATAGAAACAAGCTTCCAACTTTAAATCATAATCTATCATTTTAGCACACTATAATTGAAGCTAAGAAAATCTAAAAACATGAAAGAAGCCAAATATTGAAAAGTAATAAGTTATGTTCTAACTTTTTGATAAATTCATATAGTGGGTTTGGGTACTTAATCTAAATGCATATTTTACACTTGCATTAGCAACATTTAAACCCTAAATCTAAAAGGGGAAATGCATTGAGAAAAAAATGTTTTACATTCTTGTCTTCCCACCATAATATTAATTCCTTGAATGAGAAAAAGGTATGTAAATCTCTTCTTTTCCAGAAAACATTCTAAAACTTTTGTTAACCAAATTGTGCAACAACACCATTGTGAAAGAATTTTATCTAATAAAATAATATAAATTCCACTTCTTTTTTTTTCATAAAAAAATCATCACAAAAGTACAAAACCCTAAATGTATAAGAAAATAAGTACTAAGTTTGAGTAGGAGAAAATATATGAATTTGGAACAAGACGGAACAACTACATGCACCAAATGTTACAATTTTGTAGTTCCTTGATCCTTACATACAATTAGAAAAGCAAACTATGGTTATTGATGTTTTAGAATTAATAATTGCCAACAAAAAGAAAAAAAAAAACAAGAAAAAACACTAAGAAGAGGGGGGGGGGGGGGGAGGGGGGATTACATACTCTCGGTTCGAGGTCAACCAACTCTAACATCAACATAATAACACAACCATCACTAATACCATAGTGTTCACAATGGTAGTGGTTCAATAATTACTTTAAAAAATTTTATCTTTAATGACATTTATTAAACATTACTAAAACTAACATAAATGTTACAAAAAAATGTTGTGACATTTATCAAACACCACTAATAGATGTCATATAAGATGTGTTACAAAAAGTAATATAAAACATTTAAAAAGTAAATATCACAAATAATATATTATTTAATGACATTTAAATTTTATTAATAAATAATTATTCGTGACATTTAAACATTACTAAAATATGACCGTATATAGGATATTTTGTTTCAAACATAAAAAAAAATAATAATTTTTGTAACATTTAAACTCCACTTATAACAAACTAGTAGTTACATTTAAACGTTAATAAGCTATATAACCATATAATAGATGTATTTGTATGAAACATAACACTAGGTTAATGCTTAGTGATGCTTTAATGCCACTTATAACAAATTATTAGTGACATTTAAATGTTATTAAATAGTAACATGTAGTGTATTTAATGTGATAAAACGTTAGTAATAAATATTTTTTGTTATATTTGAACACTATAAGAAGATCACAAATACTATTGCAAAGAACAAAATTGTTATATTTAAGCATTACTAGTAGCCTTTATAATAATAATATGAAAGATTACTATTTTCTATAGAGATTAGCATTTTAAGTAAAACTATTATTGTATGCTTATGCAAAAACCAATTGAATCATAACAACTTGAAATGTATATAATAAAAAATATTTCAATAATATTCCATATAAATAATTATTTAAGTTATACTATCATAAAACACATCCTTTAAACTAAATAATTTTTTATTTAGTGAATATACTAATAAAAAAACATAGTAATTTTTCCAAATTGCACTACACTTATACTAAAATAAACTATTTATGATAATCAACTCTCATTTTTGCTTTTATTTTTCTCATTTCCACTTCCACAGATTCATTGTTATCATCACAATCACGTGACATTCAAGAAGCAAACTCACCTTAACTTGCACCTTTTGTAAGACAAAATTTATAAAAAAGTTAAAAGCAATTTGTTTTCCTAAACATATAATAAATAGGACAAAGTTGTTTTATAACTCTAAACCTCTAATTAACCTAACTATGGTCTATTCCTTAGACTTATTCACTTTGCATCTAATCTAAAGAGTTTCATACTCTTGGGTGTAATCTTCCACAGACATTCCACCCGTCTCAAAAACTGCAATCTCATAAATAATTTTACTTGTAATACTGAGGTATAAACCTCTTTCTCAACTCTTTTCATCATGGCCTATGTCATCATTTCAACTTTTACATCTTCTCCTCTAAAGGTTCACATTCTTCTACCATAAAGATGTATACCCTATGAAATCCTAGGCCACTAACTTAATTTTGGTATGTTCATTGTACTCACAACATTCAAACAATCTCTCCACTTGCTACTTCGAATCCAAATAGTTATCTAGTGATCAATGTCCATCAAATTTAGGAATCTTCAACTTAGTAGTCTTCATTCCTTGATATGTTGATTCCCTTCAACAACACGTTGTATTCTAACATTGTCTCCACCTCCTACTGCTAAATCATCATCTCCTCTATGTTCTCTAACATGCCTACCTTCATTCCCATGCACTGCTTCAAGGTTATCTCCATCTCCATCATTCACTCCTAGTGTCTGTATTAACTTTTGTTGTGTAGTAATTATAGTGCACATTAACTTTGTCATATTTGCTGATTATCAACTGACTTTATCCTTAGCAACATTTTTCTCTCGTTCTCTAATAGCACCATCACTACCCCAATCACTAGCATTTGCATAAAAACTATCACTAGACATCTTGTAAGTATGTAATCATCATTAAACTTTCACCCCAATACCAAAAATGTTGTCCTTGAATCCCCAAAAGGATTAGAAACATGATCTTAAGATTACGTAACTAGTTAAGGTTGGAATTTTTATTGCTATAATACCAAATTATGATAAAAAATATGACCTTTATACAAAACAATTGATAAAGTATAAATCTTTTTAGGGCATTTGAAATAAAGATGCAACAAGGAATATTTTTTACTAGTTTAATTGATTTAAGGTAACTAAAAACAAAGGATATGGATAAATAATTGAATCAAATTCAATATTTAAACTAGAAGGATATTGAAATTCTACAATCGACATTATCGATAGTTTATGAAAATCAAAAGGAGTTTAATTAAAGTAACTAATATGACACACTATTAGATTTAATTAAAGATCACCACAATTAGAATGATGCTCTTATTGATAAGATCAAAGGAAAACAATTTCAATAACTAAAGAAAGGTTTTGCACAATAGTCTAGAGGATTAATAAGATTAATATTCATACAATAACTAACATCTTACAATATGTAGGGTAAGATGAGTATTTATAGATGAATACAAATAGTTGTCATAAAAGGAAAGTATTAGAAATGAATAAAATAACTATCTAAAAGGAAATAAAACAACTCTCTAAATAACCAAATCCCTAATTCTTTGGCTATGTATTATTCGCTTTCTTTTTTCTAAAAGATTCAAAATAGTGTCCATTTAAATCAAGATTTTCTTGTATATATAATCTACAAAAATAATGTTGTTAGAACCTTCTTCTATTGAGCCTATTAGAAGCTCTACCTTGAGGTGCGTTCAAACTCTTTAATACATTTTCAAAAGCAACATCAACACTTCTTTCTAAACCTCTCTTAGAACCAGACATTGACTTATGCTTAGAACCATTAAGAATTCTCCATAAACAAACCAAATGTACTTTTGAGTTGAATCCCAATGTAATTCAAAACTTGATCTCCATTAAACTTCTTGCTACAATATTATTCTCGCCTAGTCTCATTCATATGATAGGTTCTTCCTAAATTTAGAGCCTAACTGATAAGAAATTTGTTCTGCTCTGATACCAAATGACACGAATTTGGTATGCTCTGATACCAAATGATATGAAATTGCAAATCAAATCCTTTTCACACAAACCAAAACGTCAATAACAATTTTAGGGTTTTCTGGATTTTGGTACTAAAAAAGTAAAATAAAAGGATATGGATAAAATTACCAATCTATAGATGCCAAGATTGATAAAATTAAACTAATTCGCAATCAAATCGTAGAACGATAAAGACCACGTTCTATAAATCAATCACTACGGTTAAAGAATTCCAAGAATTCAATAACAATGCTTGCCACAAATTCTATAAGAACCAAGAATTTGATAATAACAACAAGAATAAAGAGAAAATAAATTCCCAATATTCACAAATCTCCAAAGAAGATTCACATCACTCAAAGTGTTTCTGTTTACAACCAAAATAACATCTGTCTCTCGAAAAACCTTAAGGACACCTATTTATATCATCCTAAAAAAATTGTGCGAAGCTATTCAAGGCCGCCCAAAGGCCAGCGGCCTAAATACTTAGGCCGGCACCAAAGGCCGGCGGCCTTCATGTAGGCCGGCACCAAGGTCGGCTTAAGGCTGGCCGAACTTCGCCTTGGGTCCTCCCGATGCCTATGTCCTCCTTTTTTCGACCCCGTACTGCCACCTAGAGCTTGGATTGACTTTATTTTCTTTAGCGCTCGTATCTTAGCTCTTAGAATCGTATCATTCCCTCCATGTTGAATAAGATTCGACCTCGAATCTGTATCGTCCATTTTGCTAAACCACATAAACAAATCCTCTTCCTTGCTCTTAAGGAATCACCCTGTTTGTTGTGCTCAATAGACTCATAGGAAAAAGCTTGTATGCCTTGTCCTGTTATTGAATGGTATACTCATTGGTATATCCATCATACTTGGATTTGAGGTCATACTGCCAAGGTCTTCCAAGGATCAAATGTGTAGCTTCCATGGGAACTACATCACAAACAATCTCGTCAGTATAATCACCAATAAGTAATGGAACACGAACCTGTTTGTGTACATGAACAGCTCCCTGTGGACTTAAACAATGAAGTGCATAAGGTCTTAGATCCTGCTCCACCTGTAAACCCAACTTAGTAACCCAGCTTACTGAAGCAACATTAGTGCAACTGCCTGTGTCAACTACAATCAAACAAGTCTTCCCCTGCACCATGCCTTGGATATGAAATAAATTGGCTCTCTGATTAGGAACAGCTTCATCCTACTTAACCATTAGCAAGTCTCTTTGTACTGGATTCGCTATAATGTCTTCATCTTCCTCTTCTGCCTCAGTACTCTTCTGTTCTTCTTCCTCACTCTTAACTTTATCCCACTTTATGACCATAACCCTTTTATTAGGACATTGAGAAGCAATATGGACAAGTCCTAAACACTTAAAACATTTGATATCCCTGCTCTTCTTTTGTTGTGTTTGGTTAACAGCCTCACTAGCGACTGCCTTTCCCTTTTCCTTCCTTTCCTTCTCCCTCTCACCATCATCTGACTTATGGTGTTGATATGATTTCTGATCCCACCTGCGCTAATGCCGCTTAACCCAACTGGTTAATTTAATCACATCCTCAAGAGTCTGATAATGCTGGAGTTCCACTACATTGGCAATGTCCATCTTCAACCCATTGATGAAACGAGCTATGGATTTATCTGATGATTCCCTAATATCACATCTTGCCATTAGTGTCTCAAACTCCTTCACATACTCTTCTATGCTCTTCTTACCCTGCCTCAAGGATTATAACTCCATCAGCATCTCTTGTTTATAGTAGTTTGGCACAAATCTGCGTCTCATCAGCCTTTTCATCAAAGCCCATGAATGCACTTTCTCCTCATCAACCCTACGTCTCTCAGTTTGTAATTTATCCCACCACATACTAGCATATTCAGAGAATGCTAGAGACGCCATTTTCACCTTCATGCACTCATCCCACTCATAACAGTCAAACACCTTCTCAACCCGTGGTACCCAGTCTAGGAATTCCTTTAGTTTACTACTACCACTGAAAGATGGAATTTTCAACTTAATGTTTTCAATCCCCTTATGCCTATCATCATTGTTTCCTTTCCTACTCCTTTCACTACTAGCATCAGATTCACCACTAGAATGTCTCCTCCTAATTCCTACACCACTATGGCTTCTTCTATCCCTAACCTCCAATCTCTCCATAATCAATCTAAGATTTTCTTGGATTCGATTGAACTCAGCCCTAGTCGCAACCTCACCCCCATTATCAGCATCATTCCCATTGTTGTTGTTATAAACACTTCCATGTGACGACATCTCTACCAATCAAAATTTTAGCAAAGATATTCACAAGAACACAATTCTCAACAACAGCCCCAGACACCAATTCACAGCAATTCAACACCCAACAATTGAGTTCAACAAAGATATTCACAAAACCCCAATTCTTAACAACAGCCCAATCACCAATTCAACGCCCAACAATCGAATGCACAACAATACTTATCAAAATAAATTCCCAGATTTTCCAACCAACGACAATATTGAATTAAAACTACAATTGAGTTGAGATTTAACAGCCTTATCGATTTAACCCGCTTTCTGATCAAATCTTTCGCTCTGAATCCTTACGAATCCAACCTTTGCTCTGATACTAAATGACACGAATTTGGTATGCTTTGATACAAAATTGCAAATCGAATCCTTTTCACACAAATCAAAACATCAATAACAATTTTAGGGTTTTCTGGATTTTGGTATTAAAAAAGTAAAATCAAAGGATATGGATAAAATTACTAATCTATAGATGCCAAGATTGATAAAATTAAACTAATTCGCAATCAAATCATAGAACGATAGAGACAACGTTCTATAAATCAATCACTACGATTAAAGAATTCCAAGAATTCAATAACAATGCTCGCCACAAATTCTATAAGAACCAAGAATTTGATAAGAACAACAAGAATAAAGAGAAAATCAATTCCCAATATTCACAAATCTCCAAAGAAGATTCACACTGCTCAAAGTGTTTCTGTTTACAACCAAAATAACATCTATCTCTCGAAAAACCCTAAGGACGCCTATTTATATCATCCTAAAAAAATTATGCGAAGCCATTCAAGGACGGCTAAAGGTCGGCGACCTTCATGTAGGCCGACGGCCTACTTTTAGGCCGGCTCCAGGGCCGGCGGCTTTGAAGCTAATTCGGTCGGCCTTTATTCAAGGCCGACTTAAGGCTGACCGAACTTTAACTTAGGTCCTCCCGATGCCTATGTCCTCCTTTTTTGGACCTCGTACTGTTACCTAGAGCTCGGATTGACTTTGTTTTCTTTAGCGCTCGTATCTTAGCTCTCGGAATCATATCACTAGCTTTTATTGATTAGTTTCTAACAATTAGAGCCATAACCATGCCCACTTGAATCTAGCTTTTTCCATGACCTTCTAAAATTAGATTTAGGATTCTAATTCCCATTACATACTTATTAGTAGAGGCCCTTCAATCAACTTAAAAGATGGGATCAACGCTTACAATAATTATGGTAACATTACTGAAAATTCATTTTCATTTCCCTTAATTATTGTAGAAGGCTAAAATTATTATATTAATATATTGTGTTAAGCCCATAAATCATTTAGGTTGACTCATTATGCTAAGTAACATGGCCTAATGAATCTAATTATAATTGGGATGACTCAAGGAGAATTGGCTTTTGTTGAACTGATCCATCTACATCTAACCTTTCTTAGGCAGACTTACACACTCATGAGGAAGGTTATTAGCATTAGGCCCTTAGCAAGCTCATCAAGATATCCTTGGTATGAGCATACTCCATCTCATCCATTGATCACTAAGGTAACCTAACGAATGTCATTAGGCCCAAAAGTCTATAAATACTCAATCATTCCTCCTCATTTCACACAATTTCAAAGATCAAAGAAACAATGCTCTATTGTAAAATCTCTACTTTCAAAGATCAAACAAGTGTTTAAGAGAAGAATAGTCTCAATTGCTCAAGTATTGCATAGTTGATGCTAGAAGCTCTCTTAGCTCTCTTGCCTATCTGATGGGAATCTACCATGCGGTCCTACTAGTCGAGGAACCTGATTTAGATATATGATCTAAATTGTCCACATGTGTTCATTTCTTTTTCTAATAATGTTTTCTTTGCACTATAACAGGTATAGTGGTCAGTTTTTATGGGATGCCAAATACCTACATTGTTGATCAAATTGAGAACATCATCGGACTCACATCCAATGGTCCGCAATGAACACAATTGACTTGAAGAACTGGCTCTTTAAAGACTATCTTTTGTACTTATATTTTCATTATTGAACCAGCCATTTTTATTCATTTTTGGGACCTATGATTTGGTTGTATTTTGTTGTTAGAACCGGCCTCTTAGTGGCATACTTGTAATTTTTAGAGTCATTTTATCCTAATTGGAGCAAGTATAAATACTTGCTAACTAGGATTTGTATGGAACTTTTGAACATTTCACAAATCTAAAATTTTATGTGTGGAAAGCTACCCCCTTTTACGTCTCATACTCTTATCAATTTCATCCTTGGAATTGTGGCAAGTGGCTTAAGGATTATTGTGAGTAACATCAATATTTCTTAAGTTATTTTCAATTGTTGCTAGTGTGTTATATCTAGTGTATGATTGGAATTGGTTACTTGTTTTTGAACACGCCATTTAGGGTTTCATTTTCAATTTAGGGTCACGCCTCAATTGATTGGAATTAGTTCTTATTTGTGCTATCTTTTATATATATTACAATCAACAAGTGAAGCATATCCTCATTTCCATGGAAGCCCCTTGAGTTTTAGGGATTTTAGTGTGTTTGTTGAAATCACACATCTTATGATTTGTTGTATGATTCTTCATTTGTTATTTTTTTAATTTGCAATCAACAAGTGAATCACATCATAATTTTGGTATTAGAGCAATTTGTTTCATGCAAATTAGGGTTCACAAGTTACTTGGCATCACACCATTTTGAGAATTGTTAATCGGTTCTTCAATTGGTTTTGTGTTCATATGCTTTGGTCTTTTGAGCACATCACTATCACTTGTGCATTAGAAACATTGAGATTGCTTGTTCCTCCATACTATTACTCTCTCTATAGTCATCTCATCAAGTTCTATCTCCATATCACATTTCTAAAGTCATGTATAGTGCAATACTCGCATGATACTCACATGGCTACTTTAGTCAAAACCCCTTATCTATATTTTGGTGACTCCACTAAGGAATGGAGAAAAGTGATGACAAAGTAATGGCACCTCCTAAGAAGAGAGTGATTGGACTATTTGACACTACCTCTCAAGAGTAAGATCTTAATGTTAAACCAATTGAATAGAACCTTACCAGCCATCTCAAAATACTAATAATGACAAGTCATAACCTAAGGCTCCTCTAGATCTTTTGCAAATGATGAAGATTATGTAAGAGAATATAAAGGCTCTTAATCAGTTCATGCATATGCTTACTCTCCTTATGACAGGATTAGCTACTACCGTTGCCACACCATAATGTGTGCCTCTATCAAACACCAGCATTGTTGCACAGTAAGGTGCCACCCATGCAACTTAACTAGTTAATCCCTTTGCTATCAAGGGCATCCTTCATAGAGGGCAAAAGCGAACCCCTACACTAAACACTATAGTTGAACAACTCCCAATGTTTAAAGGAGGGAGTGTGAGAGTCTATCTTGGCGACTCTTCATCTTCACATGTCCCTTTCTTATCACCTTTGGTAGATCTATTTATAATCTTACTCTTCCCCTACTTGTGAAATTTCTACTCTAAGGACTTCCTTTATAACAAAAGAAGACTTGATTAAGTACACGAAGGAAGTGCAAGCTAAATCATGCACCTTAGATATTCACAATATTTATGACAAAAAAGAGTTAGTGAATATTTGCATTAAAGGAATATTCGCTTAGTATGTTGTACACTTAGAAGACCATTCTCTTTTTTCTTTCACCATGCTCATAGAGAATATGTGAAAAACCAACAATTCCATTGTGAGATAATAGGGAGACAATAAGAAGCCCAATAAATAGACTACGTCTATGTCCTCGACTTAGGCCAATGACTTTAAAAGTAGTAAAAAGCTAAAGAGTGATGTAGAAAGAAGTTTTGTAGAAGTCCCTCCATTTCGATATTCAATGAGTAAGGTATGACCATTGGCTACAAAAGGAGAACATTAAGTTGTCAAAAGTCAAGCGTTAACCCATGGTGAACAAGAGAAGAGATCCCAAATATTTTCAATGTCATAGAATAGTGGATCATTTCGCAAAGGATTGTCAAAGCTTGAGAAGAATATTCTATAAAAGGGTTCAAAGTAAGGAACTTATCATCAAAGATAATGAGGTTAGAAGTAACATGCTTCTACCCTACAATGCTCATATGGTAGCATATGAATATAAAGATAGAGATTAGTAATGTTAAACATAGGGTTAGGCCTTAACATATCTTTTGTAATCATGAAAAAGTGAGTTCCACTACTTATAAAAATTTCATATGTTTTTCTCATTTCTACTTTCTAAAGGCCTTTTTATCTCCTTGTTCTCATAAAGCCTAAGTCATGCCCGAGCATGCCAATTTCCACACTTTAACTCCAAATAATGCCTTGGCATCTCTACCTTCATGCCTTAAGTCTAAATAATGCCCTAGCATATTGGTTTTTAGGCCTTAAGTTTAGGTAGTGCCTTGGCATCTTAACTTCTATGCCTTAGGCTTAGTTAAAACCCTGCCATCTTGACTCCCATGCCTTAAGCCTAAATGACATCCTAGCAACTCAACTCTCATGCCTTAAGCCCAAGCGATGCCCTTCATCTCTACTTCTATGCCTTAAGTTCAAGCGACACTCTAGCATATTGGCTTTCACGCCTTAAGCCCAAGTAACACCTGAGCATCTCAACCATCATGACCTAAGCTTAAGTAATGCCTTAAAATCTTAGCTTCTATGCCCTAAGCTTTGGTAAAGCCTTAGTATCTCTAGATTCTATGTCCTAAGCATAGGTGACACCCTAGCATATTGGCTTTCATGCCTTAAGCTCAAGCAATAGCTTGACATTTAGCTCCCATTCCTCAAGTCTAAGCAATACTATGACTTCTCAACTCCCATGCTTTTAGCCTAAGCACTTAACTAGCACCTACTTGTCATGCTCCAAGCCTAGGCAATGCCTTTGTAAGTTACTTACATCACCATTGCTTTTGAGTACATGATGCTTTTAATTAAGAGTAGAACTTGCTCATTCTCTTAAAGGTAGCCATGAAGCTACTTCTTGGCATAAGCTAGGGGTTGGGAAAAAAAAATAGACCAAACTAAACTAAAAATATGGTTTTTTTTTGGGGGGGGTGTAATTTGGTTTGGAAATTTTCAAATTTGAACTAAATAAAAAATTTATGCCTGGTTTAGAGGGTTAATCCAAACCAAACCATTTTGAAAAAAAAAAATATAATGATAATTTACTTGTAACTAAAAAAGAAATATTTTATTATAATATAATATTTAAAAAAGTTTTTAGTTTATTTTTATTAAAAAATATATGTATTTAAATTTTATAACCATAATTTAATAAATATGTATATAGGTTAACTTAAATTTTATCTTATATGCTAGTTTGAGAAATAAATTAGTTTATCAAATATTTAAAATTTTTTAATTACTTAAATACTAACTTTTTAAATCTCTTTTATGATATCAATACATGTTATTATTAAATGAATTTACTTACTACTACTCATATGAAATTACATGTTAAGTAAACATACTTTTTTTGAAAACAAAATATGGTTTAATTTGTAAACTAAACAGAACCAAACCAAAATTTTATGGTTTGAAAAAAATATAAAACTAAACCATATGGTTTAGTTTGAAGTAATAAAAAACCAAACCACATTTTTGTGATTTGGTTTGGTTCAGAGGAAAAGTTGGACCAATCCAATCTATGCCTACCCTTAGCTTGAGCAGGACTTAGTCAATCTACTTTTAAACCCCAACAATGGATTATGATGATTTATCTAGAATCTATACAAGATACATGACTCAATGAAACAAATTATATTAGGGGTAATGTAAACGTTGTTGCTAATTGGTAAGAGAATTGACTCCTAAGTGCATAATAGAAAGTCAAGCTTGTACAGTATAGACTGGTAAAAGCATTATCTCCTGAGTGCATCACAAGCCATTATAGCTAAGTAAGAAAAGTAATCTGCTTAAGCTCAATCATCAAATTTCTTTTACAGCTCCCATTGTGGAGTATTTTTAATTCAGAACTCCCTGATAACTTATGCTAAACAGTCAAGTAGTAGAAAATATCCCCTTAACTAAGGAAAGAGAATTCTTAAACCTAGGTAACAAGTGTTGTTGCCACTACTTAAGTGCAATAGAATACTCTTTGAAAAGGGATAGCTTGAACATCATCGCTAGCAAGTGAGAGCTATGCTTTGATGTACGCAATGACTCTAGAGGCTCCTTAGACCATAAGAGTTTAAGTAGCCTTATATTCATAATAACTCTCTAAGTGGATCCATAAATTATGAGAGTCTAAGCAACTCATGATGGTGTAAGCTTAATGACTTATATAAGTCACACTAACTCCAATTATAGTATCTTCATATCATTACTACTAAGTGATCACATTGCCTCTAAAGTGCACAATGGCATGCACATACTTAAGTAACGTAGGTCACCAAGAGACCCCCTAGTGGCACTACGAGATAGGATGGCATAACAAAATCATGAGATAATGAAGTTTTACTAAATGCAGTAATAGCTTCTAGAGTTGCTTCCTTTTCTTGACAATATATGTTAGTAATTGGGGGAGGAGAGATATCCTAGGTTCAATGCATAAAGAAACAACACATCAACATGAGCATCAATCTTACCCTTCAACTAGTACCTCAAAGAAATATAGAATGCTTCATGAGATCATTCAATTCTTCAATGCTATCATCATTATTATCACCATTGTTCACCTAAAAGTCTTCTACGACTGCTTAACCAATATAACAGCTAATTAAGGGATGTAATGTCTAATTAACACATAGAAGTGAAGAATAACTACCCTAGCCTTCCATAAATGTTCTTAAAATCACTCAGTGAGTGATTGATAACTAGACTAAAAACTTTTAGTAATAGTGTAAATACCCCATTTTTGCCCTAGGAGTCAATAATACTAAAAAAATAATCAATTTTTAATTTTTCCCAATTTTCCTCTAATTTAGTATAAATAGTAAAAATGTTCAAAAAATAAGAATAAATAGGAAAACACATCAATTTTGAAAAATAATTTCAGAAATAGCAATAATAAATAATAATAAAAAATTTCAAAATTTGGAATTTTCAAAAAATACAAAAAAATAGAAAAATCGCATTACATATATGCAATTTGCGAAATTAGAAAAATCAGGAAAGTGGGCAAGCTCAACTGGTCCGGACCATGGGCTAAGGCGCGCGGTGCGGGTGCGAGGTTGCAGGTTCGAAACGCGGGGGACGCAGTTTCCGCATTTTGCGAATTTTTCATTTACCCAGGACACGTGGCAGCATTTGATTAGCTGGAGGAAGCGCACGCGCCGAGCACGTGATCGTCTCCTACCTCGAGCCTGAGATTGTCGGCGGAAGGAAAAATTCGTATTTCGACCGTTTCGATTCGATCTTTTGCACAAATCCAATAGATCTTCAACATAAATAAGATAAACATTATCCAATTGGAATCAAATCGCAACAAATCGAGGGATTGACACAAATTGAAGTTGGTTTTTCTAACCGAAAATTCGATCAGCTTCAATCGGAGGAAATCCGAGCTTATCCAACTCGGTTTCATGTACCTATAAATAGAGGAGGAGGGGAGGAAGCCAAAGGACAGATCAGAATTGAGAGAAAGTGAGGAAAGAGTACAAATCAGAGAGCATTGGAGGAGACCCAAAACCGCGAAGCATCGGCCGAAGTTAAACCACCACCAGGAGGCAATCTGGGAGCAAACCACCGCCACCATTGGATTCAGCAACCTCGAGAAGCTAGGATTCGACATCTCACCCGCTGCAAAAGGCCACCGGAACGCCGTAAACGAGCCTTCCCCGCCGCCGTGTCCGATCGCTCCGACCCGACCCAATTTGACCCGACCCGCGCACCGACCCGAATCCAGGTAAGTTAGATTTTTCGGATTTTTTTTATTTTATTTAATTTACTTATTTTGTTTATTTATTTGTTCCGAATTAATTTATTATTTATTATTTGTGGTTTTTGTTATTTGCTTAGTTATTTATTTATTGTTTTTTGTTATTTGTTTAATTATTAGTTATTTATTTGTTTCCATTTTCAATAAATAGAAAAATGTAGAAATTAGGTTTTTTTTTAGGATTTAATAATGTAAAATAAAAAATAAAAAAGAATAAAACAAGAAAAATATTAGGAAAATAATAATAAAATTTTAGATGTCAAAATACGATAGATAATAAACTTAGGATACAAAAATCAATAAAAATTCCCAAAAATCACAAAAATCAACAAAATTCCCAGAAATCACAAAAATAACAAAAAATCATAAAAGTTAATAAAAAATTCAAAACATTTATGAAAGAATCATAAAAATAAGTTTTAGCACTTAGAAAAATCATTTTCTTCAAATAAATCAAAATTGATGTTTTTCCAAAAAAAATCATTTTCAAAATAAAATCAAAGCTTAGGTTTAGAAGTTTTTAGAAAAAAAATCCCAAAAATGGTAAGAACATAAACTAAAAGAGATTTCATAAATTAAAATTCACCAAACCAACTTAAGGTTTTCAGAAAAGCGAACTACGGCTTGTTTGATCCTGAGTAGCAAGTACGTAAGCACCCATCCGGGTCAACCCATAAAAATTAATGAAAAATCATTTTCTTGAAATAATTCAAAAACATAATAAAAAGTAACAGAAACACAATAAAACACATTTCTAAAGAGGAACAATTTTAGGAGATTAGGTGGTAACCGTAAAGGTTTTAATAGGTTAGCCTCCGGACTTAGAAACTCTGGTTTCCCCTTTTCCTCTTTTCACAAAAATGAAAAGAGGAAATAACGTCGACTAGTGGTCCCAATTAAGACTAATCCGCTCCTTTAGTCTTAATTCAATATTTCCCAACAACAGTTGGGTGGCGACTCTAAAAATCAAACGAAATTCCTAACTCAAGTCGAGGATCTACATTAGATGAGCATAGGGTCTAGTCTAGATCGGATTAGGAATGGGAATTCAAAAATTAGACTCGACAGGATGGCGACTCCATTGGGGACACATTCCATGTACTTAGCAGGCTAGCCAGCTGATTCTCTTCGAATTGTTATCTTTAAGGAATGTATTCCATTTTTGCTCTATTGCTAACCTTTCAGGGTTTATTTAGATTGTCAGTTTTTCTTTACTGTGGGGGTTTGCATGCATATGTGTGTGTGAGTAGATGCGGTCGAACCCAGACCGTCCTAGAAACCTAAGACGGGGAGCCATTGTGTAGGTTTCGTGCGAAGTGAGTTGATTCACTGTTCGGGATCGGTTAGGCTACCCCACCCTATGCTTCGATATGGCTTGAGATCCATTTCTTCGAGAATGCGGGAGGCCATATAGCTCGGGAACCAGTTAGAACCAACCTACTTGCATACATAACATCACAAGGGGTTGACAATTGAATGACAATGTAATGGTTTGTTATTTTGTCCTTGGAGTTCAGGACTATTTCCCTGTAACGTGTTCATAGTTCTGTTTGTAACTAGGCTGTTTCTTATTGTAATAGATGGCTAGCAGTACAGTCGACCGCCTCCTCCGCAAAGAAATTTGGGTGTACAAACCTCTGGACCCAAAATTGGTACTGGACCATTGGTTTACTTTGTATAACCCAGAGGAGCAGGCTTTCATCCAGCAAAAGATCGGCCACATCCTCTCACTGACAAAGATAGAGGTGAATCTGCCTTTAGTTCGGGCCATGCTTCAATTATGGGAAATTGAGCCCACCGCCTTCTTTATTGGGTCACATGAGATCACCCCTACCCTGGAGGAATACACTTAGTTGCTACAGGCTCCAGCACTAACCGATCAGATCTACATTCCAGACCTAGAGGCCGGGCCGACCGGTACCTTCAGCAGATTATTAGGCATCTGGAAGACAGCAGTCAACAAAGCCCTAACGGACTGTAATGGGTATTGCATACGCATGGATGATTTAGAAGCCTGGTTCATCGCTCGAGAGAACAATGGGGATAGAAAGGACATCCTATGTGGGGACCCTAAGACTTACAGACAAAGAAGGGTGAACGTTTTCATCTTGACAGCCTTCGCCACCATAATGTTCCCCACCGGGACCTTCTATATTCACTACCGGGTTGCAGAGCTGGTGACCCAATTTCTAGAGGGAAGATCTTACATTCCGACTCTACTGGCTGAATAAATCCAGAACCTGAATTTCCTTAAGAAGAAGGGCCACGCGAGATCACTCCCACTTAAGACCAAAGCCAGGGTTGAAGAATTAGAAGCCGTCATCAACAAGAAACCTAAGTCTCTACAACAGAAGACTAAAAGAACTAGGAAGTAGATCATTATTTGATTATTAAACTCCAAAATTTTCAATATTAATAAAAGTGAAGTTTCAATATTACATCGTCAATCAATTGTTGACCCTTTTTATTTTAGCATATGTATGAGCATCTGGTTTGCATAACACGTGGAAATCAGATCAAAATGAAGCAACACAAACCATGAATTCCACTTCCCCTTTCAATACCAAATTCACGCCAAATGCACTAAAAATGATAGTGAGTTCAATAACTAAAAGAACAATCAATCTTACAAGATTGATGTCCATGAATTACAATAACCAATAAGTCCAAGAAAGATTCAAATCTACCATAGATATGACTCACTAGAGAAGAAATGAACAACAACAAAGATGAATCGATATTACTCACGATTTCTCCTTGTTGCACTCGCCACAATTCCAACTTCTCTAAACAATAAAGAACAATAAATAAAAATAAATAAAGAAAGAAAATTGAAGAGTTACTAACAATAAGAGAGCTTTTCAAGGTCCTAAAAGTTGCTTCTAAATGGTCGGCTTAACCTAAAGCTCATAGTCACTTGCTCTAAACATAAAACCAAAGACCTCTATAACTTACTCTCAACTTAAAAGACCCCATTCACATCAAAAGGTCTCCTCATATCTTGATTTAGCCTCAAAATGTAAAACGTCCCAACACCTTCCAATCCTAAAAGCTGCACTTGAAGTTTCCTTTCCATCAAAAGTTATCTAAACCAAACATAGAATTTTTTGGCACACTTTCAAAGTAGCTATGGTCAATTATCGATGAGGGTATAAAGAAGACTACTCTAAATACTTAAGTCTTAGGCGCTTAAGACCAAATCACTCGACAACAGTATATGGGGACACCATGAGAAGTGGAGAATATAGGCAAATTTGAAGGGTATCTTTGTTTAAAAGGTTTAAGGTGACAAGAGGCAAACCACGTCCCAAACACTAACCCTTAAACACTTGAGAGTTGAGTGTTATTAATGTGAGGTTTTGGACTCATTCCTTAAAGGAGGTCTATCTTGAATTTGATACGTTAAATCAAAATAATGTTAGGCATTCATTTTTGCTACCCTAAACACAATCATCATTTGACAAACAAGAGTTTCAAAATTTAACCCTACCGTCAACCACCCCACGATGGAATACTTGGGAAGATAGAGACATCAATAGTGCTTGCCCTAGTTGCAACAATTCAAAAATTTTAGCCATAGATAATTTATTTAAGATGAAGAGAAGTCCACATTTTGAAAAAATACACACAAACCACAGGAGATAATCACCATTGGGCCCAAAGGAAAAAGAAAAAAGATGGAAAAAGAGAATGAATGAAAAAAAAATGAAAGAAAAAGAAAGAAAAGAAAAGGAAAAGAAGGGAAATGAGAAAAGCCTAAGAATGTAGCTAAACCTATAAAAAGCCCAACAACACTTGAAAATACCAGGGCCAAATACGAGAGCAGTTCAAAGATATACTACCCTTTTTCGAAGACTTTTCCAAATCATTGAAAATAACTTATCTTAAGCAAAAAATGCTAGGGCAAGTACTATTCCTGTTCTTTTTCTCAAGGTTTCTTGACTTACAAACCCAAGTTGAAATGATGATTCTTTCAAAATAAACCTTAACATACTTTTCTGAAACCAATAACCAAAGAGCCTAAATTGCATTACAAGTATAAAAAAGGCCTAACGGATTGATTAAAGCGTATTACTTACAAGAAAGGCCATAATTTTTGGAATAGAAGTCAAAAGTGATATCTAAACCGAGAGATTGTAAGGAAGTCCTCTTAGATTAAACCAATTAAAACGAGATATATGTTTATAAATGGAATGAGGGAATTTACTCATTGGCGTTGTTTAGCCTAAATTTTAAATACTAATGTCCCCCAAGAAGAAGATATGAGTCTTAATTACAAGAAACCCCTCAAGAGACGATTGATTAAGTTAAGACACCACTTTGTTTCTAAGATTAAACCAAACCCTCTAAGAAAAATGAGGCAAAAGAGTAAGTAATTATTGAGCAGTAGGGAATGCTTACCCTTTATTTGCATTTTTAGGAGCCTTGTCAGACTCTTTACTCGTTAGCAATGCTCACCTAAAAAAAAAAAAACACTTTAATGCGTTACCACATTATCCTTAGGTTTTAGAAGAGCATCTTTTCTTGAAAATTTGCAAAAAAAATTTAGTCATCACTTGTTCAGAAGTCTTAAGTCATCTTACATTTAGGAACTCTTGACCGTTATTGAAAAAAAATAAGATTCTCACTTAGCAATTTCTTTCCTTTAATAGGGTAATCAACCCAAAAATGGGCACTTTCCTAGATCTCTTAAAGTTAGCCCACAAGGGGCACCTTTTGAGACATCATTTTTAATAGGGTAGTCAACCCAAAAAGGGGCACTTTCCTAGATCTCTCAAGGTTAGCCCACATGGGGCACCTTTTGAGACATCTCTATCATAGGTTAGTCAGCCCATAAGGGGCACTTTCCTAAAACCTTGTTCTCATGGTTAGCCCATAGGGGGCACTTTTTGAGACAAGTCCAATCCAGGTTAGTCAGCCCATAGGGGGCACTTTCCTAAAAACTTTGTCCTCATGGTCAGCCCATAGGGGGCACTTTTTGAGGTAAGTTCAATCCAGGTTAATTAGCCCATAGGGGGCACTTTCCTAAAACTTTGTCCTCATGGTTAGCCCATAGGAGGCACTTTTTGAGGCAAATTTCAATTCCAGGTTAGTCAGCCCATAGGGGGCACTTTCCTAAAACCTTGTTCTCATGGTCAGCCCATAGGGGGCACTTTTTGAGACAAGTCCAATCCAGGTTAGTCAGCCCATAGGGGGCACTTTCCTAAAAATTTTGTCCTCATGGTTAGCCCATAGGGGGCACTTTTTGAGGCAAATTTCAATTCCATGTTAGTCAGCCCATAGGGGGCACTTTCCTAAACTTTGTTCTCATGGTCAGCCCATAGGGGGCATTTTTTGAGACAAGTCCAATCTAGGTTAGTCAGCCCATAGGGGGCACTTTCCTAAAAACTTTGTCCTCATGGTTAGCCCATAGGGGGCACTTTTTTAGGCAAATTTCAATTCCAGGTTAGTCAGCCCATAGGGGGCACTTTCCTAAACTTTGTTCTCATGGTTAGCCCATAGGGGGCACTTTTTGAGACAAGTCCAATCCAGGTTAGTCAGCCCATAGGGGGCACTTTCCTAAAAACTTTGTCCTCATGGTTAGCTTATAGGGGGCACTTTTTTAGGCAAATTTCAATTCCAGGTTAGTCAGCCCATAGGGGGCACTTTTTGAGACAAGTTCAATCCAGGTTAGTCAGCCCATAAGGGGCACTTTCCTAAAAACTTTGTCCTCATGGTCAGCCCATAGGGGGCACTTTTTGAGGTAAGTTCAATTCCAGGTTAGTCAGCCCATAGGGGGCACTTTCCTAAAACTTTGTCCTCATGGTTAGCCTATAGGGGGCACTTTTCTAAACTTTGTTCTCATGGTCAGCACATAGGGGGCACTTTTTGAGACAAGTTCAATCCAGGTTATTCAGCCCATAGGGGGCACTTTCCTAAAACTTTGTCCTCATGGTTAGCCCATAGGAGGCACTTTTTGAGGCAAATTTCAATTCTAGGTTAGTCAGCCCATAGGGGGCACTTTCCTAAACTTTGTCCTCATGGTTAGCCCATAAGGGGCACTTTTTGAGGAAAATTTCAATTCCAGGTTAGTCAGCCTATAGGGGGCACTTTCCTAAACTTTGTTCTCATGGTCAACCCATAGGAGACACTTTTTGAGACAAGTTTAATCCAGGTTAGTCAGCCCATAGGGGGCACTTTCCTAAAACTTTGTCCTCATGGTTAGCCCATAGGGGGCACTTTTTGAGGTAAAATTCAATTCAAAGGTTAGTCAGCCCATAGGGGGCACTTTCCTAAAAATCTGTTCTCATGCTTAGCCCATAGGGGGCACTTTTTGAGACAATCCCATCAAAGGTTAGTCAGCCCATAGGGGGCACTTTCCTAAAAAAAAAAATCTTTGCCTCATGGTCAGCCCATAGGGGGCACTTTTTGAGGCATTTAATTCAAAGGTTAGTCAACCCATAGGGGGCACTTTCCTAAACTTTGTTCTCATGGTTAGCCCATAGGGCGCACTTTTTGAGATAATCCCATTAAAGGTTAGTCAGCCCATAGGGGGCACTTTCCTAAAAAAAACTTTGTCCTCATGGTCAGCCTATAGGGGGCACTTTTTGAGGCATTCAATTCAATGGTTAGTCAGCCCATGAGGGGCACTTTCCTAAACTCTCTCGATTAGTCAACTCACGGGGCACTTTTCGGAAATGTTCTCCCAAACAGTTGCAAGTCTAACAAGACGCTTCTGTTGACAGGTAGTCAGCTCATAAGAGCGCTTCTGGAGTAAATTTTCTTTCCAAGGTTGCAAGTCTGATAAGACGCTTCCTATCATCATTTCTCATACATTCCTACACAATGATGGAGACATGTCCCATCGCCAATTAGTCAGCCCATAAAGCACTTTTTGGGAAGGAACATTACCTTGAATTGTTAGGAACATCTTCAATCGTAGGATTATTAGCTCTTGGAGCATTTTCCTACCAAAACCTAATTTAAGAGGCCAAAAATGGTGTCTTTTGTTTATCTTTGTAGTTAAGTTTTTCAAACTTTACTACAAAGAGGGGCAGCTGTAAACACCCCATTTTTGCCCTAGGAGTCAATAATACTAAAAAAATAATCAATTTTTATTTTTTCCCAATTTTTCCAAATTTTCCTCTAATTTAGTATAAATAGTAAAAATATTCAAAAAAAATAAGAATAAATAGGAAAACACATCAATTTTGAAAAATGATTTCAGAAATAGCAATAATAAATAATAAAATTTTTTTACAAAATTTGGAATTTTCAAAAAATACAAAAAAAAATAGAAAAATCGCATTGCATATATGCAATTTGCGAAATTAGAAAAATTAGGAAAGTGGGCTAGCTCAGCTGGTCCGGACCATGGGCTAAGGCGCGCGGTGCGGGTGCGAGGTTACAGGTTCGAAACGCGGGGGAAGCAGTTTCCGCGTTTTGCGAATTTTTCATTTACCCAAGACACGTGGCAGCATCTGATTGGCTGGAGTAAGCGCACGCACCGGGCGCGTGATCGTCTCCTACCTCGAGCCCGAGATCGCCGGCGAAAGGAAAAATTCGTATTTCGGCAGTTTCAATTCGATTTTTTTCACAAATCCAACAGATCTTCAACATAAATAAGATAAACATTATCTAATTGGAATCAAATCGCAACAAATCGAGGGATTGACACAAATCGGAGTTGGTTTTTCTAACCGAAAATCCGATCAGCTTCAATCGGAGGAAATCCGAGCTTATCCAACTCGGTTTCAAGTACCTATAAATAGAGGAGGAGGGGAAGAAGCCAAAGGACAGATCAGAATTGAGAGAAAGTGAGGAAAGAGTGCAAATCGGAGAGCATCGGAGGAGACCCAAAACCGCGAAGCACCAGTCGGAGTTGAACCACCACCAGGAGGCGATCTGGGAGCAAACCACCGCCACCATTGGATTCAGCAACCTCGAGAAGCTAGGATTCGACATCTCACCCGTTGTAAAAGGCCACCGGAACGCCGTGAACGAGCCTTCCCTGCCGCCGTGTCCGATCAATCCGACCCGACCCACGCACCGACCCGGATCCAGGTAAGTCAGATTTTTCGGATTTTTTTATTTTATTTAATTTACTTATTTTGTTTATTTATTTGTTCCGAATTAATTTATTATTTATTATTTGTGGTTTTTGTTATTTGCTTAGTTATTTATTTATTGGTTTTTGTTATTTGTTTAGTTATTAGTTATTTATTTGTTTCCATTTTCAATAAATAGAAAAATGTAGAAATTAGGTTTTTTTTAGGATTTAATAATGTAAAATAAAAAATAAAAAAGAATAAAACAAGAAAAATATTAGGAAAATAATAATAAAATTTTAGATGTCAAAATACGATAGATAATAAACATAGGATACAAAAATCAACAAAAATTCCCAAAAATCACAAAAATCAACAAAATTCCCAGAAATCACAAAAATGACAAAAAATCATAAAAAAATCATAAAAGTTAATAAAAAATAAAAAAAAATTATGAAAGAATCATAAAAATAAGTTTTAGTGCTTAGAAAAATCATTTTCTTCAAATAAATCAAAATTGATGTTTTTCCAAAAAAAATCATTTTCAAAATGAAATCAAAGCTTAGGCTTAGAAGTTTTTAGAAAAAAAAAATCCAAAAAATGATAAGAACATAAACTAAAAGAGATTTCATAAATTAAAATTCACCAAACCAACTTAAGGTTTTCAGAAAAGCAAACTACGGCTTGTTTGATCCTGAATAGCAGGTATGTAGGCACCCATCCGGGTCAACCCATAAAAATTAATGAAAAATCATTTTCTTGAAATAATTCAAAAACATAATAAAAAGTAACAGAAACACAATGAAACACATTTCTAAAGAGGAACAATTTTAGGAGATTAGGTGGTAACCGTAAAGGTTTTAATAGGTTAGCCTCCGGACTTAGAAACTCTGGTTTTCCCTTTTCCTCTTTTCACAAAAACGAAAAGAGGAAATAACGTCGACTAGTGGTCCCAATTAAGACTAATCCGCTCCTTTAGTCTTAATTCAATATTTCCCAACAACAGTTGGGTGGCGACTCCAAAAATCAAACGAAATTCCTAACTCAAGTCGAGGATCTACATTAGATGAGCATAGGGTCTAGTCTAGATCGGATTAGGAATGGGAATTCAAAAATTAGACTCGACAAATAGTAATGAGTTAAGATAATCATTAGTAAAAGTCAAATCAATATGCAACCCTACGAGAGGAGTACACGAAACCCTTTATTCTAAGAATCATCGGTAAGTCTCTATCGTCAAGTAGGGAGAGCAAGCCTCCTAAATGAGCCACATGAGGAACCCTACTTTAGAGCCATAGATTTCATGGTTTACCACCATGGTCACCATATCCTTTAAGCCTAAAGGATAAAATCCACTATTGTCATCTACTCACATAAAGGTGGAAGGAAAAAATGCCTGTTGATATCATTGAGTTACATGACCCTAAACCATACCCATGTGCCAGGTTGATTTTTCATTAGCAATAGGAGAGGTAAAGTTCTTTCAAAATTGCTTAATGAAGAAGAGTTAAAGGAATGCTGAGTCTACATATGATAGATTTTAATGGTGATCTTTCACGTGCATAAAAGTCTAAACCCAGAGTGAAGGTATCCAGTGCAAAGCACCCACCCTAAGCAATCCATATGGTTAAGAGGGAGAGTCGTAGGCGCACAACTTCTTCTAGCCTACCAATGAACACAAATAAAGATAACCAAGATGTTATGGAAGCTACAAGCTCAAATCTATATGGATAGGAGAAAAATACATAACTCAATAATATAAAACACTTGCAAATATATATGTACAAATAAGAGATGTAGATCAAGGCCTTAAAGCCATGTCTTATCTAATCTTCAAAGAGATATGCAGGTTAAGAAGAGAAGGACGACTTCTTTTTAATGCAAGCAACTCTCAAAATACCTAGTAGGGATATTGGAAGTCATACTCTTTATAAGAGGTCATAGCTATAGTAATCTTGGTCTACTCAAAGCTACAAAGAATCAAAACTATAGCCAAGCCCTTTAGCATAAAAGTTATCTCTTGACGCAAACCCTAGATATCGATCTAAGACCCAACGATCAATAAGGATTCAAACCCTAGAATCGAAATGGAATCGAATGAATCAAACGTAAACCGACCCCAATCGAACACGCCGAATGGAACCTAAGCTATCACGGATCGATTTCCCCAAGTGTTTAGGATGAAGAAATCAAGATTAGTTCTATTCGCAAGAACTAAAGGAAGAGAGAACTCTCTGAAAAGTCTCATTCACAATATGATAAATCTGATAATGATGTTTCAAATGCTGTATAAAGGAGTTTATATTCGTCATTAATTAAAAGTTAGTGGCCTAAATACATCCAGGGCCGGCTTTGAAATAAAAAAACAATGGATGGGTTAGGTCGACGGTGTAAATTCCAAGGCCGACAGCCTTCATAGCCAGCGTACCTTACCTTTTAAAGGCTGGCCAATTCTAGGTCGGCGACCTAGGGGATAAGTTGGCGGCCTTTCCTTCGCTGGTGGTCGTCAATGCATTCCAATGTCCTCCGCTTCATCCCTACTTTAATATATGATGTTCATGAGCTTAGGACTTGTGTTAGAGTTGTGTCGAATCACCTCTTGCTCCTGAAGTTCTACAATCAACCCTCGCAATGCCTCTTTCATTCGCTTGGTCCGCGATCGTATCATAGGACCCCCGATACCTTGTAAAGGGTCATTAGCTTTGACTAGCTCCTGAGTGTTGGATGCTTCCCAATCTCTATCATTCCCCCCTTCCTCGAAAGGATTCGTCCTCGAATCACCTGCATCATATAATGAAATATCAGAAACATTAAAAGTAGCACTTACATTACCGTATTGACTTGGCAAATCGAGTTTGTAAGCATTGTCGTTGATGCGCTCCAACACTTGAAAAGGTCCATCTCCCCTAGGATGCAATTTGGACTTCCACTGTGTAGCAAACCTTTCTTTTCTCAAATGTAACCAAACCCAGTCTCCAGGTTGAAAGGTAAGCTTGACACGACCGTTGTTTACTTGTCGAGCATAGTGCTCATTCTTCTTCTCAATGTTAGCTCGGGCCTTGGCATGCAATTCCCTGACTAACTCTGCTTTTCTCTTTCCATCAACATCAACAAATTCGTTAGGAGGCAAGGGTAAAATATCCAAGGGAGTCAAAGGATTAAATCCATACACAATCTCAAATGGTGAGTATGATGTAGTAGAATGCACAACTCTATTGTATGTGAATTCAACATGAGGCAAACAATTTTCCCATTGTTTTAAGTTCTTTTTCAAAACAACACGTAACAATTGTGAAAGGGTCCAATTAACTACTTCTGTTTGACCATCCGTCTAAGGATGTGCAACAGTAGAAAATAACAATTTAGTTCCCAATCGGTTCCACAAAGTGCGCTAGAAATGGCTGAGAAACTTAACATCCCTATCACTTACTATAGACCTTGGCAGGCCATGCAAATGCACAATTTCTTTAAAGAATAAATCAGCAATATGTATTGCATCATTAGTTTTAGAACAGGCAATAAAGTGAGCCATTTTGCTAAACCTATCAATAATAATAAATATGCTATTCTTGCCATTACTAGATCGTGGCAAACCTAGAACAAAGTCCATAGAAATGTCAGTCCAAGGCTGATGAGGTACAGGTAATGGGATGTATTCTCCATGTGGCATTACTTTGGATTTAACCTATTTACACACAATGCATTTTTCACACATAGCTTGCACATCAAGTTTCATCCTAGGCCAGTAAAAATGCACATGCAAAACGTCCAAAGTTTTCTGTATACCAAAGTGCCCCATTAGTCCACCCCCATGTGTTTTTCTAACAAGCAATTCACGTAAGGAACATTTAGGAACACAAAGTTTGTCTTTCTTAAACAGAAACCCCTCATGCTTATAAAAATTAGCATATGCATGCTCAAAAACAACACTCCACACTTGACCAAAATCAGCATCATTCTCATACAAATCCTTGATAAACTCAAATCCAAGCAATTTTGTTTGTAAAGAGGTCAGAAGTAAATACCTCCTGGATAGTGCATTAGCCACTAAATTTTCTTTCCCTTGCTTGTATTTGATAACATAAGGAAAAGTTTTAATAAATTCCAGCCACCTAGCATGCCTTTTGTTCAACTTACCCTAAGTCTTCAAGAACTTCAAGCTTTCATGATCTGAGTGTATAATGAACTCCTTGGGCCATAGATAGTGCTACCAAGTTTTTAAAGTCCTCACTAATGCATATAGCTCCTTATCATAGGTAAGATAATTCAATGCCACCCCATTAAGCTTTTCACTACAGTAAGCAATTGGCTTGGAATCCTGCATCAAAACACCACCAATACCTTTCCTAGAAGCATCACATTCAATTTCAAAGACTTTTTCAAAATTAGGTAGAACAAGTAAAGGTGCATTGGTCAGCTATAGAACTAAGCATGTATTTTAGTCCACCTAAACTCAGCATTCCTTTTAACAAGGTCATTTAAAGGAGTAGCTATAGAACTAAAATCCCTCACAAATCTTCTATAAAAACTTGCTAAGCCATGAAAGCTTCTTACCTCATTAGCATTCTTAGGTGTTGGCCATTCCTTGATCGCTTTTACCTTCTCCTCATCAATAGAAATCCCTTGTACACCTACATTAAAACCCAAAAACACCACAGACTCCATACAAAAGGTACATTTCTTTAAATTTGCAAATAACTTATTTTCTCTCAAAATAGTGAAAACCATTTGCAAATGCTGAACATGTTCTTCTAGACTTTTACTGTAGACTAAAATGTCATCAAAATAGACTACAACAAATTTTCCTATGAAAGTACGAAGAACATGATTCATTAATCTCATAATCGTACTTGGTGCATTTGTTAAACCGAAAGGCATTACCAACCACTCATAGAGACCATATTTGGTTTTAAAAGCGGTTTTCCATTCATCTTCTTCTCTCATGCGTATTTGGTAATAATCATTCTTTAAATCAACCTTTGAAAACAAACACGCACCATGCAGTTCATCTAACATATCATCAAGCCTAGGTATGGGATGTCGGTACTTAACTGTGATTTTGTTGATGGCTCGACAATCTACACACATGCGCCATGATCCATCCTTCTTTGGAACTAGAATAACAGGAATCGAACATGGGCTAAGGGTCTCTTTCACAAAACCCCTTTCTACCAGTTCATCCACTTGCCTCTGAATCTCCTTTGTCTCCTCTGGATTTGCTCTATAGGCTAGTCTATTTGGAATTGAGGCACCTGGAACGAAGTCGATTTGATGCTCAATACCTCTCAACGAAGGTAATCCACTAGGTATCTCCTCAAGGAACAAGTCAGTAAACTCCTGCAAAAGAGAAACAACAACTGCAGGCAAAGAAAGGTTAAGATGGTCAGTGGAAAAATAAACATCCTTGTACATCAGTACAAGTAAGTGCCGTTTTGCCTTCAAGGCACCTTCAATCTCACTTGCCTCGCCAATTTCACTCATGTTTCCCTCTAATTCTTTTCTCTCATGGCTCACAAGTGTATTTTTACCACTCACTTTCATAGTCTCGCTCTTCTTTTCTTGTTCAATCTTGTGTTTCCCTCTCTCTCTAAACTCTCTAGTAATCCTCAATTGATCCTCACTAGCCTCCCAAGGATTAAGGGGTGTCAAGACCACCTATCTTTCGTTCAGAATAAAGGAATACCTATTATGATACCTGTCATGGGTGACCTTTCTATCAAACTGCCAAGGTCGTCCCAATAATATGTGTCAAGCTTGCATAGGTACCACATCACACAATACCTCATCACGGTATTTCCCTATAGAGAAAGAAACCAGTACCCTCTTGGTCACTTTAACCTCCCCACATTCACTCAATCACTGCAGCTTATAAGGTTGTTCATGCTTCATAGTTTTCAGGCTCAATTTATCAACCAATAACGTGCTAGCAACATTTGTACAACTACCACTATCAATAATCAAACTACACACCTTGTTATTCACATGGCATCTAGTATGGAAGATATGCTCTCGCTGCACTTCATCACCCTCATTCTTAGGTTGAGTATTGAGAATCCACTTAGTAACAAGAAATTCTCCCTTTACAAGACCTTCCATATCCACATCACTACAATCTTCCAGTGGGGACATGTCATCATCATCCCCTGAACTCACACTCTCCACATCACCACTCTCCAAAAGGATCATTGCCTTAGTGTTTGGATACTGCGATGTAATATGCCCATATCCCTGGCACCTGAAACACTTAATGTCACGTAATCTAAAAGTAGATTTGGTTTTAGTGTTACCTTTCGAATAAGATGCCTTAGCCTTCTCTTCCTCCTTAGCTTTTGGTGATGATTTATTATTCTTCCAATTCGACTTCCATGATGAATTAGAAGTTGAATTATACCTAGAAGAAGTTGAAGCTGGATTATACCTTGAATTACTCTTTGCCTTCAATTGCTTCTCAATCTTAATCGCCTTATGCAATAATTCCTCAATATCTACAAAATGTTGTAGATCAACGATATCAGCGATCTCCCTATTCAAGCCAGTAATGAACCTAGCCATTGTAGCTTCATCATCCTCTTCTACTTTAGCTCTAATCATGGCTATTTCCATTTCTTTGAAGTAATCCTCTACACTTTTGGACCCTTGTGTCAAGCTTTGCAGTTTCCTATGTAAATCCCTAAAATAATGAGTAGGAATATACCTTTTCTGCATGATTGTTTTCATCTCATCCCATGTGCTGACAGGTCTCTCCCCATATCGTCTTCTATTTCTAACCAGTTGATCCCACCATACACTCGCATAGTCAGTGAATTCGACTACTGTAAGTTTAATCTTCTTATCCTCTGAATAATTATGGCACTCAAATATGTGACCAACCTTTCGCTCCCACTCCAAGTATAATTCGGGGTCATTCTTCCCTTGAAAGGGTGGTATTTTCATCTTTATGCTACCCAAGTTATTATCTCTCCTTTAGGTATTGTTTCTCGCCATCACAAAATTATACTCTCCCATTTCAGTATCTTCTTCTAATTCCATTCTCACTTCCCTCCTCGGAAGCCTCTCAAATCTTCGACCCACTATAGTGCTACCCGTGGGCTCCTTACTCTGCTCTATCCTATCTATCCTTTGTTGGACTGGCTCCAACTCAGCCCTCATCATTTTTCTCATCTCACTCAACAACGCATCAAACATCAACTTATTATCTTCTACTCCCTTCTCCCTTTCAGGTGAACTTTGGCCAGACATGTTTGTTGCAATAAAGAACGTTAGTAATAAAAATATATCAAGGCCTCACAATTCACTCCCTTACGTGTTTACACTCAAAGATGAAAATTCACTCGTGTGTAACACAAATTTTGGGACTTCTCACGATATTAATCTCACTCTATTTTTCCTTTACAAGTCCTTGTTTTAAATTAACTCAACGAAATTTTTTCAAATAAACGACTAGGATAAATCAATGTGATAACTCAAAAAAAAATTAAGCAACGAATAACGATGACAAACTCAATGACTGGAATGGAATATGAACAACTTGACAGGAAAAACAATGAACTCAAACAGTTTATCCAATGAAATAAATTATCAATGGGAATTCAAGCAACATTCAGTAACCCCCCCCCCCCCCCTTTTTTTTTAATTTCACGCTAATAATTGCTATTTGGAATGTGATATTCCTCGACTAGAATAAACAACGAGCAAGTGGATCTATTGGCCGAAGGAGACAATGAAAAAAGGATTCTGAGTCCTTTAATGAAATCGGTAGTGAAATGTATAAATATATATATTATATGCTGATGGAATCTGGAACCATGGGAAATCACAAGAAGCAATTGTGCGACCAAACGACGACAGCAATAAACAATGGGATTAACAAGCCAAATTCTTACAAACGATTTTTTTTAATAGACTACGATAGAAAATTCACACAATCAATGAACAAATAAAATATGAACAAGGATAGAAATTACCCGATTCAATGAGCCTCGGCTCTGATACCAAATGACGCAAACCCTAGATATCGATCTAAGACCCAACAATCAATAAGGATTCAAACCCTAGAATCGAATGAATCAAATGTAACCCGACCCCAATCGAACACGTCGAATGGAACCTAAGCTATCACGGATCAATTTCCCCAACCGCTTAGGATGAAGAAATCAAGATTAGTTCTATTCACAAGAACTAAAGGAAGAGAGAACTCTCTGAAAAATCTCATTCACAATATAATAAATCTAATAATGATGTTTCAAATGCCATACAAAGGAGTTTATATTCATCATTAATTAAAAGCTGGCGGCCTAAGTACATCCAGGGCCAGCTTTGAAATAAAAAAAAAACAACGGATGGGTCGGCAGCCTTCATAGCCGGCGTACATTGCCTTTTAAAGGCTGGCCAATTCTAGGCCGACGACTTAGGTGATAGGTTGGCGGCCTTTCTTTCGCCGGTGGTCGTCAATACAATTCCGATGTTCTCCACTTCGTCCCCACTTTGATATATGATGTTCATGAGCTTAGGACTTGTGTTAGAATTGTGTTGAATCACCTCTTGCTCCTGAAGTTCCACAATCAACCCTTGCAATGCCTCCTTCATTCGCTTGGTCCATGATCGTGTCATAGGACCCCCCGATACCTTGTAAAGGGTCATTAGCTTTGACTAACTCCTGAGTGTTGGATGCCTCCTGATCTTTATCATCTCTCCTCACAAAATGATACAAGTATAACTTTAAGTACCCCATCGAGAGATAATAGCTTGCCACACTTCCATCACCCTCATAATGCAAGAACCACGGTTAAGTGAAAGTAGTGATGGTGTGAAAGACCCTAACCTACTACACTTCTATCTTAATCATATGTAGGAAACGCTGTTGAGTGCAAGTGGCAAAAACATAAAGGATCTTAGCTTTCTTCAAGAGAGCTACATACTCTAGCTCAGTGTGATATATTCCACCTAAGATTTTCATCCGAAAGGTGGCTACTTGATAAAAAAAAAAAAATGGATGCATAAAAGAGGGGGGTGCCTTGCAAAGTTCGCAATGCTTGACCTTATGTATTTTTAGAGAAAGTGTCATCCAACCACTTTTCCCAAGACCCAAAATTGGTGGTGGTTGACTATTTGAATACACTAATAGGTTTCTTTACTTTGTCATTCCTTTGCTGCAAGTTTGGTTATTTCTTGAGTTCCTAGCTATTAGTTGCAATATTTTCTTGACTTTTACATTGAGATTGATTGTAGATAACATTAATTATGAAATAATGCTTGCAAAGTGAGGAGACAATAATTTATTTAGAAACATATGCATACAAGCCATAGTGATAAAATAGTTAAGGCTCATTCTCTCTCTCTCCCTCTCTCTTAAACAAAAAAAATTGTTGTAGTCATGTTATGATAAGAAACACCCCTATAGAGAAAAATTAAAGAGTAACACCATTATTGTTGGATTAGGCCATGACTTGTGAGTAATTGGAAAATTATTTCCTAAATCCCCTCCTCTTATGTTGTATAACAAATATACTCACTCTTGTTGGTATGGGATCAATTAAAGATGATTATGAGTGTTTGTCTCAACAAGAACTTGCTATCAAAAAAAAAAGAAAAAGGAATGAAGTTCCTATCACATCTATGATCAAAAGAAGAAGAAGAATGGAGTCAAACTTTGCAAATTCTCTAACTCAATCAAAGAGGGGCATGAATTAGAAAGATGGCATTACTTACAAATTTACTACTGCTAGTGTTTGATGGTTTTTGCCATTATCGAATAGTTGATATTTACTTTGTTAAAAAAAAGTAGAAAGAAATATGAAAATAATTTTCAAGTTAACAGATTAAAAAAAAAAAAGTCAAAGAGGGGCATGAACTAAAAAGATGGCATTACTCACAAATTTATTGCTATTGGTGTTTGATCGTTTTTGTCACTATTGAATAGTTGATATTTACTCCATTATTGTTACCATAATGAATGTCAATTGCCATGAACAAAGTGAAGGATGGTCGATTAGATGGTGTTCTTGGAGAGAACTTGTGACTGAGAAAAGGAACTAAGTCCCTATCACACATGTGATCAAGGAAATGAGGGAACAAAGTTCCTATTATCCACTAATGGCTATGAAGTGTTCCTCATTGCTATTGAATGGTAGAACACTTTACCATTATGTGTAGGAAAGAATTGACAGGTACCCATGCATATATAAAGTTATTTTGGTATAGTTGTAAAGATGAATATCAAGATAATTGGATTTGGCAATTAATGGTCATAAAAGATATGTTAATATGTAGAGTTGGATATGGCTCTTCTTGAAGTTTCTTTAAATTAGAAATTAAGATGTTGTTACTGGGATATTCAACCAAGTGAACATTTGAAAAGATTTAATTGTTGTTATTGTGTAATGACCAAGAAGAAGCCTAAAGGGAATGAGTCTACCTCCAAGAGTCACATTTCAAAAAAGGAAAAAAAAAAAAAAAGAAGTAGAAGAAAAGCATATGTTACACACTATTAAAAAATTGGGAGAAGTGGTTGTAACAACATACATAAGTTGAATTAAATATACATACATTTAAATATGTGACAAAGAGTTCCAAAAATTTTTCCAATTCGTTAAAAGAGAAAAGGGCATGTATGCCATTAAAAAGAAGAAGAAGAAGAGAAGAGAAAAACTACTCCATGAGAACTTTTACCAAGAGTCAAACTCAACATTCAAGTTACACAAATGTGGTTCACAGGCATTTCTAAAAATATGTTTGAAAACAAATCAAAGTTCGAAGATTTTGCTATCATATATTTATTAGATGATTTTTCTAAATCACCAAATATTTATCAGTGCTATAGAAATTTTATTTTTTCCATGAATACACGAAGCAAGAAAACTATTGAAAGCTCCAAGTTATCAATTCCATGCTAATGGTAATTCTTATAAAGGGTGTTACTTCAAAATTATTTCATGGAAACCACTCAAGCAAAAAAGAATTAATATATAAGAAGTTCATTGTACAACATCTATTAATAAATTTATTAAAGTCCAAAATGTTCATCAATATTCCAAAAATAATTACTTCTCTTCATGAGTCCATAGATGAATAAGTTATTACAAAGCTTTCTAAGTAGTTAGTGTAAATATTTCCAGGATAATTGTTTGAAGCCTATTTAGGCATAATTTGAATTATATTCAACAAGTCCATCATCAAGGAATTTATTAGAACTTGGAATATTCATCAATGCTCAAAGAAGAAAAAAAAATTCCATCACAAGCCCACATATGAACAAAGTTGAAATTGGATCATACTCAAATGGAAGACTCAATAAGTCAAAATGTAAGGAAACTACAAAAGCACATGATCTAAAAATTCTTTAAGGTGAAAAATTGAAGCCTCAAACTTCAGCAAGCAATTAAAAATTTTATCCCTTCTTACGAAGATCCATGAAAGAAAAAATTATTCCAGCTATCCATATTATCAATATTATACTATAGATGTTTAACTAATGTCCAAGGGCAAGATTTTTGTAAGGAGCAACATGAAACATATGGAGAAGTGAATTTCATGAAAAGGACATTGGAAACAATTTATTCTATTCTAACTCATCAACGAAAAGAAGAAGCATCAATTCCATCAGTTAGTTTGGTGTCTTGCACAAGAAATACTTAAATCCCTTTGACGTCAAAGGACTTTAATTAGGAGGCAAAATGTAGAAGGATAAAATTGTTATATTAATATATTGAGTCAAGCTCATAAATCATCTGACTTGACTTATTGAGCTAAGTGATAGAGCTTAGTGAGTCTAGTTTATAATTGGAATAATTTAGGAAAAATTGACTTGAGCTAAGTAATAGGGCCTAGTGAATCTAGTTTATAATTGGGATGATTTAGAAAAAATTGGTTTGATAAGCTCGGAATAGGAATCATTAAATTGGTTTATCCACATCCAACTTTTTTTAAGGCAGGCACATACACTCATAAGGAATGCTACTTGTCTTGGATCTTTAGCAAGCTCATCAAGGTAACTCTAGAATGATAATACTCCATCTTGTCTATCAATCACTAAGGTGATCTAATTCATGTCATAAGGCTCAATATTTTATAAATACTCAATCAATCCTTCTCATTTCACATAGTTCTAGAGATTAGAGAAACACTATACCATTGTGAAATTTATGCTCTTAAAGATCAAATAAACATGAAGATGAAGAACGATCTTGATTGCTCAAAAATTATAGGGATGACACCTGAGGTTTTCTTGACTCATTTGTTTTTCATTTGTGCATTAGAGACATCAAGGTTCCTTATTCTTCATTTCTATCACTCTCCCTAATTATATTATTATATATCATTTCTATATTACTTTTCTAAAATCATATACAGTGCGATATCGACATAATCCATCTATAAATATTTTGAACTGTTTCTTATTGTTGCGGTTAGTTGAAATGTACTATTGCAACGGGTCTTAAAGTCTAAAACCTGTCAACTCTGGAAGTCAGTTATTTATTTATTATTATTTTTTGGACTTTTTGTGCCCGTTCAAGCGGTTGCTTATGGTCTACGTAGAAGTGGGAAGATTAAAGGCCAACCAAGGAATGACGATATTTTCTTACAGGGAGACAAGGTATTCACCGAATCATGGCATTATCTAGTACATTTTATGGTGGTGGAAGCCACCACCACGAAGGATGGGTCAAGCCACCCACTTGTACATATAAGTCATGATCCACCTTAATTTCTTGGTTGTTCTTGTCATTCTTTGATCTTGGAATAGCCAGTTTTATTATTATTATTATTTTTATTTCTAACAATTTTCTTTTTTTTTTTCATTTTTAAAAATAATTTTATTAATTTTTTATATATTTTATTATATTATTTATTTAATATAGTTTAATTACATAGCGAATATGAGCATGCCATGTGTCAAAGACCAACATAAAAACTAATGGCATTTGAAAATGTCCAACTTTGTCAACTTTTACAAAATATTAAACAATTAAATAGAAAAAAAATTATAACTCAAATAGAATACTGGTCAAAAGTAAAAGATTAAAAGTATATATTTTTTTCTTATTCTTAATTTATTAACTTTGAAATTCATTTGGCAATATTTCATCATTGAAAATGTAAGCATATAAAACTAAGATAACAAGTCCAACAGATTTAAATACTTTAATTGTGAAAAGAAACTAAACAAGTATAAAAATTAAGAGAAATTGAATGACCATATAAAAATGAAATGGACTTTGGATTTGCTCTTGATATATGTCGGGGATTTTTTTTTTTAATGTTAATATAATTATTTTCATACTAAATAGGAAGGTTCCAAGTTATCATGTACATAGCAAGGATTCAATTTTTTTTTTTGTAAATAAATATAGCAAGGATATTCTAAAAATTAAATTCAACCAGGCATTGGATTGGATCCTATATGTTTGGAGAGTTTTATGAAATCCTATGTTGTAATCCATCTTATGGGCAGAGGAGATTTTAGAGTTCAGAACAGAAACCTAAGCAAAGACATGTACTTATTTATCAAAAACCTAACCAACCATGCGAGAAGTCCGAAAAATTCCTCTACTCGGCCCCAACTTCTACTTCGTCTTCATTCATTCCTATCCAACACTGAAGCGACTTGCAAAGCATAAAAAATAAATAAATAAATAAATATAAATCCTGGAGCTGCTAACCAGAGAAGAGCTCACACAAACAAATCAAATCAATCGGTATGCATCTATCCACATTTCCACGAGAAAGCTTTTTATAGAAGAGGGAGTTGTTAAGAGTAAACTTCATAGCATATGTATGTAAATATCATTTATCTTCTCCCAGCTTCCATTGCAGCTATAACAGGGTACGAATCACTTGAAGTGATTTCTCCACATTCAGAGTTGTTCTCTGTTCCCGCATAAGAAGCTGCACCGGCTTGTCTCATTTGAATAGAGTTAAGCCTTGCAGTACCCACGCACTGCCCATTTCCTTCTTCCAACATCTCAAAATAAGCATGAGGTGCCCAACCTGAAAGTATGTCATGTAACCAAACACAGGAAGACATCATAAATCTAATCTGATAGCTGAGGCAGGAAACCTGCATCATCACTGAAATTTAAGACGAAGCGCTGTATTACTTTAAATTGCTAAAGCATTAGTATAGCATTTGGGATCATGACAATAATTGAAGTCCTCGGCAAAGGTGGCCTCTCTTGAATTTGCCTACTTAGAAAAGTCGATTGAAACTGATAAGTTTCTACAACGATGACTACTAGCAATAGCAACACGGGTAATGGGAAATTCTTTGAGAAATTCTATCACCTATTAGCATTGGCTCCTCAGGAAGCAGATCGATGATAAAATCCATTTAGGACACAGAAGCAATAAAAAGAGTTATAGTCAACACTGCTGAAAGGTCCTCTTAGTGTTGAAGAACTCAGCTGAAAAGGACTGTAATATCAAGCATTTTTGATAAATTACATATAAGAAAGACCAAACTCAAGTAATTGAAATCAGGAATCCACAACAGATCTTTCCTACAGATATTAAAGAAACACTCGTAAAATAATAAGCTTCACATTCTTGAAGAGACGAGAGAGAAAGAATCTTGATCAAAATTTTGAATGAACACTGAAGAAAAGGAATGAAGATTCAGAAAATAGTTTGAAATTCAGTGAGAATTTGGAATGATATAAAACTTGTTTTCAGGCCTTAATATGAGTCAAAATCCAAATGTCATGGAAAAAATCCCCAATAAGGTTTCAGATCTTCTCAATACAGAGAGGTTCAACTGCTCAGAGATTATATACTATTAAAGTTGTTTCAGAGCTCAGACAGAAGTCGAAGGCATTTTATACGAGCTTATGGATTATAATTCCACCATGCAAAGGAACCTTTTATCAAGAGTGTATGAATGAGAGTATAATCTTCTTAGTTCATCAAGATCAAGATTGAGGGAAAGAAAAACATGGTCAGAGGGAAATTGTTCTCAGATGTAAAAGGTATTAACTCAGAATATCTTTGTGTCAAAAATGGCACGTACCATTCACGTCATTTGGAAAGGGAAAGAATTGTAAGTAGCAAAATGAAGATACAACAGTCCCTGCATTGAATAGAATAAAATAAGTAAAACTAATGGCCGTAGCACTGCTCAACCTCTAGTAGAAATAAATTAAAAAATACGAGGAAAAAGAAATAATTTATCAGATTGCCTCTAATACTAACCTATTAAAGCACCAGCAAATACATCCTGCCAATGATGCCAGTAGTCATCCACACGAGACACCCCAATAAGTGCTGCGAGAAGTACCGGAGAAATCACAATACACAGTTTTCCAACATGTCCTCGGCGATCAAACACTTTTATCTTCCCAGATAAATACCATGCAAGGAAAACAAGACCCGCAAAAGACCCTGCAAGCTCATAGCATAAGGTTTCGTATATTACTTCAAGTTTACCAATCAAATAGACAATGAACTAACCAATAGTGATATTTCCATCACCTATATCAATAACTTTTAACAACAAATGCAACTGGCACAATAAAGTTCCAGGAAAATACAAGCATCTAAGCATCCAACTTCAAATCTCAATGACAAATCAGTAGACCAGCTTCTTAGGTAGCAAATTGGACTCATTTGCACGTTAAAGACCATTAACTAAGTATTTCAATTTATAATTAAGCAGAACAACAAGCTTAGTCATGAGATATTCTTGTTGGACTAATAAACCCCTACCTATTTGTCAACGCTCAGCATGAATGCTAATTAACGTTTCAGTTGAGTGGCAATTACCATGCATCATGAATCAGAAAATACACTTACAAGATGTATGCCCACTGGGAAAGCTTTTGTACCCTTCCTTTATGACTGCTTTATCACCATAGCATTGGACATCCCTCGTAATTGGATTAAAGGTCTGCAAGGACAAGAAATGCACAGCAGAAAATGAGGAAAAGCAAATTGCATTATAGATCTAGTTGCTTGTATATACAAATGAAGACAATGTATAGGATGATTGATGAGCTGAGAGAACTCACTGCATTTCCAGTTGGAAAACATCGATAAAAGAAGTTTGGCCGTGGCCGACCAACTGCATCTTTGATTGCATCCGTTATTACTCCAGTTAAAAGAGCAGAAAATAGAATTCCTGCAGTTGCATGTGACACAGACCCCATAAGAAATCTTGCTCCACATGCAGAAAAGGATAGTCTAACGAAAACCACAAAAGGAGAGAAGAAGTACCCAATATCGCATGATGCAAATCGTAAACATCTTGGCGGTAGAAGTAGTAAATTAGAAAGATTAGCATAGGAAACAATACTGCAATTATCTGTCAGGAGAAGAAAAGAAAAAAAGGAAAACCGAAAGAAAGAAAGTCTAGTTCAGACATTTTTCTCCCGCCAGAGAGATGGCCAGAAAGACAAACACCCCTCTCCTGAGTGATCACAGAAGGAAAATGAAATAAATCATTATAATACACTTACTGGGACAGCCCATACGGGAACAGTGTTACTCTTCAGTGGATACATCATATCCCCCATCATCCCTTCCCCAATAAAACGATGAAAGGGTTCTATGACATTTAAAACAACTTCTACCACCACTAGTAATATAAGTATGATCCAGTCATAACTATGCGTTCTAGCAACCTTGATTCCATGAGACTTGACAGTATGCACTCCTGGGCGAACTTGTGGCATTCTTTAACTGTATAGAGACAAGAAAAGATTCAGTTCATCTAGTGACATAGAGTTCACAGGTTGAAGGAAGCAGGGAGAAAAAAAAGGATGGTGCCAAAAGGCAAAAACAGTAAAGCATTTGAGAGAAAGCCAGAATGTAGAAATCTGCTAATAAGTGAATCACTAGAATAAGGCAGTCTTCCCAACGTGATTTACAGTCATAAAGTTTCAGAGAGCAAAACAATTAACCTCAGAGCCACATTCAGAAGAAAAATAATAAATAAGTTAGCAATTAGTTACATCCAATAATGGTTGGCAAAGAAACATTATAATACCTGCCTATCTTTTATTGAACATGTCAAGCAACAATAAGCAATCTCTAAATTCGCTTCACTCCAGTACCAACCAATAATATACATCGGAAATTTCAACACCGAAAGCTCAAAGAGTTGCCAGTCTCCGACGTCCTGTATTTCGACTGCAAACACCAAAAATAATCTGCCAATCACCTTGCAAGGTTTTTCAACTGTTTATGTTATACAAACACCTTCAGCTTCATTTGGTCCAGTCATAACAAGCGAATCTTGATAAACCTTCAAGACAACCGATTTATTGCATCCGTACAACTTAGGTATTCTAGATTGTCAGACCAACTGACAGGCTCACATTGTTGTCTATAAATCTGTCCACCCTACCCCAGCCCTGCACTAGCCAGGAGCACTTTGTACCGGATGAGCCCTTCAACTCTATGATTTCTTGACCCAGATACAAAACATGAAGAAATCAGGACATGCAGATTTCACTTGCAAAATGCTTAAAACTCCTAAGACACAGTCTTAAAAGCAAATTGCTTAATCGAATTTCCCACCTATGATGATACCTATTTAAAATTCCTCCTTCTCAACAACCCTTTTTGACTTGCTGTAAATGAAAAACAAAACACATATCCAACATGATAGCAGTGGAATGCATACTTTGCAACATTGCCGTTGTGCATGGTCAAACAAATTACTATATAAACCCATCCCCTCATTAACCTGAAAAATCCAACCAATAGTATTGTACAAATATCATTTCCTCACCGCGTTCTTTCACAAGTTTCACTTAAAATCCCATTGAATTTTCAAATTGAGATCATCTCACAAATAAAACAACTAAAAGTTGCATCGAGCACGCCATTCTTCCATCAACCATGTAAGTGCAACGTAGAACGTTGTATATGTAGGCGGTATCACTCCCTATTTTGGCTAGACAATAATAATCTATCCACGCAGTTGAAATAGAATTAATTAACAAGCAGTACCAAGAATAATACTACGAATAATAACAAAATGCAATGAACAAAACAATATCAAATTATTCACCACAAAACTTGGGCATATATATATATATATATGTATATATGATCATCGTAAACCTTATAAGTTAAATTGAAAGTCAAAACAGCAAAACAAAACTATAGAAGAGATGGTCAAACCCCTTACCTTTCCAGTCAGAGCAGCACAATAGGCACAATGAAAGAATGAGAGAGAAAGATTGTAAATTGTAATCTGGGGATTGGTGATATAGAAATTTAAGGAAGACCCAGATAAGAACTCCACCACAGAATGTGTAAGTACAACCTCTTTAGAAGGGAAACAAAGGAACAATTTGTTTAACAAAAAGCAGCAGGATGAGGGAAAATGTGATTTCTACAGAGACATCAAATGTTGATAGGATAAAACAGAAATCGAAAAGTCGTTGAGATTCAGGCGGTTATTTGGAATGGAACGTGTGAAAATCAAAAACGAATTCAAACATATCTTGCGACTTTGAAGAATACATGAAATAGAGTTGAAATTGTCTAGCCGATTGCATTCTGATTTATATTTGTGCGTATTACGTATTCGAATTGACATGGACAGTGATTATATAGCTTTTTCTTTGCCAAGTTGTAGGTTTGTTCATTTTTTTTCAATTTGTAATTATTTAATTACTTAATTTACAATTGTGTTTTCAGGATACATGTTACAATTACCTTTTGACCCCATTTGGGCATATTAGTTTCTCAACATATATATTATATATTAGAAGGATCGAAGAACCAGGGGCATTTATACATTATCCCATGATCAAGAGGCTAGTTTATATTATATGTAGGTACATCAATTTTGGTTATCAAGTTTTGATTTCAATAAATAAATGAATTAAAAAATAAAATTTTCTTAATCATATAAAAGATAATGTTTTGATATAAAATGATAGATATTTATCTTAAGAAACCACAGAAAAAGAGAGAAAAAATGGATTAAGGCACTTACAAAAATATTTGAGATCATCAACCTTAATTTTATGGATAAAATAATGTTTAAAGGTAAGATAACCGAAATAGTACTCCATAAATTTTTTAAAACCGATTTGAATTCAACAAGCAAATGCAATATGCATATGTATTAATATATATATATATTTGCAAACCCTAATCCAAAATCTAGATTAAACAATTATACATATGTAAATATACACACTAAAGGCAGGTGAGAGCTGGTAACGGTTGATGTCAGATGAGTTGGGGAACTTCCTAGGCGTGTTGGTCTCATTTTCATATAATAATGTTGCCGCCCGAGGACTTGACATTTGTAAATCCACCCAACGTGCATTATTCTGATCGATCGTGAAGGGGCCAAACGTACAGCAGTTGTCTTGTTACTGGAAAATATCATTTTTTTAAAAAAAAAAGGTACTTCAAAAGTTGTTTTCTGTTTTCTAGTATGTTTCTGAGTCGCTTTCAATGTTATTTTGCTTCATCTCTAAATAGTCACGCCGCGATGAATACGGGTCGGCAAACTTACCTTCTAATTAAATGCAATTTGCTATATATGTTTATTCTTCCTTATCTTCTAATGCTTCAATGTTTGGCAATTTTTTTCTAACATTAAAAAAAAAAGAAAAAAGAAAAAAAATCAGATTTGATCATTTCTTAATTCCACCAATAATTGAGTATCTTATAATAATAATAAACGATTAATTTACTTATATATACAGATTTTATCTAGAGTGTTAACATGTTATCAAATTCTACACAAAGGGTACAAGTTACATAAAATAAGGTGCAAAGAATAAGAATAGTCTTAGGAACAACACATGCCTTCTTCCCCTCCAGACCCTTGCTTCCCGACCCGTCTTAAATAACAACACATTAAATATTATAAATAATGTATTTATTTCTTGTATTTTTAATAACAACACATTAAATATTATAAATATAAATTAAGTTCTGTTACTTCACATGAAAATAATATAAATTTTTAATATTATTTCAATTTTAATCCATTTAATTTTATTTATTTTTCCTTTAGTTTTTTTTAGCCGATCAAGTTCATGGATCCAACAGCTTGAACCACCATGGATCCGCAGACCCTCTGGGTCCATCAGCAGGCGTCCAGCAGCTATTAGATGGACTAAAAAACTGACTTAGAAGGATAGATTTATGCTACACGCTTCCCAATGACAATGCTAAATTCTTCTTTTTCCCCAGATTCTTTTGACAAGGTTGATGATTTTGATGACCCCATGCCCAACACATCCATGCATGCATGTTCCCCACCAGGAATACGTACTATTAACTTCTCTTCAAATCAAAGAAAGGAGCTATACAATCCTTTGAGGAATGCTCTCATCATCAAAACTTTATGGAGCTTCCATCGGCACTTATAATAATACTCGAGATCATCAACTTTAATTTATAGATAAAATAATGTCTAAAGGTAAGATAAACGGAATAGTACTCCATAAATTTTCAATACTGATTTGAAATCCACACGCAAATGCGACATGTATATTTGCAACCCCTAATCCAAAATCCAGTTAGATTTATACTCATTGCTTTTAAAGAATTATATGTATATAAATATATAAAATCAGGTAAGAACTGGTAACGGTTGATGTTAGATGATTTGAAGAAGCTTCCTATGCGTGTGGTCTCATTTTCATATATTAATGTTGCCCCTGAGGACTTGATATTTGTAAATCCAGCCAATGTGCATTATTCTGATCGACCACGAATGTGCCAAATGTACAGCGGTCGTTTCAACAATATATAATTTTTTTAAGGTACATCAGCCAAGTGATTAACCGAACCGTGTTGTTGTCAAAAGTTGTTTTCTATTTTCTAGTATGTTTCTTGGTCATTTTCAATGTTCTTTTGCTTCATCTCTAAAGAGTTACGTAGCAATGAGTCGGGGCGGGCGATCTAACCTTCTAATTAAATGCAATTTGCTATATATATATATATATATATGCTTGTCCTTCCTTTTTCAAACATTAAAAAAAAAAAATCAGATATGATCATTTCTTCATTCCAGCCATAATTGAATATCTTAAAAAATGTCAACGATTAATTTATTCATATATACATATTTCATCTAGTGTGTTAACACGTTATTAAAATCTATATAAAGGTTTTACTTTGTATGAACAAGTTCCATAAATTAAATAGAAGGAAAAGCTACCCCTTTACTTCTAGGGTCTCACCAACATGCTCACTTAACCGAGTGAAGATCGCCAATATTCTTTATATGTGGTTACTAAACTATTAGGAGCCACAAATGTTTTCAAACTTTAATAGAGATATAGGATATAAAAATGGTTTAGAATAGGATATAGAAAATGATTTCTAAGAAGGTAATGCATCTCAAACTCTTCTATCGAATGACTTGGTTTTATCATAGTCGATCAAGTGCTTATGTATTTATTTGGTTAGTAAATAAAAAAGAATCAATCTATTGGTCCTTAATTATATTATTCAACACATTTTTGTATTAAGATTTTCGGCATTCATATCACATCTGTTTAAGATATATAAACGTTTAGTTTGCTTTGAAAGATATAAACGACTAAGATGGAACTTTTGAATCTTCTTGCGATTAGGCGAGTCTTAAGTATGTTGTCGATGAAATTTCATACCTTCTTACAACTACTTTAATTGATCGATTACATGATATATGAAATCGCTCCATAGTGCATAGTTTCTTATCCAGGTAGACAACTTCCTCAGATCATGGGTTCGAACCCAAGAATTAACCCTAAAAAACCTCAGGAAATAACGTGTGTCATGAGAGAAGTAAATTTCATTTCCTATTTGAACTAGGATTCTATTTCTACATATTTTCTTCTTATTATTTTTTCTTTTCAATTTTAAGTTTCTTATTTTGGCTAGATTGCTATTGAAAAATGATTAATTTTCCAACTAAACCAATGGACCAAATTACTTGCATAATATGTTGTCTTGTCATGTGTACCAATGTTCTATAAAGTTGACAATATCGTTACCAAATGCTGATCAGCCAGGGCTTTATTCGTATTAATATTTCGGTCCGTGTAACATCATTCATTATTATTTAGTATTTTATTAATTGCCTATTTCTATTGTTTTCTTCTTGTCTCATACCTATCTTGTATCAATTCCAAAACTTGTATTTTAAAATATACAAAATATAGATTCAAAGTATCTTATAAAATATTATTAAATAATATTAATAAATAAATGATAAATGACAATATTATAAGTTTTTGGTAGTTAATGTTTCAATAAGAAAAAAAAAAGAAAGAACCTAACTCCATAAGCTCATAACTCTAAATTGTTAAATCTAATACTGTTACTCTTTCTTTTCATTATTCTTCTTCATTTTCCTCTTTAACTTTAGATTTTCTTTTCTTTTGTCTTATTCTACTCCATTTGCGAAGTTGTAAGGCCATAATACTTAAAATAATTAAGTTTAAGAAATTTCTTTTTTAATTTTTCATATTTTATTATAAGTTACCATAAATTTATATATTAAGAATTTATAATTTATATATAAATTATTTTTTTAATATCACACTAACAGACGATGCACTTATGATGCATATATAAAAAACATATAAGCAGTATAATAAAACTAATAGCATATAAAATAAGTAAATCAAATACGATAAAAAGTGCAATAAAAATTATATAAATAGTATGGAAAATATGCTAATGAAATACGTTTGCTTCATTGAAGCAGTCAGCATGTGGCTATAAAATTAATGTAATATATATATATATATATATATATATTAATTGAGGAAATTTGTATATAGCAAATAAAACTTGATGACAAAATTGAGAAAGGATTGTTTATTGGTTCTTGTGATGTACATAAAATGTTAAAAATCTCAGCAAATGCATCCTCAACTCATAAACTAACAGCTAAGGTATATTCTAGTCCAATAAAATTTTATTTAATCATCTTCGATCGGTTGCACTGTATTATTATTTGTAGACTAAATTTTTCTTACTAAAATATTAGTTTTATGGGTGCATCGACAATTAAGTAACTGCACAATTGATGCACTAACGAATATACCTTTCGAAATTTCCGACTTATGAAAGTTAAATGTTTATGTGCCCTAAAATCAACCATAAAAGTTGAATTTTCATATACCAAAATTGCAATATAAAATGCTACAAAGTCCAATGGTTTGATCGGAAGAGATAACTTCGCAATAATTTCCTCTCGCTAAAAATATATCAACTACAACATACTAAATAAAGAAGTAACATATTATTCCAAAAAACCAATGCCAATTTCCAAGACAATCAAACATAGTTCATAGATAAATATATCTAAATATGTATAATTTTTATTTATGGAAAAAATTATAATGCATCAACATACGCATACGTAAATATGCTTTTTGTAATAGAATCTTATGCAATGAAAGTAAGGGCATCTAAAACAGCAAAGAAGAAATTGAAAATGAGATGAGGTACTTGGTTCAATGACAGTGTAGTGCATTTCAAAACAAAGATATAAAAAATTAGGAAGTTATGAAATGCAATCAAAAAGAAGAAGCAGAAAAAGAAGGGGAAATAAAAGAAAAGAAAATTAGACATAGAATAAGAAGAAATGAAAATGAGATGATGTACTAAAAAATATAGATTTTGATAATAGAATCCTATGCAATGAAAAGGACATTTACAAATTTCATATATGGAAAAAATTAAAATGCATTGTCACATGTATAGGTAAATATGATTTTTATAATAGAATCTTATACAATAAAAATTAGAGTATTTAGAAATGCATAGAAGAAAACAAAAATAAAATGAGGTATCTAGCGCAATGGTAATGTAGCATATCTAAAAACAAAGATATAAAAAAATTAGGAAATTATGAAATGCAACAAAAAAGAAAAGAAAGAAAATTAGATGCCAAAGAAGAAGAAATGAAAATGAAATGATGAACTAAAGATATATAACTTTTTATATTAGAATCTAATGTAATGAAAATAAGGGCGTGTACAAATTTTTTGTATGGAAAAAAATAAAAGGTATTGTCATTCACATAGGTAAATATGTTTTTTTTTTTTTTATAATGGAATCCTATGCAATGAAAATAAGAGAATTTAAAAAAGCAAAGAAGAAAATAAAAATGAGATGAGGTACCTAGTTCAATGATAGTATAGTGTATCTAAAAAGAAAGATATAAAAAAAATAGGGAGCTATGGAATGCAACCAAAAAAACGAAGGCAAAACATTAGATATCATATAGTACTTGATTTAATGATAGTGTAGCTCATCTAAAAAAAAAGATATAAAAATTTAGGAAGTTGCGGAATGTGATCATAAAAACGAAAAAAAAAAATTGATATCAAAGAAAAAGAAAAAGAAAATGAGATAAAAGTACCTAGTTCAATAGGATGATGTTTGTTATTCTAAATTCTGTATTCCAAGTATGTCCCAACCAATTACATGTAGACACTTTTGATAGTGGAATAAACTTCCATCATTATCTATTGATTTTGTGTCTACTTGTTTAAATGTGATTGTTTGGGACACATTAGAGACAATAAATAGCTATCTAGATTGTGAAGCTTCCCAAAATCACAACATGTTATGCAAAATTCTACTACAGATAACAAGCCTTTGGTTGATCAATAAAATGGAAAGAAATAGAACAATAGAGCAACTAAGAGAAGAGAAGAAACAAAGCATAAGAAAACTAATTTTCCATTCTTGGTAATATTGTATATGTTCTGTTATATTAGTTATAAATCTATTTATACTAACTACCAATAGAAAACTGACATGTATATAATAAAATAATAATAATAAACTAAACTTTCACACCCCAACCCCACCTAACCCCCCTAGTGAGAAGTTGGAGCTTCTCGGAGTCCCAACTTGATACATAAACATTGGTGATGTGGAGCAACTACTGATTTGGTAAGAATATTCGCCACTTGAAGAGTAGAGAGTACATAAGAAGTACTAAGAAACCCATAACTGATATGATCTATATTGAAATGTATATCTATGTCTATATGCTTTGTTCTCTTATGTAAATAAGGATTGTTAGCTATCATTAAAGCTAAATTGTTGTCGCATGTGAGCTAAACCAGAAAGGAAACAAAAACATGTAAATCTTGAAGTATAGAGGACACCCAAAGAAGCTCTTTAGTAGTGGTAGCTAGGCTTCGATATTTTGCTTCGGTAGTGAATGTACATACCATAGGTTACTTCTTGATTTTCCAAGAAACTAATGCATTTCCTAACATGATACAATAACCAGAAATAGACTTGCAATCTTCACTGTTAGAACTCCAATCAGAATCCAAATAACCTTGTAACTTAAACGAATTGTTAGTAGGATAGAAAATGCCCAAGGAGATAGACCCTTTCAAATATCGAAGAAGATGAAATAAGGTGTGAAGGTGCAGCTATCTAGGATGAGACATAAATTGGCTTAATCTATGAACTGCATATGTAATGTCTGGACAAGTAAGTGTAATATAAACCGGTCATCCAACTAGTCGTCCGTAGAACGAAGGATCAGAAAGCAATTCCCTTGTTGTATTATCAAGATTCAAGTAAGGTGGCAACGAAAATGATACTAATTTAGCTATTAACAAACCCACATCTTGTAACACATCCAGAATAAATTTGCATTAGTTAAGAAGAATTCCTTCTTTTGACTTGCACAACTCCAAACCAAGAAAAAAAATAGGCGACTCCTAAATCTTTAATAGTGAAAGCTTGATCAAGTCTTTGTTTTATTTGAGAAATAAAACACTCATTAGACCCAATAATTAACATATCATCCACATAAAGTAAGATAAACATACTTCCATTAGAATCATGATGTGTAAACAATAAATAATCGTGCTTTGACGGATGAAAACTGAGAGAAATTAAGAACTTAGATATTTCTAAGTTCCATTGTCAAGAGGCTTATGTAAGCTCGTAAAGTGATTTCTTCAAATAACAAACTTGACTAGGAAGTGCTTTGTCATATCCTTCTAGAGGTAGCATATAGATATCCCTATTAAAAAAAACCATGTAAGAAGGCATTAGTTACATTTATCTAATGTAAAGTCCAATTATATGCAGTAGCAATAGTAATTAAAATGTGCACAGTTCCTAACTTTGCAACTAAAGAAAAGGTATCATGATAGTCTTTCACTTCCACTTGTGTAAAGCCTTTAGCAAAAAGCCTAGCTTTGTATCTTTCTACTATACCATTTGGTCTATATTTTATCTTAAAGACCTACTTAGATCTTATAGGCTTCTTTCCTTTCGCTAGAGAAGTTAACTCCCAACTATCATTTCTTTCAAGTGAAATAAGTTCATTTTACATAGCAATTTGTTATTCTTTATGCTTAGATGCTTTAAAAAAATTCCATGGCTCTTGAGTAAGTAACACATTAGCTAAAAAGGCTACAAAATCAGTTAGATATGTAAGAAAGGCATTGATATAAAAAAGTGGATATTGAGAATCCGATCTAGTTTTTGTGGCTAAGTTTGAAGAACATGTGTATTAGTCAAATTAGCATTACCATGTTGAGCTAGATGTGCAAAATTCTTAAGCCATGAAGGAGTCTTCCTTTCTATACCTAATCTTTGTAAATGAGACGGATCATCAATAGAATCAACAAAAGATTTATAAGAAGTAGAATCAAGAGAAACAATTTGTTGAAGTCCAGAAACTAAAGATTCTGAATCCATGTGGATTCAACCAGATATGATCAATTGATCTTTAGAAGACATGGTTTCAAAAAAAAAAAAAAAAACTAGATTTTTAATGGATGACCTTATTATGTTGAGATCTTGTGCAACATTTTCTTCGAAAGGAAACTCTTCTTCAAATAAAACAACATCACGAGACATAATGATTTGCTTATGAGATGAACTAAAAGCTCTATAACCCTTTTGCTCTTGTGCATATCTTAGAAACACACATTTAATTTCTCTAGGTTCAAACTTATCACTCGGATGAGGTTGTTTTGCTATATAACATAAACAACCCATGACTTTCAAATGGTCATAAGACAAAGGACTTCCAAATAGCAATTCATGAGGTGTTTTCCAATTTAAACTTTCTATTGGCATTATATTTATTAAGTAAGTAGCTATAAGCATACATTCTCCCCAAAATTCTTTTCCTAATCATGCTTGAAGTCTAGAGCTCAAGAAGTATCCAACAAATGTCTATGCTTTCTTTCCACTCGATCATTTTGTTGTGGTGTGTCTGTAGTAGTTCTTTGATGAACAATTCCCAAACTACAGAAAAGAAATTGACATGAGTTGAATAAAATTTCTATCCCATTATTGGTTCTTACAAACTTAGGAATTATGTGAAAATGATTTGAGACATATGAAAAGAAATCCTTAATAACCAAATGTGTTTGACTCTTGTGATGAAGTAAGAAGGTCCAAGTTGATTTAGTAAAGTCATCAACTATCATCAAGAAATAGCTAGCTCTAGAAATTAAAATAACACTATAAGGACCCTAAATATTCACATGTAAAAGCTCAAAGACAAAATTAGAAACATGTAGACTTCTAGCAAATGGTAGCCAATGAAACTTTGCCACTTTATAGATATCACAAAAGAAATTTTGGAAGTTGAAATTTTCATGCAAGTTCAAGTGTTAAAGTTTAGAAATAGAAGTATGGTCAAATGGGCATGAATCAACTGAAGTTGATTCCAATTGTTATAGGAAAAAGAAATACTAGGAATAGAATTACAGAGATCTAACTGTTGATTGCATTTGTTATAGGAAATAGAAGTACTAGGAATAGAATTGCGAAGATCCATCCTAAGTTATTACAGTTGTTACTAGGAATAGAAGTATTAGATAAAATTGATTTTCTTTTATCAATTGTACAGAAAGATCCTTCAAAGCCCAATGATTGTAGTACATATAACCTACCTACAGCTTTAGCTACTGCTACTGTAGACATTTGGTTCTAGTCCTAAAATACATACTCAAAAGGGTTAAAAATAGCAACAAACCTTTGGTCTTTAACTAGATTATGAACTAATAGAAGGTTATGTGTGAATTCGAGTACAAAGAAAACATTATGTATAGTAAGAGATGGTGTAACAAAAACTTATCCTACTTTGGTCACTATGATAGACCTTCCATTAGGTAAGTTTACTCTAATAGGAAATGCAAGATTAGAAATATCATGTAAGATGTCATAAAAAGGGGTCATATGATTTGTAGCCCCTATGTCTACTATCCAAAAGCACATGCCATCATTAGAAGTATTAAAACAAGAAGAAGAAACAAGAATACCTGCAAACTGAACATTATTCACCATGGCTTTATTATATTCCCCTTTTGCTTCCATCAATTGCAACATCTCATGATACATACTTTGAATCATACATTAATCACTACTATCAAATCGTTGTTCCTCTTCTGTTACAAGATCTGTAACATGGTCAGAAGGGGAACTAATATTATTGAGCTTTATGTCATTAATAGCTGCAATATTTGCACTAAAACTTGAAAATCAACCTTTCTATAATCTTTTCCGTTTAAACAAATTGGAGTACCCAACAATCTGAAAGCAATTGTCTATTGTATGACTCGCAATGTTTGCAAAAGACCTTAAGTTTTTTCTTCCTCTTATCATTTAGAATCCCTCTACTCTTAATATTAAAGGCCGCTCTATCAACATCGGATGAGAAAACTAGTGTTATTTACCATTGCTTCTCAATCTACTATACTAAGTAGAAAGCTTTATTGACTATTGGCATCAGATCCATTGATAGAATTTGATTCCTTATGCCATCATATATCCCATTCAAACCCATTAGGAGTTGCATCAATTTACTTTCTAACTTAAACTTCATAAGTTTTCTTTAATGCTACAAGAATAGTTCTTCATCATACTACATATGCACTCGAGAAATCCGTGCAACTGTTGCAATTCATCCCAACATTTCTTGAGTTTATTGTAATAAACTCCTACGGTTTGATTTCCTTGTTTCATATTACAAATTTCATGTTGTAATTGAAACACTAAAGGACCATTGGAAACACCATATTGCTCTGAAACTTCCTCCTACAATTGTTTAGTAGATTGTACATAAAGAAAGCTTTTTGATATCTCATTTATCATTGAATTAAGGATTCAACAATGAACCATATAATCACATCTTGACCACTTTATAAAGTCTGATGACAAATTTGATGGTTTCAAGATTATACCATCTATAAAATCCCAGTTTCAACTTTGCACAAAGACCCATTTTGATAGACCTACTCCATCTTAAGTAATTATTTCCATTGAAAACCAAATTCCCAATTGACTTGCTAAGATATTATCCAAACTCAAAAGATATAATGGATCTATAATAGAAGAATCCCTAACCATAGTATTCGAGTTCTTAGAAAAATTCATGATTAATAGAATATAAGAACAATTCTAGTATTTGATGATGCTTTGATACCATGTGAAGTTTCCCAAAATCGCAATATGTTTTGTAGAATTCTACCACAAATAACAAGCCTTTGGTTGATTAATAAAACGTAAAGAAACAGAACAACAAACCAACCGAGAGAAGAGAAGAAATAGAGCACAAGGAAACTAATTTTCTATTCTTGGTAATCTTGTATATGTTCTATTATATTAGCTATAAATCTATTTATACTAACTATCAATAGAGTATAGACATGTGTATAATAAAATAATAATAATAAACTAAACTTTCACGTAGATCAACAACGATATAACTCGTTTGGAAACAAAAAAATAAAAAATTAGGAAATTACATAATTGCGGCAACAAAAGCAAAGAAAAAAATTTGTTAATAGGTAGTCAAACCAAATCTCAATACACAATATAACATTCATACAACATCTCCAAACTAAAACCAAGTAAGCTACAAAAAATGAAAAAAAAAAAAAAACTTTACATGCAAAGCAATCAATATTGGTTCATAGATATATAAATATTTTTTATAATAGAAATTAAGTTGTGCATGTGTTGTTATATGTTAAGTAAATATATGCATATATATGTTAAGTAAATTGATTTTAATTGATGACTTAGTAATTAATATTAGAAAATTATATCGGTTTATGATTGTTCTTGATGATAGTTAGACTAAGTGTTTTATTTGGAAAGGAAAGCTTCTTAAATATTTTGAGAAAATTAAATTGCTTCTTTAGCATGCACCATACATGAGAGAGTGAAATTCGAATAGTTTTTTCATTCAGCCACCACTATATGAGTAAGAGAAAAAGTGAGATTAAATGAAGTTTTCCATTTTATGCTTGAATGTTTTTACCTTATAATGTTGTCATATATGGTTTAATTGTTGTCTTAATGGTTTTTAGAATTAAAATAGTAATTAACATATGTCAAGTCCAATATTCATTATATTGGCTTAATAATATAGATGAACTAATGACAATATATATATATATATATATATGAACCACAATAATAACAAAATATCAAATATGACATGCTACATAAAAGGAGTTCATTCAATAAATAAAGTTTTTTTGAAACATATCATTCCAAGGCAATCAAATACAGTGTTCAGATGAAGAAAATGAAAATAAGATAAAGTACCTGATTAACTGATAGAGTAGGGCATTTGAAAAAAAAAATTATAGAGAATTAGTAAATTATGGAATGTTACCACAAAAGAGAAATAAAATAAAAGAAAATTAGATACATTATCTATTTCAATAGTAGTGGTGGTGGTCATCTAGAGTGCATAAAAAAATAGAAAAGAAAAGTCTAAAAAACAAAGATATAAAAAATTAGAAAGTAGTAGACTATAAAAAAAAGAACAAAAAGAAAAAAAAATAGATATCTAAGAAGAAGAAAAATGAAAATAAGAAGAAAAAGAATTAGATAAATTATCTACTTTAATGGTGTTGGTGGTTGTTTGGAAAAAAAGGGAAAACAAAAAGATAACAAAATTATGGAATAATATACTTAAAAAGACAATATTAATGAAAGGAAACAAAATGCAATTATAAAAAGAAAGAAAAAATAGACACGAAAGAAGAAGAAAAATGAAAATGAGTAGAAAAAAAATAGATAGATTATCTGTTTTAATAGAATTGGTGTTCACCTTAAAAAGAAAAAAATAAGACATGAAAAAATTAATAAGTTATGGAATATACTTAAATAAACAATGCATAAGAAAGGAATGTGAGTAATATAATATATTAGTAGATTTTCCACTTTTATACTTTAATGTATTTAAGTTGCATAACTATGATACATGGTTTAACTACTTTTTTAAATGATTTTTAAAATTAAAATAGTAACTAATAGATGTGTAGTCCAAAATTTAATATTTTAACTTAATAATATAGATAATATTTATAAATACGAGTTTGATCTATATAATATATAAAAAATTTACCACATTAGTAATGTTTCTCAAGGGTATACTCTTAAATATTTTTTTTTTTAATTTACGAAATATTGTATCTACAAAAATTATTTCAAAAATAGGTTTCGAAGGCGTAGACCTAGTGTGCTCCTTTAATGTTGTGAAATTTTTGCAAAAGAAGGCGGGCATCGAGACTGTGCCTTTAGTACAAAACCTATAAAAATTATTACAATGTATGACTACAAACCTACAAAAATTGTTATAAAGTGATACTGCAAATTTATACAATATCACATACGATCTCAAGTGCACGGGAAAAAATTTTGCACCGATAGTTTATAATAGAGAATTATAGGAATCAAAATCCTAGGAGACCTATTATTAGGGCAGGAGCCAAAAGATTTCAAATCTTGGCAATGAGGGTCCTTTTTTAGCAAATCAACCCTGAAATTATTTGTTTACTAACATCTTTTCTATTACTCATGTATTGTATATTCCAACAGACACACTTATCATACTTTACAGGGCGGTGGACAAACTCACTAAGACTCAGCTTGTGGGTTATCCATAGACCAACCTAAACTGAAGATGAGATGGACCGACGAGTTGATTTGAAGACTCGACATGTTGAGCACTATTTTTATTTTTTTTTTATTTTCTTGGAACCATTTATGTTGTAAGTTTTTGGGACACTTTTATTTGGTTGTAATTGAGTTTTAGGACCGGCCATCCTAAAAGTAGTATAGTTGTAATTTTGTGGACTTTTTAACCATAAAGGAAGCAAGTATAAATATTTGCTTAAATAAAGTTTTGAAAAAATTTTGCTAAATTTTTAAAAATAGAACAAACACTTCACGTGTTGAGGGTTAGGGTTTCTTAATTCCAAAATTGCGCTTATCAATTTCAATCCCAAAATTGAGACTGTGGTGAGTGGCCTCAAAGTGAATTTGTGAGTAATATCGAGTTCTCTTTGTTGTAATTTCCTTTTCATCACGAGTGAGTTATATCTAGGGTTGAATTGGATGTTCTCTTGATCGGATTAGATTACATTTGTAATCATTTTTATGTTGTTATATTTGATTGGTTATAACCATCAATTTCACTTCCTTTAAACCGTAGATCAACTTTGTTAGGAAAGTGGATCTCGGATTAGTTCTTGCTATTCTTGTGTATAATTCACGTGGAATTTCAATTGTGTTTAATGTTGTTTTGAGGATTTTATCATTACGGATTGTTTCTTTGAAAGTTATAGCATTCGAATTTCATTTTACTCCATTAGGGTTTACGCAATTCTTAGAATTTTGAGCCGAGATTGGATTAGTCCATTGAGGATTATAATTTGTTCCAATTACACGTGCTTAACCTCTATTTTAGGCACATTATCTTTTGGTATCAGAGCAATCACATTTAGATATCTATATTGATCACGTCCTAGTTGAAAAATTGGTTACAAGTATTGAGGATTTACGCCATTTGAATAACTAGTTTGATTAACTTTGTTTGATTGTCTTTCAAATTGGTTTTGCATGTGCTTAAACTTGGTTTTAGGCACATAAGAGAATCTTCTCAAGAAAGCCCATGAATGCATTTGCTTGGCCGGCTAAACAATTCACTAAGGGAAAAAATAGGATGATATAGCAATTTATTTTTTGTTATTAATTTTATATGTATATATTCCATTTAAGGTTTTATTGATGAAAATTAACATGCAAAATTGGTAAATTTATCAACATTATCTAATGAATTTGTATGCATTTGTCTAACACTGTCTAATAAATCTAATGAATATTAAAAAAAGCTTACAAACAATTATGAAAGGAAACATAAAAGCATATATAGTAGCATATAAAAAGAATCACCAACATCCATGAAAGATCACCCTTCTACTACATAAAAAAAAAAAAAGCGGATGAAGTGGTCGAGGACCTAAGCTACACAACGGAAACAGATAAAGTTAGCATTATGTAGGCAATGATTTGACAATGGAAGTGTGCAAGGTTAAGCTAAGATTCAGCAAATCATGCATATTATTATCCATTGTTTACCATTATTGCGTTGATATGGACACATTCTTCTGTTATGGCCTTTTCCTTGGCAAAGTCCACATGTGATTTTATCTTAATGCTCCATAATGTCCATCTCTATGTGGTATCTTTTTTGTCTTGATTTCCCCTTTTTCCATATGAGGTTTTCCCTTGGGTAAAGTGACAAGAAGTGTAGCGGCTCCCAATCGAGCTCGTCGTCTATGGGTATGAAGTGCATCCTATATGTTAGCTTCTGCTGCATCCACTTATACCAATCCAGTATAGAATGCGTTATGTCGAGCTTGATTTACATAGCTACTGCATTGGCATAAGAGCATGGGATTTGGTATATTTTCCATTTTTGGCAACTACATGTACTGTGAGTAAAGTCAACAATATGCATTCGACCCCTTTCCATTAACCCGCTCGCCACACAATGACTATTAGGAGCATAAGATTTAGTATATTTACCACTCTTCTTGTATACATGCTTGATAACCCATTTCTTCCCTTCTTAAATCCATTTTCTACTTATCTTATAGCCAAATTCTTGTTCAACAACAGCAGCAAGCTCAGCAACCTTTATATCAAAATTGTCCCTAACATGATTTATAAATTGGTTAGCAAGAAGATTGCAATTCAATTGTGGATGATCCTGACTAATTAACAAGTTAATGCATGTGTGTGGCCCCTCAAATCTTGTCACTATGAATAGGCCCTTCAACTTCTTCTTTTGAGCCTGAAGCCTCTATTCACAATCGCCGTCTCTTCTCAAACAACCCATAGCAATAGACTACATTCTACAATAGTGAAGTTACAATGGTTCTTCCTATGGTAAGCCTTCACTACTTGAATCACATCTGCTTTTGTTTTGAATCTCATGCCCTTGCACAAATCTTCACTATTGCTCAAATTGCTGCAAATATTATTTTGCTCTTGCTTGAAATAAATGTAACCATCATCATCGCCAGCATTATAGTAGGGAACATGATCTCTAACTACCATGCTTGGTAGTTCAACTTACTCTAATTGATATAGCGCCTATGTTGAGTATGCAAGTATGGTTAGAGAGTCCTTTTCAGTTACTTCATCTCCATCATTTTCACTTTCCCCATCTTTCTCCTCAAAACTCTCCTTATAATCAGTACTCTCCTCCTCAACACCCATTCCTACATTGGTGTTAATGGGAATCAAACCTATGGTTCTAGTAGTGGGGAAACCAAATTGGATACATGATCCCATATATCCACATGTCTTATTTATCTAATAATAATTTGTCTTTACATTGTAGTAGGTAAATTTATCGGCTTTTTACAAGATGGCGAATAAAATTCACTAAGGGTCACTTGTGGGTCATTCATGGACTTAAATCAACTAGTCTACACGTGTTCCATGGAAATGAAGAACCGACCATTTTGAAGATTTATTTTGTAATTGTCTTTTATTGCTTAAGAACTAGTCATTTGTTGGTTTTATTTATAATTTGGTTTTTGTTGTTTTTACCCTAATTGGAGTAAGTATAAATACTTGCTAAATAGGTTTTAGATGGGACTTTTTGAACATTAGAAAATCTGCCTTTTATGCCATGGAGAGTTCATCCTCACACCTCCTATACTCTTATCAATTTCAATTGAAATTGTAGTGAGTTGGCTTAAGAACTATTGTAAGTTATATCAATATTTCTTAAGTTGCTTCCAATTATTTTTAGTGTGTCATATCTAGTTGTAATTGGTTGTTTTACTTTGTTCTTGTTCACATGATTTAGGGTTCCAATTTTTTAGATTTGGTTCATGCCCAATTTGATTGGAATTTGGTTCATTGTTGTGTTATTCTTTATATATCTTACAATTGCAAGTGATCTTCATCATAATTTGGCATTATAGCAACTTGATTCATGTAATTAGGGTTAATGTTATTATTGGTATCACACCATTTTTGTGGACTTGGTTAGGTTGATTCTTCAATTGGCTTTATGTTCTTGCATTTGGATCTAAGGCACATCATATTTTTGGTATCAAAGCAAGGTTTAGAGAAGGGAAATTTTCGTGATTCACAATTGGGATTTAAGGTTCTTGATCCTTCATTTCGAAATTGAATTGTGTGAAGAGAAATTTGAAGTCTTGTGTTGAATTGTTCCTTGAATTGCTTATGTGATCTCTAATTGAAGTATTGCCGATGATACAAGAGAAATTGTGAGATATGTTGAAAACCTGAGGGAAAATACTCAAGATCAGAACAATAAAAAGAATGTAGAATATATTTATTACGATGACTAGTAAATAAACTAAGGAAAGACATGTTAATTTTTTTTTATTTAGTTGTTTTGAGAATTTCTATTGTACATAAATGTTAATTACTTCCGTTGTTTAATTTGAGAAGAATATTGATGACTTATTATTGAGGAAGGAAAATTTCATTAATCTCTGTTATGTAACAGATGATTTATGATTATCATTAGGAGTATATGAATACGGATATTTGAAAAATATTAATGATTGAACCTTTGTATGTCTTCAAAAAATGATGACATGTAGCGAGTCATAATACACCTAAGTTTTGGGGCGTTACATAAGCATTAAGCGAGATTGTGAATTTTGATTTATCGAAGCAAAACTCAGGCAACAAAGGCATCTACCATATGAAGCTTTATGTTGTCGATTTGTGTCTTATTTAATAGATTATTTTTGTCTATTATATTAGAGCTTCCGCTGAACTCTTCTAGTATCAGTGAATCCACAAAAGGTTTTTTTTTTGTTTTTTATGATAAAAGAAATAAGATAAACATATTACAAGGTTACAAAAGGTAGGCACATCTTCTGAGAATATTATATTCCGTCACATATATTTCAACTGCCAAGTCTTCTTGCAAAAGATTTACAATACGAGATGAAGGAACAGAAAAACAAAATGTAAATCCTCTATATCCACACTTCTGATATAGCTTGACAGGAAATCGGCAATCGAATTCACCTCCTGAAGAACAAAAGAGATCTTAATATGCATCAAGATCTGCATCAGCATTGTGGAGTTATTTAAGTCTACTGCTATTCTGGAATCCAAGTAAATGTCAAGCTGCTTGCTTCCTATTAATTGACAAGAATGCAGTGCGTAGTATATCTCTAAATGTCCAGGTGTTTATGCAAAGCCAATAATCCAGTGGCCTACTTCATCAATGCCACCAACAAAGACTTGTTTTAGAGATAAAATAACTGATGCATCAGTATTTCATTATACCTAGCTTCTATTGCAGGGATCAAGGGATAATATATGGTTGTCAATAGTATATAATTTCCTTTCCCTTCTATTAAAAAGCCCAGTACTCACAAGCTCTCCATTTAAAAAGGTAAATATTTGGAATAAGCAATATTTATTTAGTTTTCCTAAAGAAGGCAAAAGAGCTAGAACATAATTGTCATACTAAAATGGTGCTTCGTCACCGTACCTATCTAAGGGGACATGTGATGTGAGCAAGACGTAGAACCACGTGCAACTAGTCGAACCTGAACTAGAACTTAAGTATTGAATTTTTTTTTCTAATATAAGAATACAGAAAATAAATGGATTTGGATGTAAATAATACTATATATGACTCACTACTATCAAATTCAAATTGGGTTGTAGTTGAATTGAGCACCAATATTAATCTCCACTACTAAAACTCTTATGAGTTAATAAATAGGATCCAATATAACCTATTGTTAAAATCGTGAGTTAAATACATTATTCTATAAGTTTATAATTTTATGAGTTTTTTAATTAAAATAAATATAAAATTATTAATATATAAATCATTAATAAAATTATAAATTTAGACTTACAATTCAATTATATAGATCTATATAATTTTATAAGTTCTAATTATAGGTATAATTGTAAGTTTGGCAACCCTAAGTAATGGTAGGTTAGTAATTGTGCCCCTACGTGCCAAAAGTTGCCTGCTTTACATGCTGGTACTTTTTGCATACCAAACCTATCGTGCTTGCATGCTTTTTCCTCTAGTGTGCCATCCCACATGTTGCATATTTACTCCAATGCCGCCCACATGCCTCTACATACCATTAAATGGGCTCGGATATGTATAAAACATACAATTGTATGGCATTTCCAACATTTATCGTAGGTATCCTTCTATTATTTTAAGTTTAATAATGCAGAGAATAATAAATTTTAGTATTCATAAATATAAAAAGAAAGTGAAAAAAAAAATGAATGCTAAAGATGTGTACTTCATTTTAATGAGAATTACCAAATTACCTCTAATATTTTTAGATTATTTACAATATTAACCTTAGCTACATTTGTATTATATATATATATATATTATATAACTCGTATATTTACATTCTCCCTCTTTTATAAGAATTTTCGTTCTTGAAAATTACCTAAATCACTAAAGAGTTCTGGGTATCTTCTTCTCATCTCTTCTTCTAGTTTCTAGGTTGCTTCGCTTTTGGTTTGATTGCTCCATTACACCTCGACATACTTGATAACCCATCTTCTCAAAGTTTACTATTTAGTATTCACAATTCTAACAAATCTTTCCATAGTTGTGAGATTTAACTGCACTTGTAGAAGTTCTAATATAGTGATTTGATCTAGGTTTGATACATATTTACTTAACATGGAAATGTAAATATATGTGCATACAAATACATATAGTTATCTATAAGTATATTGAAATCCTTATATATATACATATAAGTATCCAATGTATGTATATATGTGTATATATATACATATTTGTAGATACATATACATATTTATATTTATATTTATATTTTTTTTGTGTACATGTATATTTTACTATATTATATGTGTGTGTACGTATATATGTATGTATATATGTATATGCGTATACATTTCAATGAATATATACTTATACGTATACATGAATATATGCTTATATGTTTACATATTATATATATTATATATTACTTTTATTCTATATATATATATATATAATGTATATAGAATAAATATACGAGTATACATTTACATATTATGTAAATGAAGATACGTTTACATGTTATATTTTTTATTTATGTTGAGTGACGTGTGTATCATGGAAAGGCGGCAGCGGTGAATATGATGGATCTTCTCCATGACTGTCGGATGGTGGCGGTAGACAGCCCCGATCGATAATACTCTTCATTTTGTCCCTTAATTTGTTCCAACATTGCATGTTGAGCTTTGTGAGATCGAACATCATTCACTTGAGATTGCCGATTTGTAAATTGGGATTGATAATTTAACAGTAACCGCCTATTCTCCATTGCTGTAGCCGATATTCGATCAAAATACTCGGACGTTCTCTGCATATTATAAGGGCTGGTCTATTGTTCATGCTGTGTCTGCGTTCCAGTATTCACCTGTTGCTGCTGGTGATGCCCTTGTCCACCTTCCTGCTAGTATCAATCGAGGTAATCCCCAATATCCAATGGGTCCTCATCCTCTTCCCCATGCGCTACTTCTTGTTGCCGTTGTTGTCGTCCCTTGTACCATTGGCCGGTGTTGTCACCATGCCTATAATGGAGCTTCACTTTCACTGCATCAAGGTCGAAAATCCTTCTTGATCGGTGCATAACTTCCCTGCTCAATCGATACGCCGAGAAGTAATGATGTACGTGATAAGCCCGTCATAACTAAGTTTTTTGTCTTTCCGGGCCATCGTACGTGTTAGGCAACGAACAACAATGTGTCTAACAATCACCGGCCTTTCTAATAGCATCGAATCGATGAGGAAAAGGCCTTCTTTTGAAAAGTTAAACGTGTTGGAACGAGGAGCAATGGCATTAACGATCATGTGGTGGAATTAGATCTTTCTTCGGAGGGGAAGGTCACCGGCTTGCAGTTGTTTCAAGTGTTGACCTTGGATCTCACCCTCACGAATTGGCTGCCCGAATACACGCTGGAACTAATCGAACATGTCCCATTGAGCCGGCATCACGTCACCACCTTGCCAATCGAACAACCTATTGATGTAATCCGGCGTCACACGGATGATTTGACCAAGCATGTACGTGGTGAAACAGTAGGAATCCTTTCTTGTTTCTCTCCCCAGGGATAATGTCTTCTTCATCTTTGAATACTTCTTTCGTGGTCACATTTGATTGGAAAATGTGATAAATTTGGTCTTCTAACTCTACCAAATCCAAGAAGTCCATTTTGTAGACATCTTTTATTTTTCTTTTGCTCAAGTGTTAAGTTTTTCATTTAAATTAGAAAAATGTAAAAAGAAAAAAGAAAAAAGAAAAAAATAAATATAACAAATTTAAAAAGAAAATTGGGCATTTTTTAAATAAATTTTTTCAACATAATTTCATCAAATTAATTTGCTGAAATCATGTTAACAACATGACAAATTACAAATGGAGTCTTAAATCTTGTCCATTGTATCCAAAATTTGGAAAAAAAAAAATACAAACTTAGTTATAATGAATTGTCAAAGATTAAGCAATTTAAGCATGAATTGATGAGAATTAACGTGTTATCTTGATTGATTGAGCAAGTTTGAAGAGCAGGAAAGTTGAGTTTGATCAATTGAGCTCTTAATAACCCATTAATCAAGATTGAATTTTTAATACAAAGAGAATTTTTCCATTTGTGTTTGGGGACTTGCAACTATAAATAAGGGGTAATGGGAGCTATTCCATGATTGGCCATGAAGTAATTTTCTAGAGTTTGAAAGAAATCCCTATTCTCTTTCTCTTTCAATTTCATCGTTTTACCGAAGAAAATCGATGATGTAAAGACATTCCTTGATCCCTTCACTTCAAAAGCCATAAAAAATCTTGCAATTCCATACATTTTTAGGGTTTGAATTTGATTAAAGGCATCTTAAGTCTCTTAATTTAAAATTTGAAAGCTTGATTCATATTATTGCAACCATTGCTGATTGCAATTGGTTCATGATCAGTGTGGAGCACCTTGTATTAGGGGTAAGAAAAAAAAAACTAATAGAACCGAACCAATCCATAAACCAAATCAAACTAATCCAAAAATAGGGGTTTCTTTTCCATTTAGTTTGGAAATATTTCAATTCGAACCAATAAAAAAATTTATGATTACTTTAGATGAGTAATTCGAACTAAACCGTTTTGAGAAAAAGTAATGGTATTTTACTCATAATTAAAAAAAAATTCTTTTGTTATAATATAACATTTAAAAGAATTTTTATTTTATATTATTAAAAAGTATATGTATTTGTATTTTTCAATCATAATTTAGTAATTGTATATAGGTTGACTTAAAATTTATATTACATACATGTTGTTATTAAATGAATTTAGTAATACTTTTATGATATGACATATTATGTAAATATACTTTCTTATAAAATAAATTTGGTTTAATTCGTAAATCAAACCAAAATTTTATGGTTTGAAAAAGTTTTGAAATCAAATTGTATGATTTAGTTCAAAATGATAAAGAACCAAATCATATTTTTATGATTTAATTTGATTTAAAAGAAAAAGTGAATCGCACCCACCCCTACCTTATACATGTTTAGCCTAACCACCCTTCACCACTATCGCTAAGGAAAGCCTCTCCAATCACTATTTCACTCGGTTGCCCTTTTTTGTAATTTTAGTACTTTAGAATGGTCTTTACCATTATTTCTTCACATTTAGTTATCCTTAGTCATGTTGTCTTGAAAAAAAGAGAGTATATATTACTCATGGAATTTGTAAATTATGAATAAAATATATAGCATTTTATATAAGCATTACATGATTTTTGTAGAGTTGATGTGTTGTAAGTGTAGAGGTAAAGATCAGATATATATAAGTCTAAGTTAGAGTACCTGTGTCATGTTTCCATTGGTTGATAATTTAGTTAGTTAGTTAAAGTAAATTTTTGAACTACCTTATATAAAAAGTATTGTACATAAATGAAATTATTATGTAGCATAAAGTTGGATTTCTTGAATCCTTTCTCATCTACATTTTTGCAATACATTTCTGCTATATACTATCATAAGAACATAGTTGATTGAATTTTGTCATGGTATCAAAGCTAGTTATAGCATTGTTTCTTGGATTTAATCGATCATTATAGTTCCAGTTTTCTTGTAGTCTAAGGTTTCTGTTTTCAAAATTGAAAATGGGTAATTCTAATGCAACAATTGTGGATCCATTTTATCTATCTGGATCGAATAATCCAAGAATGTCAATAGGGAATCTAATCTTCAATGGACCGAACTATCTTTCTTAGAGTAAGTCTGTAAAGTTAGTCTTGGAGCAAAAATGAAGATTGGATTCATTGATGGTTCAATCCAATGACTAGTAGATACTTCTCCAGATTTAGTCCAATGGAACAGGTGCAATTATATGGTTAGATGCTGGTTGTTAAATTCCATGAACACGGATTTAGCCCAGAACTTTCTTTACACAAAATCTGCTTTTAAGCCTTGGAAAGAAGTTAAAGAACAGTATGGTTTGCTAATGGTCCATTGATTTTCCAAATATAACATGAGATAGCAAATCTTAAGCAAAATAATTAGATTGTTAGTGTGTATTTCAACAAATTAAAGCGTTGATGGTATGAGTTACATGAATTACATTCTTTTCCTAGTTGCGAATGTGGTAAGCTTGAGTTCTATACATGTTGCTTCAAGGATAGAGTTTTGGAGTATGAATCCCATAACAGACTTGTTCAGTTTTTAATGGGACTTAATGATGCACATGAAGGAATTAAGAATCAAATTATTTTTATAGAAGCACTTCCATCAATCAATAAAGAATATTACCTAGTGCAATAGGTGGAAAAACAAAGGCAAGTTATTAGTTGGTGTTTTCGGCATTTGTTTCAAAGAAAATTGTGGCTCTTGCTAGTGGACGTAGTAAGCAATTTGCAGATAGAAGAAAGGTAAAAAAGGATTTATTTTGCAAATATTGTAATGGGGAAGGTCACAGTGGATTCTTGTTTCCAGTTGGTGGGATATCCAAAGTGGTATAAAGGAAGACAAGTATTTCTGAGAGGTAAACATGAAGCATTTGCAAACTGTTGCAATAACACACTTGACACTTCATTTGACAAATAGAATTCCATTAGTTCGATGGCAAATCAGAAGTTGGTAGATAAACAATTTTTCTAAAGCATTTGTCAAGAAGTGTTTAAGATGATGAGGGACAAAGGTGAAGGAACTATAATGGTGAATGTTGCACACGTAGGTAACCATGTTCTTGATAATTCTTCTTTCTATCTTAACTTAGTTAGAAATGATTTAGCTCTTTGGATAGTTGATACAAAGGCTTTTGATCATATGACTTCTTGTTATGAAATACTTCATGACACTAGAAAATTATCAATTCCTGTACAAATTCAATTACCCCATGGAAGTTCTTTAAAAATCCAAGTTGTTGGAAATGTAAAACTTTTGAAAAACCTTACCATCAAACATGTTATGTTTGTTCCTCAATTTTCATATAGCTTTTTATCAATTCAAAAATTAGTTAGTGATCATTCATTCCAAGCAATGTTTTATTCCTTTACTTGTAAATTCCATGACCTAAGATCTAAAAAAGTCATGGCTTTAGCAAAGGTGAGCAATGGGCACTTATTTTTGAATTACGTGTTGAACTTGATGTTGCAGCTCACTCCTATAATCGAATGTTCAATTCTAAAGTGGAAAATTCAAATACTAAATCAATACATTTGATACTTGGACATTAGGAGATACTTCTATATCCAAGTTACAACACTTGGAAATTTGTAAGCATTTAGATTTTGATAACTTCCTTTGTAACACTTGTTAAGAAGAAAAATTCAATAGATTACCATTTCCTAAAAGTTCATGTTCAACCTCTTTTACTTTTGAACTACTTCATATCGATGTTTAAGGCCGTTATTGAGTTACTTCATTAGATGTGGCAAGGTTCTTTTTTACCAATGTTAATGATTATACTTGAGTAACTTGGACTTGCTAAGCACATCACATCAAACTCCTTCCACTTTAGGTCAATTTTTTAAATACATTACTAACCAATTTTCAATTACACCAAAAATTGTAAGAATATATAATGCAGGAGAATTCACCTTTAAAAACTATCAAGATCTACTTCAAAACTTTGGAATAATACACCAACGCACCATTCCTTATACACTACAATAGAATAAGAAACTTGAGAGGAAACATAGGCACTTATTAGACACTTCAAGAGCTCTTTGACTTTATGCCAATTTATGCAAAAAAATTTGGGGATAATGTATACTTATTGCTACATTCCTAATAAACAAAATGCTCATGTCCAATCTTGGATGGAAATCACCATATGAAATTCTTTTTGATAAACCACCAAACTATGAAAATCTTCAAGTGATGGGTTACCTATGTTATGTTGCATAAATTTCACCAAAACCTAATAAGTTTGATCCTAAAGGTGTGAGATGTATATTTCTTGGTTACATTAATGGACAAAAGGATATAAAGTCTACAATCTCTTTTCAAAACAAATAATGGTGACTAGAGATGTTGTTTTCTTTGAAGTTGTTTTCCCTTTCCAAGATAATTCTTGTCCAAAATTTGCTTCTAACACACCGTCCTTAACTTTTAAAAATCTAGTTTTATTCGAAATTCCTACTCAAGGATCAAAGTCTTCAGAATCTAATTTACTTGTAACATTAGAATCAATTGTTTCTTCTGAACCTTTACCTCGTGTTGTTTATCCTTTACCTACTGATCTACCTAGTGATAATACATCTTTTGAAGTTTGAAGGTATTCTAGAACTAGGAAATCTCCTTCTTGGCTTCAAGATTCTATGTATATAGTTGGTTGCCAAATATCCTTTAGAAATCATTGCATCATTAGCTAATGTGTTAACTATAAAAGAGCTATCTTATTACTCTTAAGAAGTTAAGAAAAAGGAGTGGATTCAAGCCATGGAACAAGAGCTTCATGCTCTTGAATCTAATGACACTTAGGAAATTACTTCTCTACCTAGGGGGTAAAAAACCTATTAGATGTAAATGGATCTATAAAATAAAATATCAACCAGACAATAGTGTGGAGAGATACAAGGAACAACTAGTGGCTAAGGGATATAAACAAATTGCAGGACAGGGTTTCATGATATGTTTTCCCTAGTTGCAAAGATGAACACTGTTAGAATTGTAATAGCTATTTCTATTGCTTATTCATGGCCTTTACATCATAATAATGTTAACAATGCCTTTTTACATAGACATTTGAATGAGGAAATATACATGGTACCACCTAAAGGTTATAATAAAGCTCAACCTAATCAAGTTTGTAGGTTGAAGAAATCATTATATGGACTCAAACAAGCCTCCCGACAATGGAATGCGGAAATATCTAATTTCTGATATCTTCTAGTTCATGTCAATCGAAGCATGACTACTCCCTATTCAAACAACAAACATCGACTTGCTTTGTGGTGGTTCTTCTCTATGTGGATTACATATTAATTTTTGGTTCTAATGAAGAATGTATTCTTCTCTTGAAGAAACAATTAGATAATGCAATTACTATAGAAGATTTAGGATTAGCAAGGTATTTCCTTGGTTTGAAAATTTGTAGAACTAATATGGTTGTTTGATTAATCAAAGGAAATTTTGATTAGACATGCTTAAAGAGGTTGGTTTGATTGCTGTGAAGCTAGCTAAAACACCTCTACTTACTAGACTTAAGTAAAATCAGGATGATGGTGATCTACTTGACAATCCGACTTCATTTTGTCAACTAGTGGGTAGATTATCATATCTTAATTTTACCAAACTAGATATTAGCTTCACAATTCATCATTCGAGTACTTTTCTAGTCAATCCTCATGTGCCACACATGCAAGTTGCATTACATGTTCTAAAATATCTTAAAGGGACTATTTCCTTAGGATTATTTTATCCTATTACCAATGATATTTCCTTTCATGCATTTTTGGATTCTGATTAGACGGTTAGTATTATGGATAGAAAATCAATTAGTAGATATTGCATTATGCTTGGATTAACCTTGGTCTCATGGAAGACAAAGAAACAACACAATGTCCACATCCTCAACTAAAGTAGAGTACTAAAGCCTTGCTGCAGCTACTATAGGAAATTCTATAGACTTCATATATTTTATGAGATCTTCATGTTCTAGTTAAACTTCCTATAACTTTGCATTGCGATAACCAATCCACACTACTCATTGCTACAAACCCCTGCTATCATGCTCAAACAAAGCATATTGACATTGGTATCCACTTTGTTTGTGACCATACCTCTTCTAGTTTCATTTCTGCTAAGTTTGTTCCATCAAATTTCTAACTTGTTGATTTTGTACCAAATCACTTCCAAAAATGCAACTTAACTTTTTAAGGTTCAAGTTGGGGCTTCAAGAAGTACCAACTTGAGGGGGGAATGTAGAGTTGATGTGTAGTAAGTGTAGAGGTCCATATCAGATATATATGTCTAGGTCGGAGTACATGTGTCATATTTCCCTTGGTTGGTAATTCAATTAGTTAGTTAAAGTAAATTTCTAAGTTACCCTATATAAGAAGTATTGTACATAAACAAAATTATTATGTAGAATAAAATTGGATTTCTTGAATCCTATCTCATCTATGTTTCTGCAATACATTTTAGTTGTATACAAACATAAGAATAAAGTTGATTGTATTTTGTCAATTTTTGTGTAATTCTATACTAGCCCTTGTTTTTATTTTTACAGGTACTTATAAAAATTTCCATATAATAAGATTTTTCTCATTGAGGAAATCAATTTCTTAATGAAACTTATGAAAAAAACGAAAAAGAGAAAAAGCAAAAAACAAAATAGAAGATAAGAATTTTCTTTTTACACCCATTCAGAAAAAGGGTCATTGATAAACATGTACATATGTTATCATTTCGTAATTTGCTTTGTGGTTCGAATCACCTTTATCATTTAGTTTTTTCGATATTTGGTGGTTCAATTTAGTTGAATATATATATATATAAAGATAGCCATGAGATTTGTGTTTTTTAAATGGTAGAGTAAATAAGCATCCCACTTTTGTTTTGATTTTCATGGAACTTCCCTTAATTCTTTTTGCATTTAGTTCCTTGTATCATTTAAAGGCACATGGGTTTTATATCTTGTGGATAATGATCATTATAATATGTATGTCATATGATCCTTTTTATTGTAAGTTTACTAGTACTAGAAAATTGACTTTTAGAAATAGAAATTATTTCTGTCTTTAAAAGAATTAATTCTATCGCAAAAATTTTTATTGACAAAATTTCCATCACAAATTTCAGTTGCAAAAATTGTTGTCACTAATTCTATTTAACAACAAATTGTAAATTCATCACAAATTTGCAATAAAAAATTTGTCTCAATTTTATCACAAAAGTTAACAAAATAGAATCAGAGATAAAAAAGTACGTAATTTCATTAAAATACAATTCAATTATTTTATTTAAAAATATGTTGACTCAACTAAAACACCTCACACAATGGTAATTTCACCTACACTTTAATTTTTTTACCGATTATCACTTTTTAGCATGATCATATCTCTTTTAATTGAAATTTCCCAAGAGGTCACCCATTCTTGGAGTGTTCTTCTCTGAACATACTTAACTTTTGAGTTTTGTGTAACATATAACTACCACACAAATATATGTTTTTGTTATTAAAGTTGCATTTTCTTATATATAACAAAATATCTAACCTATAATAAATTACATATATTAATGATATAATATTTTATCTAATTATGTTAAAATATTATTTATATTATATATTATTATATAAATTTATATACACTAAAATTGTAATATGTACGTTCGATCATTTAGTACTTTTATAAATATATTATATGATATAAATATATCAAATAATATATGATATTTTATATATAAGATAAAAAATTATAATACAAATATATAACATAGTAAATCATATATATATATATATATATATATATATATATTAATTACTTTTAGAGACAAAATTAATCTATCTTTAAAAAACAAGATTATTATAAAAATATATTTGAAGAAAAATTTGCTACGGTTTTATAAAATATACATATAGTATTAAAATTTTAACATTTATCGTTATAGTATTAAAGAAGAAAATTTTTTGCCTCTAAAAGATAAAATTATATTTTTAACATTTAAAGACGAATTTGCAATAGAATCAAAAAATAAATATTGCACCAATATTTTTTTCCTCACAATAGAATTAGATACAAAATTGCAATTGAATTAAATCCCTCACAAATCCATTGATAATTTGTCTTTGATTCTATTGCAATAACTAATAAAATTGTAAAAATATGTTATTTTCATGTAGCTACAAATTCATCATAAATCCGTAGCAAATTAATACTTTTAGAGACGATTTTTTTTTTTCGCAAAATTTCTATCTCTAAATCTTAGTTTTCTAGTTTTGTATAAACTTTGTAGGGGTAGGTGCAATTCGATTTAGTTTGATTTTTTCTCTAGACCAAACTAAATCATAAAATGTGATTTTTCTTTTTAGAATTTTGAACCAAATCATACAATTCGGTTTCCGAACTTTTCCAAACCATTAAATTTTGGTTTGGTTCGATTTAGTTTATGAACTGAACCATATTTTATTTTTTAGGTAAATGACATATTTGATACTTAAACTTTATTTATTTTTGTAATTAATTACCAAAAAATTTAAAATATCAATTTACTACCTACTAACTTTTTGATGTCATTTATAATACCTAAATTAGGTAGTTAATTGCAAAAATAAGTAAAATTTTAGGTAATTAATTGTAAAAATTTTCAAAATTTAAGTAGCAAATTGATATTTTAAAACTTCAGATAGTTAATTGCAAAAATAAATAAATTTCAAGTACTAAATATGACAATTACCTTTTTTTAAGAAAGTATATTTGCTTAACATATATTCTCATATGAGTAATACTAAATTCATTTAATAATAACATATATTGATATCGTATAAGAGATTGATAAAGTTGATATTCAAGTAACTAAAAAATTTCAAATGTGTAATACAAATAATTTATTACTCAAGTTAACATATAGTATAAATTTTGAGTTAACATATCTACATATTTGTTATATTAAGGTCATAAAATTTAAATATACATACTTTTCATAAATATAAACTAAAGATTCTTTTAAATGTTATGTTACAAAATAATAATAATAATAATAATTAATTACAAGTAAAATATTATTTTTTCAAAATAAATAGTTTAGCTCAGATTATCCCTCTAAACCAATCATAAATTTTTTATTTGATTCAAATTGAAAAATTTTCAAACCAAATTATATAATAAATAAATAACTATATTTTTCATTTGGTTTAGTTTAGTTTACGCATTATTTTGGTTTGATTGATTTTTTTTTTGTCCACCTCTAATAATTTGAGCACTTTCCATTCAATAAGGTTAGCTTCATTAAGGAAACAATTTTTTCTTTATGAAAACATATAATGTGAAAAAAAAAATGAATGCTTGTTCTTTGAAACATATTTTCTCTTTTAGTATTTAATGTGGTTAAAATAAATTTACCATTTTCTTAGTTTATATATATATATATATATATATTGAGTGTTTTTGTGGTTCAGTAGTAAATGCATGGTATGCAATCTAGGCTCTTAGTCCCATTGATAAAGTTGTCATCGTTTAAGCCATAAATAAAAGGAAAAAGTGAGAGAACAAAGTTATATTCATTTGCATTCGTATTTGCTGCTAACTTGACTTTTTGTATGTGCTTTTATTATTTTCATTTAGGAACTAAATATCTGTTAATATTGAAAAAAAAATTAAGAAAAGAAAAGAAAAGGAAATACAGCCTTTCAAAATGGCTTTTTTATATTGTTGTATATAATCTTAGTTCTTTTATTAAAGTGTTTTAGTATATTTTCCTTTTATATGTTTTTCTTTTAGCCATTTAGTATGTCATGTCATTACTAACGTTTTTTTTATTGCAGGTGTCTTCAACATGTACGTTATTTGTTATGTATATTAGTTTAACATATTCAATCAAATATGACCCATATTTTTAGACCACATCATAAAAAGAGGAAAAAAGTTTTATTTACCTTTTAATCTTTATCAACTTATTACTCTTTGTGTACGTGTTTTGTTAATCAATAACGTTTTCCTCATGAGGGACTTTAGTCGTATTAAATTTAAAAAAAAAATGATTTAGAGATTTCAAAACATTTTTTTATTATTATTTCAAAGAAAAAGAGTGACTTGTAGATATGTACATTATAACTTTTTCTTTTGTAAAAACTTCCTTGATATGTATCCTTTATTAATCTTTATGATATTTCTTGTCTATTATTTGTACTATTTAGTTAAAAAAGAAGAAGAAGAAGAAGCTAGCAATTTTCATATATCATAATTGTTTATTGGCAGAATTTATACTTCCCATTTAGCCATTTTAGTATAACCCATTTAAAGCAATTTTCTCCATCAAAGCCATATCACTTGTAGGTATCCATTTGCAATGATTAGTTTTCTTTCTCATTAATAGTTTTATACTAATTTTTTCTTTATTTGTCGCCAAATGAAAATCTTTCATTTCCTTAGCTTTAATTATTAAGTTTTTCTATAAGAATCAAAATATTACAAAACCTATCACCAAAGTAAGAGCCAAAGGGTTATCAAATTTGGCGATAAGGGTCCTCTTTGAATAATCTGACACCAAGAATATTTGTTTAGTATCTTCTTTTTTATTACATATTTGTTATGCATTTCAGCAGGTACATTTGTCGGTTTTTACAGGACAGTGGATAAATTCACTAAAGCTCAGTTTGTGGGTTATTCATTGACCTATATAAATAAAAAAAGAACCGATCCACAATTTGTTATATTGAAGTGAAGAACCAGCCATTTGAAGAATTATTTATACTTGTAATTTGTTGTTTTAGAACCGGTCATTTGGAGTGGCTTATTTGTAATTTGTTGTGTTATTTTTACCCTATTTGGAGCAAGTATAAATACTTGCTAAGTAGGGTTTTGAGGGAGATTTTTGAACATTTGAAAATTATACACTTTGCCGTGAGGAAGGGTCCTTGCTTGCAAAAATTCTCTTATCAATTTCACAAGTGAAATTGTGGCAAGATTAGCTCGAGGAGATTGTGAGCAATATCAATCTTTCTCTAATTGTTTCAAATTGTATTCTAGTGCATCATATTTAGGTTCAATTTGTTTGTGTTAGTTGTTGTTTTGCACGTGAATTAGGGATCATCAATTTCATATTTGAATCAAGTCAATTTGAGTGGAATTCTAATTCATTTATATTGTTATCCATTGCTTTTTATACAATTGCATTGTTCATCAACACCATTTAGTATCATTGCCATTTGGTTCCACGCAAATTAGGGATCATAGGAGAGTTATTGATCATGCCATTATTAATTTGATTTTAATGATCATGCCATTTGTTGATATGTATGCAATTGGAATTGTAAGGCATATCATGCTTTTTGGTATTAGAGCACATCATTTTCTTATCTATAGCTCTTTTTAAATAAATAAATAACAAATGAATCTTTAAAAAAAAAATAATGATAAAAAACTTAGGATCTTTAGGGGTTCTTTAAAATAAAGGCTTCAAAATTAGAATTTAAGGCTCTTCAAAACTAAAACAAAAAGAAAAGAAAAGTAAACAACATAAAGTAAGAGAAACACACTAAAGTCTTCTAAAAAAAAGAGGAACTAGATTAGCCTAATCTTGATTATCAAATATATAAGTGTAAATACCCCCATTTTTGCCCTAAGGATCAATAATCGTCAATAATAATCAATTTCCAAATTTTTCCAATTTTTCCATATTTTCCCCTAATTTAGCAAAAATAGGAAAATATTCAAAAAAAAATAAATAGGAAAAACACATCAATTTTGGAAACTAATTTCAGAAATGACAATAATAAGGATTAAATAATTTTTACAAATTTTTGAAATTTCAAAAAATACAAAAAAATAAAAAAATCGCATTGCATATATGCAATTTGCGAAATAAATAAAATCGCGAAAGTGGGCTAGCTCAGCTGGTCCGAACCATGGTCAAGTGCGCGCGGACGGGTGCGAGGTCAGGGGTTCAAAATGCGGGGGAAGCAGAATCCGCGTTTTGCGAATTTTTTCTTTACCTGGGACACGTGACAGCACCTAATTGGCTGGAGCGAACGCATGCGCCGGGCGCACGATCGTCTTCAACCTCTATCCAAGATCGCCGACAAGGAGAAAAATCTGAATTTTGACCATTTTGATTCGTTTTTTTGCACAAATCCAACAGATCTTCAACAGAATTAAGATAAACATCATCCAATCGGAATCAAATCTCAACAAATCGACGGATTTACACGAATCGGAGTTGGTTTGTTTAACCGCAAATCCGATTTGCTTCGATCGGTGGAAATCCGAGCTTATCCAACTTGATTTTGAACTCCTATAAATAGAGGATGAAGTGGAGAAGCAAAAGGACGAAAAAAAAAGTGAGAGAAGGAGAGAATCGAAGTTTGCCGGAGTTGTTCAAAGTCGCGATCGCTGATCAAGAGTTGGGCAACCACCAGGAGCCGTTTTTGAAGCAAACCACCACTACCGTTGGATTCCTCACCCTCGATAACCTAGGAATCGACACCTCAAACGCTGCAAAAGGCCGCCGGAACGCCGTCAACGAGCACTCTCCGCCACCGCATCCGATTGACCCGACTCGACCCGACCCGCTTCGACCCGATCCGACCCGCGCACCGACCCGGATCCAGGTAAGTCGGATTTTCCAGTTTTCTTTAATATTTTTATTTATTTGGTTTATTTGATTTATTTTGAATTAATTATTTGTTATTTATTTACTTATTTGTTATTTATTTATTTATGTGTTATTTATATTTCAATAAATAGAAAAATGTTAAGAAATTAGATATTTTTTTTAGGATCTAATGATATAAAAATGAAAATATAATAATAATAATAAATAATAAAATGTAGAAAATTTATAAAGAAAATTATAAAGATATTACAAAAATGATAATAAAAATTTAGATTATAAAATAGGATAGATAAAGGTCTAGGAGAGAATTTTTCAATAAAAATAAAAATTATAAAAATTATGAAAAATTAATAAAAACTAATAAAAATTAAAAAATTAATAAAAAAATCATAAAAATCAAATAAAGATCAATAAAAATTTATAATAGTATAAATAAGTGAAAAATAGAAAAAAAAAACGAGTTTTATCACTTAGAAAAAATCATTTTCTCAAATAAATCCAAAATTGATGTTTTTCCTTAAAATATCATTTTCAAAATAATCAAATTAAAGCTTAGGCTTAGACTTTTTTAGAAAAAAAAAAAAAAACCTGAAATGGTAAAAACATAAATCAAAAGGGATTTCAGAATTAAAATTCACAAACACACCTAAGGTTTTTAGGAAAAGCAAACTACGACTTGTTTGATCCTGAATAGCAGGTACATAGGCACCCCATTTGGGGCAACCTTAAAAAAAATAAAAATAAAATCATTTTCTTAAAATAATTCACTCAAAAACACAATAAAAGATAACAAAAAATAAAATAAAAGACATTTCGAGATGGAGTAAATTTTAGGAGATTAGGTGGTAACCTTAGGGTTTTAATAGGTTAGCCTCCGAACTTAAAAACTCTGGTTTTCCCTTTTCCTCTTTTCACAAAAAACGAGAAGAGGAAATCACGACAACTAGTGGTTCAAATTAGGACTAATCCACTCCATTAGTCTTAATTCAATCTTTCCCAACAACAGTTGGGTGGCGACTCCAAAAATAAAATGAAATTCCTAACTCAAGTCGAGGATCTATATTAGATGAGCATAGGGTCTAGTATAGATCGGATTAGGAATGGGAAATCCAAAAATTAGACTCGACAGGATGGCGACTCCATTGGGGACTCATTCCAGTAGGCTAGCCACTTGAATCTCCTCAAATTGTTCCTTTTTTAAGAAATGTCTTTTGATTATTATGCTGTTGCTAACTTTTCAGGAATTAGCTAAGTTTGTAATTTAGTTTTTTTACTTTTGGGTCTGCATGCATACATTTGTGTGAATAGATATGGTCGAACCCGGACTGTCTTAGGACCCTAAGACGGGGGGCCATTGTGTAGGTTTCGGGTGAAGTGAGGTGATCACCGTTCGGGACCGATTAGGCTACCCCACCCAATGCTTCGATATGGCCTGCGATCCATTTCTCCAAGAATGCGGGAGGCCATAGAGCTTGGGGACCAGTTAGAACCTACCTATTTGCATACATAACATCATAGGCTGACAATTGATTGATGATATAATATTTGTGTTCTGTTCATGGAGTTCAAATATATTTCCTTGTAATGTTATCATAGTTCCGGTTTGTAATTAGGAAATTTCTGTTGTAATAGATGGCTAGTTCCGCAATTGACCGCCTCCTCCGCAAAGAGATCTGGGTGTACAAACCTTTGGACCCAAAGTTGGTACTAGACCACTGGTTCACCTTATACAACCTAGAGGAGCAGGCCTTCATCCAATAGAAAATAAGGCCCACCCTCTCGCTAACAAAGATGGAGGTGAACTTGCCCTTGGTACAGGCCATGCTCCACTTATGGGAAATAGAGCCCGCGGCTTTCTTCATCAAGCCACATGAGATCACTCCAACTCTAGAAGAATACACCTAGCTGCTACAGGCTCCAACACTAACCAACCAAATCTATGTACCTGATCTTAAGGCCGGGCCAGCCGGCATTTTTAGCAAACTCCTAGGTATCCGCAAAGCAGCAGTCAACAAGGCCTTAGCAGACTGTAACGGGTACTGCATCCGGATGGACGAGTTGGAAGCCTGGTTCATCGCCCGAGAGGATAATGGGGATAGGAAGGACATATTGTGTGGGGACCCCAAAACTTATAGACAGAGAAGGGTGAACGCTTTCATCTTGATAGCTTTCGCCACCATACTATTCCCCACTAGAACTTTCTATGTCCACTACCAGGTTGCAGAACTGGTGACCCAATTCCTGGAAGGAAGATCTTACATCCCGGCTCTATTGGTTGAACAGATCCGGAACCTGAACTTTGTCAAGAAGAAAGACCATAGGATCCTTCGCTCAAGTATCAACCTTATGCTGATATGGTTCGTAAGCCACTTTAAGTGTTTCGGGCTGAACATGGTCCGGAAAGCCTTGGCTCAGCAGGTGGATCTTGTGGATTCATGCATAGAAAAGATAAAACTACCCGACGACCTTACCAGCCACAGTTGGGTAGAAGTGCTTAGAAGCTTCAATGCCGATGATATTCCGTGGACAGCCAGGTGGAGTTGCTGCGACAAAATTATTCTGACCTGTAATAACTTTCAAGCCGTACCTCTGATCGGAATCAGTGGATGTATTGGATATCACCCCAATTCAGTGGTCCGTCAGTTTGGTACTATACAAGACATAGTTTATCGGCCCTCGCTGGAAGCGGTCACCTTCGAATACCAAGATCCGAACTTACTGGTGGCTGAAAAGTTCGCTAAGCTGGTAGAGGTCAAAGCACTGTGGGAAGCTAGAGTTGAAAGCCTAAATGTGGACCTCGGTGAGCTGGATGGAGAAGTGGGAAAGCACCGAGCCACCAGAGAGTTTGTGACCCGCCAGCTGTATCAGACAGGGGAAAGAGCATACCGGGTCCTAGATGTCACTCAACCAAGGCCAGACAAGGTAAACCCAAAGCTAGAAATCTACCTAGAGCAGGTCAAGGGCCAGATGGAGGTCTATTTTGAAGCTGCAAATTATAAGAAAGACATATGGAAAGGATGATTCAAGGAATCCGACCAAAGAAACAAAGCTTTGGAAGCGCAATTGGAGAGGACTAAAGCCAAAGTCGAAGAACTAGAAGCCGTCATCAACGGGAAGCCTGAGTCTCCACAATAAAAGACTAAGAGAGCTAGGAAATAGATTACCATTGTACTCTTTCATTTGTTTTCTTTGAGTATCGAGCTCCAAAATTTTCAATATTAATAAAGTTTCAATGTTACATTGTCAATCAATTGTCAACCTTTTTATTTTAAGCATCCATGTGACATATGCATAGCATTTGCATACATTATACTAAAAAGGAAAAAATGTGCACCAGGTATCAAAATAGCTCCTAAACAACCGAACCTTCCTAAAAGCCCAATTTGCACACGTTCAAGAACAAAAATGGCAAACAGTGGCGACAACCGCAACAACGTAAGTGCTAATGCTGGCTCAGGCTCCAAGATCGTATCCCTAGAACAAACGGTCCAACAGTTGGCTGCCCAGGTCCACCTCCTGACTGAAAGCATCAGCCTCCTTCGTACCACCCAGCCAACCTAAGAAGAGCATTCAGGGACCAAGAAAGGAAAGGCAGTGGATGGACAACCTCCAGAATATGAGGAAATCAATTCCAACCTCAACCCGACCTTTGAATATGAGCCGAGAATCAACCAGGGTCCAACCGCTGATGACCTAAAGAAAGAAATGGAGGAGAGACAGAAAGAGATGGAGAAAAGACTCTTCCAGCAGCTCCATGACAAAATGAAAACAATTGAGGGTCCTGATGGTTTCGAGCAAGCCGGAATCACTAGTTTGCCAGCATATGGGGAAGAGGTATACCCTAAGAAGTTTAAGACCCCGGAGTTTGAAAAGTATGATGGGACTGGGTGCCCCAAAATGCATACAAGGCTATATGCCCAAAAGATGAGCAAGTATGCTCAGTATGACCAGCTCATGATCCAGACTTTCCAAGACGGTCTCACAGGCCCTGCATTGGTCTGGTACGCCCACCTAGACTTCAATCATGTCAACACTTGGGAAAGGCTAGCCCGGGCGTTCTATGACCAGTACAAGTTCAATATTGAGGTTACCCCCTCCGTAATTGATCTGGGAAGTCTCCGAAAAAGACATATTGAGTCGTTCAAGGAGTATGCTCAGCGTTGGAGAGCTCAGGCCGCTAGAGTAGCGACCCCAATCTCTAAAAAGGAGTTGACATCCATATTTGTCAACACCTTAGACAAGACCTACTTTTCACATCTGGTAGGCCAGACCTCATCCAACTTTGCAGAGGTAGTAGCTGCAGGGTGTCGGATCGAAAGTGCCATCACCACTGGTAGACTCCAAATAATGGATTCTCCTAAGGTCACACCAACACAAAGGCCTTTAAGAGGTAACAGGGCCAAAGAGTCTACCGTCAACACGGTCCATTCTGGTAAGGCAGAAAAGGCCGGAACTCGTGTGACATTTCAGACCACGAGTACCCCAGCCCAGCACTCTACGACCAGTCATACCCAGCCCACTAGGGTCCCAAGGCAGTTCACTCCAATTCCCATCCTGCTCAGCCAGGTCTTTGCTCGGCTGCGGGCGGACAACTTGATCAACTTCGAAATCCCCAACGACCAGTACAAGCCCAAAAACTTTGACCCGAACCTCAAATGTGATTACCATATGGGCTAAGAGGGCCACTCTGCAGATAGATGCTCGAGGCTCCAGCACAAAATCCAGGACTTAATCGATGCAGGAATTGTACAGCTGGATTTTGTCAATACCCCAGCACCCAATGTCAACACCAACCCGCTGCCCAGCCATAAGCCAGTCATCAACATGATCACATCTGAGGAATCGACTCCCAAGGAAGCCCCTAAGTGGAAGACGGTTGACCAACAGAAAAAGCAGTCCCGTCAAGCTCCAGAGAAAACCCTAAAGTCATATATCAAAAGAAGATGGTTAGTTGGAGACCCAACAGTCGGCACTTTGGGGGAATCACATGGGAGATTCGAGTACTTAGTGAACTACTCTTATACCCCGACGGTATATGGGCCACCTAGCTGATGGGGGCCCAAGTTTGAGAAGGAGGACAACCCGTCGAAGGAAGAGGTGAAGACTATAAACATGATCAATTCTCATCAGAAGCCTAAGGTTATAAAATGCTATGAGGGACAGTCAACCGAGATATAGATCCCGAAGAAAAGATATCTATTTAATGTCCCGATACCGGCAGAGAGGTATAAGGCTGCACCTTTTGACTATCGGACCCTCGAACAAGAGCGACCTCCTATAGTGGGAGGAATCACCTGCTCTGGGAGAATATACGACCTGAAGAATAAAGCTCCGACCGAAGAGCCCAATATGGAGAAAAGAGAGGAAGAGGAAGAGGGGCTCATTGCATTTACAAAGATGGTCAAAGCAAGTGAATACAAGATAATGGAACAACTAAATAAAGTTCCAGCACAAATATCACTCATAGGCCTTCTTACAGCCTTTGAGCCCCACAGGGAAGCACTCTTCAAAGTGCTCAAACAGATTCAGGTCCTAGAAGGCATCACTACAGACAAAATAAGCCATGGGGAAAATTCTATTTTCACAATGGACCAGATATCTTTCTCTCCGGAAGAGTTAGGAGAAGAGGGAGACTAACATACAAAACCACTGTTCATAGTGGTCAGGTGCAATGACACAATTGTCTCCTGAGTGCTCATCGACAACGGATCGTCCCTCAACGTTTGCCCATTGGCTACCCTCGACTTATTGGGGGTCGATCCAAGCAATATAAAACCTAGCTCAACAGTGGTCAGAGCTTTTGATGGGTCAAAAAGAGATATAGTAGGGGAGATAAACCTATCAGTGGAGATTGGTCCACAAGTATTCCACATATCTTTCCAGGTCCTTGACATCCCAAGATCTTTCAACCTACTCTTGGGAAGGCCCTGGATACATGCTGCTGGAGCCATCCCCTCTAGTCTCCACCAAAGGGTTAAGTTTATTGCGAGTGGCCAGATAGTTACCATGCTAGGCGAGTAGGATTACGCCATATACAAAGAAACTGCCATACCATAGATTGGGGAGGAAGGTTCAGAAGACCTTGGTCTGCAAATATTTAATGAGGTGAACGTGGTGACCAGCAAGGAGGGCCATTAGTTTAAGGAGGGGCAGCAAGGGACGTTTGGACTAGGGTACGTTCCTACAGCCAAAGAAGAAGCACAAGCCAAATGTGTCAAAGGCAGAATGAAAGAGAGGCCAAGCAATACCCCGATGCGTATTCCACCCCTCCAACAATCTTTCAGAAAATCAACTGTCATTCAAGAGCCTCGGATAAGCGAATGTGATGTCAGTAATGGGAGCCCAACCCCCCGCACGTCCGATTAGCATCCGGCTCTGAATAATTGGTTTTGTTATCCTATCAATAGCTCTAGGTCAGCTCGAAAATAGAGAATGATTGTTAAACAAATTTTATTAAGACTTCTTTATTAATTCAAATTACAGTTTGTCTTACTTATATATATGCTTTCATCTTACTTTACCCAGATCTCCTGCCTACGAACATCAGGGATATTTCGCGCAGGTAGAAAATAAAAATGCTGATATCGTCTCCAACGCTGCTGGGTCAGTTGTTGAAGACGATATCCTTGACAACGAAATAATATAAGAAAATTGGCAAAAACATGAACAAAGCGGAATTTCAATTGATGAGTCGGTGGAGACAGTAAATCTAGGAAGCATGGAAAAACCTAAAAACCTCAAAATCGGGACCAGTTTAAGTGCCAAGCAAAAATATGAGATAATCGAGCTATTAACAGAATATGCAGACGTGTTTTCCTGGTCATATGGCGACATGCCAGGACTAGACCAATCAATAGTGGTTCATAGACTTCCCACAAGGGAAGATGTCAAGCCTAAAAAACAAAAACTGAGAAGATTTAAGCTTGACATCTTACTAAAGATTAAGGAAGAAGTCAAGAAATTGCTAGAAGTAGGGTTCATCGAAGTGTCCGATTACCTAGAATGGGTAGCAAATATAGTCCCTGTTATGAAAAAGAATGGAAACATACGCGTATGCGTAGACTTCTGGGACTTAAACCAAGCTACGCCAAAGGATAACTTCCCCCTACCCCACATTGATGTTCTAGTGGACAACATTGCGGGAAACCATCTTTTCTCATTCATGGACGGTTTCTCAGGATATAATCAAATAAAAATGGCTGAAGAAGATAAAACCAAGACCACTTTCATCACAACATGGGGAACTTTCTGTTACAAAGTTATGCCCTTTGGTTTGAAAAACGCCAAGGCAACGTATCAGAGAGCCATGGTCGCGATACTTCATGACATGATGCATCGAGAGGTCGAAGTATACGTCGACAACATGATAGCCAAATCTAAAGAGGAAGAAAGCCATATAGATATCCTGAGGAAATTGTTTAAGCGACTGAGAAAATTCCAGCTCAAGTTAAACCTAGAGAAATGCACTTTCGGGGTTACAACGGGCAAATTGTTAGGGTTTGTCATAAGCCGAGAAGGCATAAAAGTTAACCCTAACAAGGTAAAGTCTATATTAGAGTTACCTTCCCTACGCACTGTTAAAGAAGTAAGAAGCTTGTTAGGAAGACTAAATTACATAGCTCGTTTTATCTCACAGCTCATAGATAAGTGCCGGCCACTATTCCGTCTGTTGAAAAAGAATACCACAGTAGAATGGGACGACGAATGCGAAGAAGCATTCAGGACAATCAAAGACTATCTCATAAAACGTCCGGTATTGATAGTCCCGAAGCAAGGAAAGCCCTTATTCTTATACCTCATTATACTCCCTGAATCCATGGGTTATGTGTTGAGGCAGAAAGATGAAGAGGGAAGAGAGCATTCCATATATTATTTGAGTAAGAAATTCACAGACGGGGAACAGAGGTACTCAAAGGTGGAGAAGACTTGTTGTGCCTTAATTTGGGTCATGTATCGACTAAGGCAATACACCCTTTACTATCATATTGAGCTACTGACAAGACATAATCCCTTGAAATACTTGGCAGAGAAACCAGCTTTGATAGGGAGAATCTCTAAATGGCAAATGCTCTTATTGGAGTTTGATGTCACATACATAAATCAAAACTCGATGAAAGGGCAAGCCTTAGCCGACCAATTGGCAGAACACCCTGTCGAGGCAGAATCCCAAGAACTACAAGCCCAACTCCCAAATGAAAATATATTGACAGTGGAAAGTACAACAATAGAAGACCGTGGGATAGAGTAGAACCCTAAGTGGAAAATGTTTTTCGACGGAGCTGCTAACGTAATCGGTTGCGGGATCGGGGGCGGTGTTGATATCCCCAGACGGCACACAATTCCCTACAGCGACAAGACTCACATTTCCATATACCAATAATATCGCGGAATATGAGGCGTGCATTCTCGACCTCAAAATGGCCTGCCAAATGAAAATCCGCGAATTAGAAGTATATGGGGATTCGTCACTCATCATATTACAGAAAAGAGGGGAATACAAGACTAAAGACCCTAAATTGGTACCATATCATTAACATTTGACAGAGCTGATCGAAGAATTTAAGGCAATCACTTTCACATATATCCCAAGAACTCAGAATCAGTTTGCAAATGCACTCGCCACACTAGCATCTATGATCCAGATAACAGGGGGAGCCGAAGTCCAACCGATGAAAATAGACATTGAGAACCGGCCCGCCTACTGTTTAACAATTGAAAAGGCACAAGATGACAAGCCCTAGTATCACGACATTAAGACCTTTCTCCAAGAAAGTAAATATCCTGAAATGACTAACAAAAATGACTAAAGAGCACTCAGAAGATTAGCAAGTTATTTCTTATTAAGTGGGTCTATGCTTTACAAAAGATCATCTGATACCACCTTGTTAAGATGTGTGGACAAAAATGAAGCCCGTGAATTGATGAAAGAGGTACATAAAGGAGTATGTGGACCTCATATGAATAGCTACATGTTGGCCCGAAAAATTATGAGGTTGGGATACTATTAGCTAACCATGGAATCGGATTGCATAAAGTATGTTAAGCACTATCATCTGTGTCAAGTATACGCAAACCGGATAAATGCTCCACCCAACGAGTTGCACTTATTGTCAACACCATGGCCTTTCTCCATGTGGGGAATCGACATAATAGGCCCAATCACTCCAACAACATCCAATGGCCACAGGTTCATATTGGTAGTGATTGATTACTTCACCAAATGGGTAGAAGCTTCGTCATATGCCAATGTCACCAAAGGGGTAATAGTCCGTTTCTTAAAAAGGGACATAATAGCTCGATATGGAGTTTCGGAGTCCATCATCACCGACAACGGTACCAATCTTAATAACAAGTCGATGACGGGTTTATGTCAACAATTCCACATAAACCATAGAAATTCAACTCCCTACTGACCTCAAATGAACGGGGCAGTAGAAGCAGCTAACAAGAATATCAAAAAGATCACCGAAAAAATGACAACTACTTACAAAGATTGGCACGAAATGTTGCCATTTGCTCTCATGGCTTATAGGACTTCAATAAGAACATCTATTGGAGCTACCCCATATTCATTGGTATATGGTACGAAAGCAGTACTACCGGTCGAAGTCGAAATACCATCATTCAGAATTCTATCAGAAGCTCAGCTAACTGAATCAGACTGGGTAAAGAAGAGGTTTGATCAGCTGAATCTGATTGATGAAAAAAGACTTGTCGCACTATGTCATGGCCAATGTTACCAACAAAGGATGGCCCGAGCATTTAACCAGAAGATGAGGCCTCGATATTTCAAAGAGGGGGATTTGGTGTTAAGGAAGGTTCTCCCGAATGCCCAAGACTCCAAAGGAAAATTCACCTTAAATTATGAGGGCCCATATGTGGTAAAAAAGGTTCTATCAGGAGGTGCTCTGATACTGACTCAAATGGATGGTCCGGAATTGAGAGACCCCATTAACACAGATGCTGTAAAGATGTACTATCCTTAGGCAAGGGAATTGAAATTTTTGCTAATGTTTATGAAAGCCAATATTCGATACAAATTTCGTTTGAGTCTAGTTTTTATTTTTTTTACAAGCAAAGTTAATATCTCTGAATGGTCGATATTTCCAACCAATTCTCATCACAACAAATAATCCTAAACACATTACCCATCACTTCACCAATGAAGGATAAACACTAAGATGATAATGAATCTCAATAAATTTTGTAATATAATTCTATCTACTTTTGAGCATTAGAACCTAGTGCATTAGTAGGATAACACTACCGTCAAAAGAGCCATATGTACAAGAAATGAAGCACATCAAGATTTTCAACCCTGCGTCAAAGCAAGAATGAGCGAAGCAGAAGCAAACCAGCACGAAGGTTCGGTCGTTTGGTTACTATCCACGACAAATTGGCAAGCATATAACTGTCATCATATCATGAAAAGCATTCAATCATTTAGCTCAGTTAGTAGAAACATAGTCAGAAGCATAGGATTAGTCAGCCCACAGAGGGGCACTTTCCTGGGTATTCTCTCTTAGGGTCAACCTACAGGGACACCTTTTCGAGACATTCTGTCATAGGTTAGTTAGCCCATAGAGGGGCACTTTCCTAGATATTCTCTCTTAGGGTCAGCCCATAAGGGCACCTTTTCGAGACATTTTTTCATAGGTTAGTTAGCCCATAGAGGGGCACTTTCCTAGATATCATCTCGTGGGATCAGAACATTGGGGCACCTTTCGAGATATGTATTCCTACCATGGATTAGTCAGCCTACAGAAGGGCACTTTCCTAGATATCCTCTCTTAAGGTCAGCCCACAAGGGCACCTTTTTGAGACATTTTTCTATGCTATAGGTTAGTCAGCCCACAATGAGGCACTCTCCTAAATATCTAGTCTCAAGGTCAACCTATAGGGGCACCTTTCGAGACATTTCTCCCCCAAGGTCGTAAGTCTAAGAAGACACTTCCCGCTAAGGATAGTCAGCCCAAGAAGGGGCACTTTTCTAGACACCTTTTCTTAAATTTAACTCAAAGGAGCACTTTTCGAATCAATCGATTAGTTAGCTCAAAGGAGCACTTTTCGAATCTATCGATTAGTTAGCTCAGAGGAGCACTTTTAGAATCTATCAATTAGTTAGCTCAAAGGAGCACTTTTCGAATCCATCGATTAGTTAGCTCAAAGGAGTACTTTTCGAATCCATCGATTAGTTAGCTTAGAGGAGCACTTTTCGAATTTATCAATTAGTTAGCTCAAATGAGAACTTTTCGAATCTATCGATTAGTTAGCTCAAAGGAGCACTTTTCGAATCCATCGATTAGTTAGCTCAAAGGAGCACTTTTCGAATCTATCAATTAGTCAGCTCATAGGAGCACTTTTTGATGACCGTTTAGTCAGCTCATAGGAGCACTCTTCGAAGGAATTTTTCCAAACAGTCGCTAGTCTAGTCAGACGCTTCTGTTGAGAGGTAGCCAGCTCGTAAGAGCGCTTCCTAAGATAATCTTCTCTTCAAGGTTGCTAGTCCAATAAGACACTTCCTATCAATTCTACACTCCTAAACAAATTCTTGAAATATTTCCTATCACCAATTAATCAGCCCATAGAGCACTTTTTGGGAGGATATATTACTCTAAATTGTTAGGACCAGTCCCTAAGCAATACCAACCATCATAAAAGACTCGTAGAATTATTAGCTCATAGGGCATTTTCCTACCAGAAACCAAATTCCAGATAACCAGCCAAACCAATGCATTATCTATTCAATCAAGAGGCCAAAAATGGCATCTTTCTTGTCTTTGTAGTTAAGTTTTGCAAACTTTACTACAAAGAGGGGCAGCCGTAAACACTCCATTTTTGCCCTAAGGATCAATAATAGTCAATAATAATCAATTTCTAAATTTTTCCAATTTTTCCATATTTTCCCCTAATTTAGCAAAAATAGGAAAATATTCAAAAAAATAAAAATAAATAGGAAAAACACATCAATTTTGGAAACTAATTTCAGAAATGACAATAATAAGGATTAAAAAAAATTTAAAAATTTTTGAAATTTCAAAAAATACAAAAAAATAAAAAAATCGCATTGCATATATGCAATTTGCGAAATAAATAAAATCGCGAAAGTGGGCTAGCTCAGCTGGTCCGAACCATGGTCAGGTGCACGCGATGGGTGCGAGGTCAGGGGTTCGAAATGTAGGGGAAGTAGAATCCGCGTTTTGCGAATTTTTTCTTTACCTGGGACACGTGGCAGCATTTGATTGGCTAGAGCGAACGCACGCGTCGGGCGCGTGATCGTCTTCAACCTCTGTCCGAGATTGCCGACGAGGAGAAAAATCCGAATTTCGACCATTTTGATTCGTTTTTTTGCACAAATCCAACAGATCTTCAATAGAATTAAGATAAACATCATCCAATCGGAATCAAATCTCAACAAATCAACGGATTTACACGAATCAGAGTTGGTTTGTTTAACCGCAAATCCAATTTGCTTCGATCGGTGGAAATCTGAGCTTATCCAGCTCGATTTTGAACTCCTATAAATAGAGGATGAAGTGGAGAAGCAAAAGGATGAAAAAAAAAGTGAGAGAAAGAGAGAATCGAAGTTCGCCATAGTTGTTCAAAGTCGCGACCGCCGATCAAGAGTTGGGCAACCACCAGGAGGCGTTTCTAAAGCAAACCACTGCCACCGTTGGATTCCTCACCCTCGATAACCTAGGAATCGACACCTCAATCGTTGCAAAAGGCCGTCGGAACGCCGTCAACGAGCACTCCCCGCCACCGCATCCGATTGACCCGACCCGCTTCGACCTGATCCAACCCGCGCACCGACCCGAATCCAGGTAAGTCGGATTTTCCGGTTTTCTTTAATATTTTTATTTATTTAGTTTATTTGATTTATTTCGAATTAATTATTTGTTATTTATTTACTTATTTATTATTTATTTATTTATGTGTTATTTATATTTCAATAAATAGAAAAATGTTAAGAAATTAGATTTTTTTTTTAGGATCTAATGATATAAAAATGAAAATATAATAATAATAAATAATAATAAAATGTAGAAAATTTATAAAGAAAATTATAAAGATATTAGAAAAATGATAATAAAAATTTAGATTATAAAATAGGATAGATAAAGGTCTAGGAGAGAATTTTTCAATCAAAATAAAAATTATGAAAAATTAATAAAAACTAATAAAAATTAAAAAAATCATAAAAAAATCATAAAAATCAAATAAAGATCAATAAAAATTTATAATAGTATAAATAAGTGAAAAATAGAAAAAAATGAGTTTTATCACTTAGAAAAAATCATTTTCTCAAATAAATCCAAAATTGATGTTTTTCCTTAAAATATCATTTTCAAAAGAATCAAATTAAAGCTTAGGCTTAGACTTTTTTAGAAAAAAAAAACCTAAAATGGTAAAAATATAAATCAAAAGAGATTTCAAAATTAAAATTCACAAACACACCTAAGGTTTTCAGGAAAAGCGAACTACGACTTGTTTGATCCTAAATAGCAGGTACTAGGCACCCATTTAGGGCAACCTTAAAAAAAATAAAAAATAAAATCATTTTCTTAAAATAATTCGCTCAAAAACACAATAAAAGGCAACAAAAAATAAAATAAAAGAAATTTCGAGATGGAGTAAATTTTAGGAGATTAGGTGGTAACCTTAGGGTTTTAATAGGTTAGCCTCCGAACTTAGAAACTCTGGTTTTCCCTTTTTCTCTTTTCACAAAAAATGAGAAGAGGAAATCATGACGACTAGTGGTCCAAATTAGGACTAATCCGCTCCATTAGTCTTAATTCAATCTTTCCCAACAACAGTTGGGTGGCGACTCCAAAAATAAAATGAAATTCCCAACTCAAGTCGAGGATCTATATTAGATGAGCATAATGTCTAGTATAGATCGGATTAGGAATGGGAAATCCAAAAATTAGACTCGACAATAAGTATCTTTAAAGTGGCTACCTTAAAAAAGAAATTATTTTTCACATAAAAAATAAAAACAAAATAAAAAAAGGGAATTGGTATATTTTCATATTTTCAAATAAACCCCTATATGGTAACTATACAAGCTTTAATAAGTTAACTTTCGATCTCAATTTTGCTTTAGCTTCCCAAAGTTTCTTTCATAGAGGAATTTTTCTCAAACTAGTGGCCAAGTCAAGGTCGTTCCACCCATTGATCTTTACTTTTCCTTTTTTCCAACTTCAATCGATGGCCACTCTAAAGCTATAAAATAAATAAATAAATAAATAAGGCCTTAGTTTTCATCAAGTGGTTCATATTGAATGGGCAAGGTTCAATATGAATCTAAATTTGAAGAGCACAGCGAATGTAAAGTCCTAAAAATTTCGAAAAAACTATACAAAAATTAAAGAAAATAAGCAGAATAATAAATACTTTTAGGTCGGAATAGCAAGAAGGACAATTTTGTAATATTAAAAACTTTGAGAATTGTATGACAAAAATTCAAACATTGTGACATGTAAATGTTATTTTAATAATTTGCAATAATAATAGATTTTAAAAATAAAAAAATTGGAAAGAATAACCATTGCAAAGAAAAAAAGATAACAAATGTAACAAATTGAATTATATGAAATATATTACTGAATAAATTTAGGAAGCAAAGAAATTGAAAAATATCCAAATATAGATATATATAAAAGGATAAATAAAAATAATTGTAAGTCTTAACTTTAGTTTGGGTAAATTAAATTAAAAGAATAAATTTTTCGAAACATAATTTTTAAACAATGTTAGGTTAAATAATGAAATTAATTAAAATGATAGATTTAGGAATTTTAAATAAAAATTTAGAATAAATATTTATGATCAAAATAATCAAATTAGCTTAGACAAAAACTTTCATAATAAAATGATAAAAATATAAAATTTAAAAATATTTTTATACTGGCTAAATATTAAAATAAGAATATTATAATATAATATAATATAATATAGATAATTGAAAAAAAAATCTGTCGTCCCTGCCTTACATCCTATCCGGCCATCCATCGCGTCAGGTAACTGCAGCACAACAGCTTCTGAACCGTCCCATCCACCCCCCTCTCGCCTCTTCCTTTTCTCTTTCTCTTCCTTCTCCTTTCTTCTTCTTCTCTTCCTCTCCTTCTCCCACCAATCATGACCCCTCCGTGCTGTCCCCCACCCCTACTTCTTCTTCCTTGTTCTTGCCTTTTTCTTCCTTCTTCTTAACTACTTCCCCAATCCGACGTCTCAGCCCCCACCACATCATTTCCTTTCCCTTCTAGACAAGACGACAGCAGCCACAGTAGAGCCCTCAGTTGTCTTATCCCCTATCTCTTCTCTCTTCCTTTTCTTTTTCTTTTTTTTTTCTCTTCTTCTTCTTCTGACCGCATTTCCCTCCTTGACGTCACCCCGTTGGCCCTGGTTCTCTATTCCCCATCTTCTACTCTCTTCTCATCTCCCTTGGACCACGATAGACTTCCCTCTCTCCACATAACCACGCCCTTTCCGAATCGACCTGTCGCGACTTCATCCACTTCCACCGAAAAAACCCTAGAATGAAGGACCCTTGCTAATGACTTCAACGACAATGACCTCAAATGTGTGGTTGGTCTGATGAACCCCTTGCGGATAGATGGTGGCTTTCCTCGGTAAACTCCAAGGATGCTAGTTTCTGGCGAGAGTTTCAGCAGCATCTTAGGTGAGAAGAAGAAGAAGGGAAATGGGAAGAAGGGAAGGATATGTATGTATACATGTATGCATACAGACGTAAGTTAGATAGCAAGGAAGAAGAGGAAAGGAGTAAAGAAAGAGGGGGCGTTTGGTTGCTGTCGGTATTGGGTGGCTAAGAAGAGAAAGGAAAGAAAAACAGCTACGATGGCGTGTAATTGCGTGCATGTATGTATGTGTGCGAGGGAGGAGGACAGCAACAACAATAGCGACAGCGACCACAACAACAGCGGCAACAGCGACCGCAACAACAGCAACAACGACAACCGTAACGACGATAGCAGCAATAACCACAATAGGAACAACAACAACAGCAACATCCCTAGGTGTCGGGTTTTAGGCGTATGCGATTCCACCGGAGTTGAGAACAACGTCCAACTCGATGACCTCACCATTTTTACTGTTAAAGAACACAATAAGAAAGAGAATGCACTCCTCGAGTCAGCATGGGTGGTGAAGGCCAGTGAATAGGTGGTTACTAGTACCCTGCACTATCCTACAATTGAGGCTATTGATGCTGGAAAACAAAAAAAAAAAAAACTCTACGAGGCAAAGGTTCGGGTTAAGCCGTGGATGAACTTCATGAAGTAGTTTATGCAAAAGCCAAGGAGAGAGTGGTGAGTGTGTGTGGTGTGTATGGGTACATGTGTATGTGTATAGAAGGTGTGTTGTGTCTACGGGTATGTGTGTATGTGTATGGAAAGTGTGTGGTGTGTACAGGCATGTGTATATGTATATGAGATGGTGTGATGTGTGTGCGGATATGTGTGTGTAGGTATGGAAGGTGAGTGTGGTGTATGCAGGTATGTGTATGGAAGGTGTGTATAGTGTGTGCGACATATGTGGGTATATGTGTATTGGTGGTGTGAGATATATGTGAAGTATGTGTGTATGTGTGTTTTAGTGGTGTGAGACGTATGCGGAGTATGTGTGTATGTATGTACTAGTGGTGTGTGTGTGTGTGTGCATGTAGACTTGAGGAGAAAAGAGGATTGCAAAGTGCAATTGTTTATGCATGTAACTAGGTGTATAATATGATCGTATGTATGTATGTGTAGGTGTGTGCGGGGTGTGTGCAAAGTGTGATGTGTATGGGTAAGACTATGTTGGTGTGTGTACGTGGTGTCTGGGAATATGTTGGTGTATGTATGGTAATGGAAGCGTGAATGAGGATGAAAACCAGTAGGAAGGATAAGAAACCCTATAGGTGAATATGTCGACAAAGGAGAGAAGAAAGAAGGTGATATGAAACCTTTAGTGACTATAAACCCTACGGGTTGTCTTACAAGTAATTCGTTGGAAGATATTAGAGACAAATTGATGAACGTACGGTTCAAAGATGCTTCATGTAAAGGAGAGGCATTTATGTTGGTGTAGATGGTGTAGGGAATGATTCGAGCAACGTCCAAGATGATGACTTGAGGGATATTTAGAATGAAATGAATTTCGCAATGGAATGCTCAAAAAATGTTAAGGAAGATCATTCTTGGCCAAATGTCCTAATGTAAGACCTTTAGTTGTCCTTTCTAAGGGTACCTTGCATATACGGAAGAAGGAATTCTGGATTTGGCAGGTCAAAGACGTTCCATTGCTCTACTTCTACACAAGGAAAGTGAACTATTGATCAGAGCAACTTCAGGTGTTAGAAGCAATGATTCTTATGAAGGTCGCTCCTTTTGGAATCCTGTATCAAAATCACGTTGAAGAAGTGTTCAACATTTCAAATCTGGTTCGCCTAAAGTTTCTTAAGAAGAAGACTTCGCGCTTTGCCATCAAACCCATAACGAGTAGAGTACATATATCAGGTGCTAGGAAACTACCAAAGTCAAGTGGAGATGCTGCTTTCTATTATTTGGTCAAGGAAGCATTGCAAAAGGACACTGATTTCAAGAGCAAGGTAAAAGGCTTACCTACTGGAATAGCTCGACTCCAATTAGGACTATGACAACCCTAAACAGGTGAGTGGGAAACTTAATGATATGCTACAATATTATGTTGTGTGTTGATATGCTATGTATGTGAATTCATTTGCTTTATTGTAGTTGCAATTAAATGTGATTATTTTTAATTTTGAGTTATATAGCAGGGCTAAATGAGTTTAAGAAAGAGGTTATAAAAAAATTGGTAGTTAGAGAGGTTATAGATGAATACTGTTTAAAGAATGTAGATGATAGAATGGGTTGAGGGTTTAGATATCATTATCTTAATGATAGCACTTCGCACCATATTGCCAGTGCTATTATTACAAGCCTAACCCATGATTCGAAATTGTTTTCTTCAAACTAAACCAAAATATATAAACCTAACTTTTCCCTCTATAGCTACCAAGTAGGTATGCATAGCTAGAATAGGATATACAAATATCATTATGTACACATATCAGAGTTTACTTCCGAACATGAGTATATGCTTAGGCAAATTTATTTTCCTATTATATCTATAGAATATGCTCATGCACATAACTATACAAATCATGAGTGTAACTTGATTTTGCAACTTAACAATTCTATTTTCTTGCCCTCTTAAGTAAGCGAAGGGAGGTATTTAGTAAATGGTCCTCAAGTTAAAGCTATGTTACGAACTTATATATGTGTGTAGATATATATATATATATATATATATATATTATACATAGGTGTATTAAGGACTTAGAAGGGATATACAAGATAACCTTGTTGGCTCTCGGATGTATATATAATAGAGCACTTAAGAAGTGCGATGACATAGAGGTGTCATGAATGATAATTGTAAATCAATCTCGAGTGATTGATTTGACATTTAAGAAAAATGACACAGAGGTGTCAAGTTAACTAAAACCTAATGTATAGCTGGATGGTTCCCATCCGCTTAGTCTGGGTTCGTTGTTTATTTTATGATGTGAAATGCATGATCTTTGCTTGTTGTGTAAATGTGAAAATGAGATGTAGTGGATTGTTTATGGGACTTCACTGGGTTCCTATTGATTGTTGTTGAAGTGGTAGACTTTAAATTCTTGGTAACTTACTTCATTACTTTAAATGGGAATTTGTTGCGACTATATATATATTGTTTGATCACCCCGAATCAATTAATTAAAGACATGGACTCGATTAAAACTTGAAATGCATTTCCCCAAGACATTGCATGAGATTGAAGGCCATCACTGCTACAAGACACGCCAGAAGTGATCAAAGGATTGTTGTTCCACCAAGTGCAAACTAAGTGATTAGGGGATTGTCGCGCCTTGACAGTTCTGAGTCCGCCCTGTCTCTTGAGGGTGTAATTGCTCGATGTATTAAGGCACCTGAGCCTAAAACATTAAAGCTAAGTCACAGTATAAATATGTGATAAGAGTAGTGAAGATGTGTGTAAGACCCGGGCCTTGATGGTGGCTTCGGAATCTCGAACCCAAGGTTAAAGGGGGCGTAAACCCTAGACTTTATATCGGTTACTAGAAGACCGTATGAGATGTTGCATTCATATGGTTATTCATGCATAGCATATGATTTGATAACTTGATTGGAATTGCTTGTATGTGTGTAGCATTGAAAGTATTACCATCCCATTCATTGAGCCATAGTGTGCTTACCCCTCCAATAGACCTTTTTGCAAGTAGCAATTACGAAAACTCGAGATGGGATAAATGGTGAAGTGTTGAGAGTTTTTGGAAGACCAGAATAACAAAATAAGAATTCTTAATGATAGATTATTTAAATGAAATATTAGGACCCCTATGTAAATAAAATTAAATTTGTGAAACTTAGGATTTATTCCATTTTATTGGTTGGTAGGGGATACCGATTCTCTGCGATCATGGTCGACCGTGAGGTACGAAATCCATAGTTATGTTTTATTATATAATTATATATACTATGATTAGTCGTAAATGTAATTAATTACTTAGAGTCTTATGATCTCTGGCTTGTAAGACAATTATCATGTAACGAGTGCACACGTGCTATGATGATTTTAGTGGAAACTTCTAGGTCCCCCTTTTAGGGCATGACAGGAAATTTGGTATCAAAGCTCTAGGTTGTCAATGATAAGAGCAACCTACCAAACAGTGAGATGGATAGAACCTGGGTAGATTGTGAGAGTAAAATCATAAAAGACTTAGACAATAGTCTACACCTATATATATATTTATTACTCTATAGTTCCTTCTAGTTCTAAGTTACTCAAAACATGCTCGCGCTTAAACTATATATCCTCATTCTAAACCACGTAGAGAATATTATAAAATGCAACGAATGATAAGTCATAACCATCGAGCTTAGAGGATGATATACCATTAGATGTAACGACACTCCAGGAAGTAGATGAGGGCAGTGTGGGCCCATTACCCACAGGACCTAAGAATGAATTTGCATGGTATAGAAAGGAATACTAGAATAAATCCTTAGTGATAGGCTCAACAATAGAAAGACCACCATAAAGTGAACTTTGTTGAATGATATGAAGTTCCATAGTTTGTAGACGAATACTTTAAGGAAAAATATGACACCACTTTCGTGTTGTCAGAATCCAAATTTGAAATACCCTTATTAATGGTGCCATGATAATCTATATTAATATACAAAATCATAGCGTCAAAATGACATTATGACCTCAACTAAAACAATAAGGAATAGAGTACAAAACAAAACCACTAAACAAGCTAAATTACATAAATATATGAACCCCCAAATTTAGCAATCTCGTTTACATATACGGGTTGTATACAAAACGATGACTTTGAGTTGGAGAAGTAAAAGAGATGACCATGGTAAAGTTTCGAGGACGAAACTTCTTGAAGGGAGGGAGAGTATAAAGTCCTAAAAATTTTTAAAAGACTATATAAAAATTAAAGAAAATAAGTAGAATAATAAATACTTCTAGGTCAGGATAGCGAGAAGAATAATTTCGCAATATTAAAAACTTTGATAAATGTACGATAAAAATTCAAACATCACAATGCGTAAATATTATTTTAATAATTTGCGATAATAATAGGTTTTAAAAGTAAAACAATTGGAAAGAACAATCAATCCAAAGAAAAGAAGATAGCAAACGTAACAAATTGAATTATATAAAATATATTACTGAATAAATTTAAGAAGCGAAAAAATTGAAAAAATCCAAATATAGATATTTATAAACAGATAAATAAAAATAATTGTAAGTCTTAACTTTAGTTCAAGTAAATTAAATTAAAAGAATAAATTCCCCGAAACATAATTTTTAAACAATATTAGGTTAAATAATAAAATTAATTGAAATTGTAGATCTAAAAATTTTAAATGAAAATTTAAAGTAAATGTTTATGATTGAAATAATCAAATTAGCTTAAACAAAAACTTTTATAATAAAATTCTTAAAATATAAAATTTAAAAATATTTTTGTATACAAACAGAAAATTAAAATATAGACATTATAATATTAAATATAATATATATATATACATAACTGAAAAAAAAAAAAAAAATCTGCCATCCACTTGCCGCACGTCCCATCCGGTCGTCATCGCGTCAAGTAGCTGCAGCACAACAACTTGTCAACCATCCCGTCCTGCCCCCTCTCCCTCCTTCCTTTTCTCTTTCTCTTCCTTCTCCTTTCTTCTTCTTCTCTTCCTCTCCTTCTCCTATCGGTCACGACCCCTCTGTGCTGTCCCCCACTCCTATCTTCTTCCTTGTTCTTGCCTTCTTCTTCCTTCTTCTCAGCTACTTCCCCGGTCCCACGTCCCAGCCCCAACCACGTCATTTTCTTTCCATTCTAGACAAGACGGCAACAGTCGCAGTAGAGCCCTCAGCCATCCCGTCCCTTGTCTCTTCTCTATTCCTTTTCTTTTTCTTTTTTTTTTTTTCTCTTCTTCTTCTTCTTCTTCTTCTGGCCGCATTTCCCTCCTCGTCATCACCCCGTTGACCTTGGTTCTCCATTCCCCATCTTCTTCTCTCCTTCTACCCTCTTCTCACCACCCTTGGACCATGACGAACTTCCCTCTCTCTACATAACCACGCCCTTTTCGAACCGACCTGTCTCGACTTCATCCATTTCCACCGACGAAACCCTGGAATGAAGCACCCTTTCTAACGACTTCAACAACAACGATCTCGTCCATGTAGGTGGTCTGATAAACCCCTTGCGGATGGATGGTGACTTTACATGGTAAACTCCAAGGAAACTAGTTTCTGGCGAAAGTTTCAGCAGCATCCTAGGTGAGAAGAAAAAGAAAGGAAATAGGAAGAAGGGAAGGATATATATGTATACATGTATGCGTACAGACGTGAGTTGGATAGCAAGGAAGAAGAGGAAAGGAGTAAGGAAAGAGGGGGGGTTTGGTTGCTGTCGGTATCGGGTGGCTAGGATAAGAAAGGAAAGAAAAATAGCCACGGTGGCGTATAGCTGCGTGCATGTGTGTGTATGTGTGCGAACAGCGACGGCGATTGCAATGACAATAGCAATAGTGACCGTAACAAGAGCAGCAACGGCGACCACAACGACAGAAACAATGGCAACCGCAACGACAACAGCAACAGTAACCATGACAGGAACAGCAACAACACCCATAATGACAATAACAACAGCAGCAACATCCCTAGGCCATTGGGTTCCAAGCATACACGATTCCACCAGAGTTGAGAACAATGTCCAACTCGACGACCTTGCCATTTTTGCCGTTGAAGAACACAATAAGAAAGAGAATGCACTCCTCGAGTCTGCGTGGGTGGTGAAGGCCAGTGAACAAGTGGTTGTTAGTACCCTACACCATCCTACAATTGTGACTATTGATGCTAGTAAAAAGAAAAAAGAAAAAACTCTATAAGGGAAAGGTTCGGGTTAAGCCATGGATGAACTTCATGAAGTGGTTTATGAAAAAGCCAAGGAGAGAGTGGTGAGTGTGTGTAGTGTGTACAGGTATATGTATATGTGTATGAAAGGTGTGTAGTGTGTTCGAGTATGTGTGCATGTGTATGGAAGGTGTGTGGTGTATGCGAGTATGTGTGTATGTGTATGAGATGATATGAGGTGTATGCGGATATGTGTGTAGGTATGAAAGGTGAGTGTGGTGTATGCAGGTATGTGTATGGAAGGCGTGTATAGTGTGTGCGACGTATGTGGGTATGTGTATATTGGTGGTATGAGGTATGTGTGAAATATGTGTGTATGTGCGTTTTAGTGGTGTGAGACGTATAAGAAGTATATGTGTATGTATGCATTAGTGGTGTGTATGTGTGTGCATGTAGACTTGAGGAGAAAAGAGGATTGCAAAGTGCAATTGTGTATGCATGTAACTAGGTGTATAGTATGATCGTATGTATGTATGTGTAGGGGTGTGTGCGATACGTGATGTGTGGGAATGTGCTGGTGTATGTATGATAATGGAAGCGTGAGTGAGGATGAAAACCAGTAGGAAGGACAAGAAACCCTGTAGGTGGAGATGTCAACAAAGGAGAGAAGAAAGAAGGTGATACGAAACCTTTAGTGACTATAAATCCTACGAGTTGTCCTACAAGTAGTTCGTTGGAAGATATTAGAGACAAATTGATGAACGTAAGGTTCAAAGATGCTTTATGTAAAGGAGAGGCATTTGTGTTGGTGTAGATGGTAAAGGGAATAATTCGAGCAACATCAAAGATAATAGCTTGGGGGATATTTGGAATGAAATGAATTTCGTAATGGAATGCTCAAAAGATGTTGAGGAAGATCGTTCTTAGCCAAATACCCTAATGTAAAACCTTTGGTTGTCATTTTCAAGGGTATCTTGCATACACGGAAGAAGGAATTTTGGATTTAGTAGGTCAAAAATGTTTCATTGCTTGACTTCTACGCAAAGAAAGTGAGTAGTCAATCACAGTAACTTAAGGTATTAGAAGCAATGATTCCTAGATAGGTCGTTCCTTTGAAACCTTGTATCGGAATCACGTTGAACAAGTGTTCAATGCTTTGAATCTTGTTCACCCAAGTTTTTTAAGAAAGAGACTTCACGCCTTGCCATCAAACCCATAGTGAGTAGAGTACACATATTATGTGCTAGGAAACTACCAAAGTCAAGTGAATATGCTGCTTTCTATGATTTTGTTGAGGAAGCATTGCAGAAAGACACTGATTTCAAGAGAAAGGTAAAGGGCTTACCCACTAGAATCGCTTGACTCTAGTTAAGACTATGATGACCTTAAACAGGTGAGTAGAAAACTTAATGATATGCTACAATGTTGTGTTATGTGTTGATATGCTATATATGTGAATTCATTTGCTTTGTTGTAGTTATAATTGAATGTGATTATTTTTAATTTTGAGTTATATAGTGGGGCTAAATGAGTTTAGGAAAGAGGTTATAAAGAAATTAGTAATTAGATAGGTTATAAATGAATACTGTTTAAAGAATGTAGAGGATAGAATGGGCTAAGGGTTTAAATATCATTACCTTAACGATAGCACTTCGCACCATATTGCTAGTGCTATTATTACAAGCCTAACCCACGATCGAAATTGTTTTCTTCAAACTAAACCAAAATATATAAACTTAATTTTTCCCTTTATAGTTACTGAGTAGGTATGCATAGTTGGAATAAGATATATAAATATCATTATGTACACATATCAGAGTTTACTTCTAAGCATGAATATATGCTTAGGCAAATTTATTTTCTTATTATATCTATAGAATGCACTCATGCACATAACTATACAAATCATAAGTGTAACTTGATTTTACAACTTAATAATTCTATTTTCTTACCCTCTTAAGTAAGCGAGAGGAGGTATTTAGTAAATGGTCCTCTAATTAAAGCTATGTTATGAACCTATATATATGTGTAGATATATATATATATATTATACATAGGTGTATTGAGAACATAGAAGGGATATACGAGACAACCTTGTTGGCTCTCAGATGTGTATATAACAGAGCACTTAAGAACTGCGATGACACAGATGTGTCACGAATGATAATCGTAAATCAATCTCGAGTGGTTGATTTAACATTTAAGACAAATGGCACAGAAGTATCAAGTTAACTAAAACCTGATGTATAGTTGGATGGTTCCCATCCACTTGGTCTGGGTTTCTTGTTTATTTTTGTGATGTGAAATGCATGATCTTTGCTTGTTGTGTAAGTATGAAAATGAGATGTAGTGGATTGCTTATGGGACTTCACTGGATTCCTATTGATTATTCTTGAAATGGTAGACTTTAAATGCTTGGTAATTTACTTCATTACTTTGAATGGGAATTTTTTGTGACTATATATATTGTTTGATCACCCTGAATCAATTAATTAAAGACGTGAACTCGATTAAAACTTGACATACATTTCTCTGAGATATTGCATGAGATTGAAAGTCATCATTGCTATAGGATGTGCCGGAAGTGATCAGAGGATCGCTATTCTGCCAAGTACGAAGTATAAAAATTATTAAAATATGTATATATCAAATGGATTACCTTGTATAATATAGCAAGATCGGTAATAGAAAAACCGAAAGTTTTGCTCCGACTTAATATGCCGACACGGATGACACAGCTATTTATCGATCTTCACAAAACATGTCAGTGATGTACATTATTGTAACACTAATCACAGACAGACACCTAGATCATTGGCTTAAAACTTCCAAACGATAGTTTTATTTATAATGCTTATCACATTTCATATAACAATGTATGGCTGATTTTGCACTTCCGAATGATCACGCTGTTTTGAACTTCCCCTCAAATATGCATCACATTGAATGTAATTATTCCCAATGGCAATCAAGTGCAAAACATGCTCAAGCATGTCTAGTGACATGCCAAATGCGCTCCTGCAGCCTTGTTGAACCTGTTTTGCTGTCGTGAAGAGATCCAGTCCACTAATTTGTACTTCTAGGTTCACTACTGAAGGAGGTTGAAGTTTCCGGAAATAAGATGTTGAGGCCTGGAAGCGGGCTTGGCCAAAGTTGGACGGAAATATGTTTCTATCATCCATCATTCTATAAAAGAATTCATAAATTGTTTTAGATAATAAAATGATACTTGAATTATTGACTCTCATTGCGATAAGGGTTATAAAATAGTTATTATTTATAACAATTCTAATACCATTTTATTTAATTTTTTTATATTTTGTATGGATATTGTACTTAATTACTTTTTATTTTGATTTTAGAGTCTTAAAATATACTTTATGATTTAATAGAATAATTATATGAAAGTTGAAAAAAAATATATCAATTTTGCAAGATAGAAGCCTAACATGGTGGACGAGCACGACTGTGTACAGAGTGTGAAAAGCAACCATTTGCAAAGAGTAAAATAGAGCGTGCAAAGAGGCGTGTTATCAAGGCATGCAAGATCAACATGGAAACGAACATGCCCATGCTAGTGGGTGTGTCGAGAGCAAAAACTGCATAGAATTGAACACAGGCAATGGCACACTCGTGTTGTGACCGTGGCTGTGTTAAGCTCTACATCTATATAAAGGATGAATTCAAGAGAGGAGAGAGAAGATTAGATTAGGACAATAGAAGATAGATTCAAATAGAGATTAGAATAGGGTATTGGAATAAATTAATAGATTTTTAGTTTTTAGTTTTTATTTTTAATGCTATTTCTTATGCATTCTTTTTATATTATTACTGTTAGATTTAACATGTTACTAGTTTAAACTTTTCTTAGCACTCAGTTATGATGAATCTTAGAATGAACATGCAATTTTTCTAATTTATTATTCAATAATTTAATTGTCATTCTTGTGATCCAATTATGTGTTTTTCATTGCTTTTAATTTAATATTGTTGGTATATTAGTTGAAGTTTGATTTCTTTTATAAAGACCGAGAGATTCTATATTAGAATAGATTTAACATAATTAGAGTTGCATACAATCATAGAGACAGGATGACGTAAATCTTCCTAATTATGATCAAACCTAATAGCAAAGTTCATAGATTGAATATAAGGAAATTGTAGGGATTTTAATTAGGAAGATATTTCAATTAATCAACCTGAAATTAGGTATTAAAAAGACTCGAGAAAGCTATTAGTTTAACGTAAGAATTTCCACCATCCAAGAATATAATAAGGAAATTGAATAATAATTAATTAATTACATTAGTAATTCTAGGGAAGTTCAATATCCAAGTACACTTTTAATGATTATCATTTTCCTTAGTTTATTAGTTGATTGATTTTACTTACTTAACTTAATTTGCAAATTAAATAACAAAAAAAGGGTAATTATTAGTAATCGTAATTCTTGTAGGATTGACATTCGATATCTTTATCATCTATATTATACAATTAATAAGTGCACTTATCTATAGGTCTAAATTAGTAAGATAGACCGATGACACATTGATATAAATAAAGTCTATGCAATTATTTATGTATTTTCATCGTCCATTTTTAGTCTATTAAAAATAGCGTACGATTAGTCTACATCCCATCATTTGGTACTTTAAATATTTTGTCGAAGTCTTACAATAAAATTATTTAGAAGATCAATCTTATTTAAATGTAGTATTTGATGCATATGATATTCTTATCTATATGTCTAACGGACCAAGTCGACTTGTCACGGTCATGGGCTTTTTATTTGGGGTAAATTTTATGAGGGAAAATACATCGAACGTTTTAAGGAATTTCCGATTCAAGCTCATCTAACTAAGACGGACAAAAATACTTATTCACGTGTAATTGATGCATGTGCTATTGCTATGCTATATTAATATTATTGATTTGTGGCTTCAATATCGAACTTAAGTTGAAGCAGCAGCATTATACATGAAATAATTACTAGGATCCTCTCGATTATATCTAAATATGTTCTCCACCCGGCTCTATCATTATAGTATCTTTATTATTATGTCCCCTTCAAATGCTTAGGCCCTATGCAATCTATTTTGTAGCAATATGCGAGAAAGTTGACTTTAATTAAGTTGATGTAGTCCATCTATTATACATTTTGCCCGGAGCATATGGCAGTGGTACTAAAACATTTAGCCGACCTTCGCCTTAGCATCAATAAATCAAAAGTCTATCTTCTAGCTAATTAATATGTTCATAACTCTATGAAAAAGAAAATTGAAAAAAAGCGGCTGCATTAGGGCCTTTAGTATTATACGAAGGGACTGTTTAGTTTGTCTTAGTTTTATCTGTTTAGTGACCATTTTATAACTATTCGAATATGAGAATTTGGCTAAAATTAGATAGGATTTAGATGAAAAAAAAAAAGATAAAAATATAATTACGTATGTACCCTTATTAGAAAGACTAAATCCCTAAACCCTATTTTGAAATATAATCGAATCAAATACAAATCAGACAGTTTATCCAAACACTAATTTTCAAATACATGGATCAAATACAAATAAGATACAAATAAAAAAAATCTCAATAGGCCCAAAAGATGCCATGTTCACTTATATATCAAACATATTTAAGAGAGAGAGAAAAAGTAAAATAAATAAATAACTAACCATCTCAATCGCACCATATTAGTTATATTGTATTTCGAATTAACATGCTATGGGATAAGGAATAAAATATTCATTTAAAAAAATATAATCCCTAAAATATACCAAATGGAAAAGTAGTCTAAAAGATATGCCATTAAAATAAGTATTTAAAGTGTTGATTTTACTATTTGCAATTGAAATCGATATTTAAAGTGTTGTCTTCATGTACAATAAAAACATAAAAAGACCAAAGCTAAAATAGACACTTGAAATACTTTAGACTAACTTAAAATTGACATTTGAAATGTTAATTTTAAATAGTATATTTTTTTTAATTACTTTTCAAATCAATATATTTTAAGAATTGTTTTTGAAAAAATAAATATTTTATTCCTCATCCCAACACGCCAACTAATTTTAAAAGAAAATAAAAACGATACTAAGGGAGGGGATTTTTTATTTATTTTGAAAAAGTTTTGGCCATTCAATTGAACATTTTTAAAGTCGAATTGCTACATCAAAGTTTGCTGAAAAGATGAAGATCAGAATTTGCAATTCTTTTTCTCATTTAAGTGGAAATCGATTATACCTATTTTTATATGTATCTTTCATCAATATATTAACACATAGGATTTTAGAATATGTATATATATAAAGCGATTGTACATGGATTTTATTTTTCTATATTTAAAAAAAAAAATCAATGAGAATGAACTTAATTCAATATACAACTCTTTCTTATTCTATCAGCTTTTTTTTTTTTTTTAAGCGCATGAATAAAATTATAGGTGTGATCATTGAGAGGAAAAAAGAATTAAAAAAAAGTGAAGGAAAAACTAAGGAACAAACGTAAAACTGTGATACGGTTGGTAACCACATTGTAAACCTAGAATGGCTCTCTTGGGTTTCATTCTTATGGAACATCTTCCTCGTATCCGAGCGAAGCAAAGTGCTAAAAAGACAACCCTTTATTTTAATTTATCACAAAAGCCAACGTTAACTTCGATCGCTTGCTTTGCTTCCCGCGCTCATTACGGCACAATGCACGCACTCCCTCTCATGGATCTGCACGTGACACCACCCTTCTCTTTAGTTTCCCAAACCCATCGACTGACTTTGGTTTCCATTATCATCTTATGCCGACATGAATTTCAAAATTCTTATACATGCGTACACAGTTTTATAAATGGGGAACATACTTACGTGATATGTATTATTTGACAACGTCGATGTTAATACGAGATATAAAAGTGTCAAACATCAACATGATACTGATCTCAATGTATAAATTCAAATCCAAACAAGCATTTTTCGAATCAAATGTATCCGTAAGGCCAGATTCATGTTTAAAGCGTATGTGTAGAAAAAGATTTAGCTGGAATGGGGGTGTTATGTATAGCTTAGTTTAGACGAAACTTGTAGATAGAACAAAATAAAATGCTAGCATCCACTTTATCTTGCATAGAAATATATCTAAGTGACTTCAGTGTAAATTTGCCTTGGGCACAATACGCTGCGTTGCTCAAAAGTCTAATTTTTCCCCCCCTAAAATATATATATATGTATATGTATATAACCCTGAGTTGACTTTTGTGTCACAGAAATATTTTTTGGATTTTTATCCATATTTATTTCAATGGAAGCTTTAGAAATGCCAAATATCATTTTAGTACTCTCTAAAAGTTGTAAATATTAATAATATATAATGGTAACCAATTAGTGATGATGAAAAGTAAATAACTCAACAGCCATGTGCTTGTAGTATTTCCAAAAATGATAATTATTTTCTCTAGTTCTCACATTTTCCACAATGATTAACCACTGCTGTAGTTATCGATAGCTATCTTCATCTCCCATCATTAGCTGCCATTGAAAAAACTACTAGCAATAATAATTCATGAGATCTTTAACATAACATTTCATAAATCTAAAACTTTCATTAGATGGAATATTGCAAAAATTCAAATATATTTTTCACCAAACAAACACAAACTAGGTTTCTCTCGAGACTCTCATATGTATGTATATGATGCTTCGTATCATACAAATTGTTATGTCAGGCAGCAAAATATAGTTGTATATATCACAGTTCATGTGAGAGTACTGTCAACTATTATTTAATTGAGAGCTGTCACCTATGAGATCCAAATTAGATTTACAAAATGCAAAAAATAAAATAAAGAACTGTACAAGGAATAACCCCGCATACCCATGTTCCTACTGATAGTCAAATATTTTCCTTTAAATTCCCAAAAAAAAAAACAAATTAAAATGCTACGCTCTCTCCATGTCTCGTAACTGCATGAAACCAATCAACCTCAATAATACAAGCACAAAACACAACCAGTAGTAGGAGACCCGTATACTCTCTCTCCACATCATGGATCCACCATCACTTCCTCCGGACACCGACGTCTCGTCCTGCCATGACAACACCTCCACCCCCACCGCCGCTGCCTCCACCGACCTTCTAGGTCCACCAAAACTCCGCTTTCTATGCAGCTACGGCGGCCACATCCTCCCACGTCCCCACGACAAAACCCTCACCTACATAGGCGGCGACACCCGTCTTCTCGTTGTCGACCGCCCACCTTCCCTTTCTCTCTCCTCCCTCACCTCCCGCCTCTCCAGGACTCTCCTCAACAACCGTCCTTTCACCCTTAAATACCAACTCCCCCATGAAGACCTGGACAACCTCATCACTGTCACAACTGACGAAGACCTCCATAACATGATCGAAGAATACGATAGAACAACAAACCAAAAACCGTCGTCTAGGCTTAGAGTTTTCTTGTTTTTGAGTAAACCCGAAACCGCAATGTCCATGGAGGTGTTGTTCAATGATGCAAAGAGCGAGGATTGGTTCATTGATGCATTGAACAGTGCTGGCATGTTGCCGCGTGGCTTGTCGGATTCTGCCACTGACGTGGCGTGCTTCTTAAGCATTGATGAAGAAGATAGGAATGTGAATAATAATGTTAAGGAAGGTGGTGGTGATAAGGAAGTAAAAAGAGAGAGTGATCAGAGCGTGGCGGTGGTGGATGTGGTTTCCGTGATGACGGATTCGCCGCTAATGGGGGAGAATAGTAATTCTTCCTACGGTTTGTCTTCGTCGCCATCCATGGCGAATTTGCCGCCCATCAGGGTGAAGGTAGATCAGGAGCGGAGGTGTGGAGTTGAGGAGCAGCTTGCTCAATTGAATGCTGGCGGTGTCTCAGGCTTGGTAACTAGGGAACTGGGTGGTGGTGGAGCACAAGTGAACGTGAGCAAGGCTGCTTCGGATGACGAGAGATCGGATCATGGTGTACCAGTAGCATTTCGGAAACCGCCCTTGCCGTTGCAAGTGCAGAGTGTGCACCCTATGCAGCAGGGGGCAGCCGCCGCAGGGTACAATTTGCCGTCGCCAGATTCGGTTGCGAGGTACAACACTATAATTTCAATTGATTAGATATCACGAGTATTATTCCCGGAAACCATCACACAATTGCAGCAGTTAATAATACACCGATTCATCACCCGATTTAGTATTTTACTCATTTCAGCAGTTAATATGGATGGAATTAAATGAGGAAATGAGATAAAAAGATAATTATAATGGTATTGTTTATACGAAAGATTCACTCGACACTGATAGGGGAGGAATTATGTAGTCTCGGTACTTCATTCTCTTTTATTCTTTTCCTGCTAAAAGTGTCGGTGGTCATGATGATCATAATATAAAATGGATCGGACTGAATCCCGTGACTAAACCCTAGAGCAAAGACTGAGAGTTTATGTAGGTCCGGCATATAGAGCTTATTTTGTCCAACCATATATAGCAACATGATAGAAATTTTTTTTCTTGAAGATCAGTAGTATTATGAATTATTCAGTCTCGTTTTTTGTTATAGCTGAAATTTCAGTTTGCATAATTTAATGTTGCAGTGATGGTAGTATTGCATCAGCAAGCTCCCTTACAAGGCCTATGATTTACGAAGACCAAACTCATGCTGCAAGTAAGGACACTAGAGGTTCTGTTAGCCCAACTCCTAGTGACGAAATTTCAGATCCAAGCAACCATGTTCAAATGCAACAAAAGGTACAGGAAACTTCTTACATGCTACCACCACAACTAGACCTGCAAACAGCAGCAGCAGCAGCCAGCAGCAGCATCAGCAGCAGTATCACATGAGCAAGCATTACATCCCTCATCCGACAGCGAATCCGGTCCTGATCCCCTCTTACTATCCTGTCTATCCTACACACTCACAGCAACAACTTCATCACCAAATCAATCAACAGCAACCCGTGTATGTAATGCCCGTCGCTCAAACACAACCCTATAGTGTTTCTCTCCAGCCCAACTTAACCGATGCCACTGTGCTCACATCAAGCCGCCCTCCCCCGTCTCCTAGTCCTGCCTTCGTTCCTACTGCAAGTTATAAGGATGCCACTCCACCTATGTACCCCACGAATGCAGCTCTAAAACCCGAAATGGCTCCTGGTGTGTACAACTATTACAGGACTCCTACTCCTCAATTTGTCCAAGTCCCTTCCAATCAATATCAGCAACAACATATGGCAATACCTCAAGTGAATCATCCGCCTCAATCAGTTCCTGTTACTTCCGTCGCCCCTGCCAATTATACACCAGATTACTCGATGCACGATCAAGCGTACTACTCTCAGCATCCGGCCGCACCATTGCCTCCCCAATACCAAACAATGACTCAAGCAGCGGGGATGGCATTATCAGATGCTTCAAAACAGATGCCAAATGACATTACTAAACAGCAGATGACAGCCCCGCATCAACTCTAGATCGACGAGATGGAAAATACCATTTTGCTCTTTTAATGGCTCTTCTGCAAGAGTGCAGTAGAAATCTGTTAACTCTTCTTACTTATATGTTATAGTAAATAAAGGGTCCAGGATTCATTGTTGTCATAGATTTCTGCTTTATGGTGGTGACGATGTGTTAAAATTGAAGTTTAAATTTATCTTTGTACCAATCTTGCCATTTTTATTAAATAAGATCATCGATCTCAAATTTATACGTTAATGCTCATTTATCTTTGTCTATTACTTTAAGATATGTCTTCTTCCACACGCTGTAGCTGAAAGAGACGTGGTTGGTCTTTGTAATTTTATTTTATTTATTTATTTATTTTAGTTTTCTTAAGAATATTTATATTATAATATAAATTTTTGTACAATGTTTGATTTGTGCAGTACAAAACACATATTTTTATGATGTTTGCTATTTAGTATAAACAAGCATTGAATTGAAAATTTATTTGAGCAATTATACCCTTTTGTATCATCTCATGTTTATCTAAATACATTTTTTTATAATTCAAAGATTAAGAGATTATTTGATTTACAAAATTGAAAAAATTATATACAATATTAATAAAAAGCCATATATTTGCTACATAATTAAAAATTTAATCATTCATATTGTAAATTGCAATAATTTGTTTTAATATTTAATAACTACAATGATAATTATATCAATATTATACAAAATTGATTGATATTATAAATTATAATAATTGATCTTAATATTTAACAACTATAATGTTATTAAGTCAATATTATAGAAGCTAATACATATTATAGATTACAATAGTTTGTCCTAAGGTTTAATAACGACACTATTACTTAATAATTGAATCGATATTCGTCATTTAACAAGGAAGAATGTAAGAATCGATATTCAGAAATTAACATCAGGAGGAACACAGCAAGATTCAATATTCTTAATAGGCTTTCAATGTAATTGGCAAGTATTGAAAATCATTACATAATACATTTAGGAAAGATTTCATACACCCCGTGAAACCAAGATAGACATTTAGACAAAATGGGAAATTAATGGTGCTCCTAATAGAGTTGACTATAAACACCATCATAAAAGAAAAAAAGAGAGAGAGAGAAGAAAAATGTAGAGAAAGGCTTGTATTTTTGTAGTTTTATTTTTAAAAAATGGCTTGGACTTTACTATACTTTTAAGAGTTTATTTGTCCATTATCTTCATTTTAAAATCTCTATCTATCTATCATTAACGGTATCTAATGTAACATGGTTGAATGTTTAGACCTAAAATGAATACACATATTATCTTAAATGCATGGTCAAAAAATTCAAACCCTTTTTGGTAAAACTACACAAATGTAGATCCATCTTCTACATTTTTCTCTCATCTAACAACTTTTGTAAAACTTTGGCTGAATGCCTTTCATAATTCATATTCAAGTATATATATACATTAGGAGGATATCTTTCTAAGCAACTATATCTTACAAACTAAGAAAATAAATCTTCATCTACTAAAATATACAATACAAAATATACATGTCATATTTAAAAACTAAGTCACAAAACAAATATCTAAGTATTCACGGTCGTGTCTTTTAGCCGTGTATGCTTCTGGCAGTTACCTGACACAATACACGGCCGTGCCTTCTAGTCGTGTATCCGACCGTGTATGCTTCTGACTGCTACCTGACACAATACACGGTCGTGCCTTTTGTCCGTGTATCCAGTCGTGTATGTTTCTGGAAGTTATCTGATACAATACACGGTCGTGCCTTCTGACTGTGTATGTTTCTGAGCTTCCAGACCTTCTTGTTTGATATCCCCCCTCAAATTGATGCGGACTGATCAAGAAGCATCAATTTGCCAACAAGAAACTGATGACGCTGCCAAGAAAGAGCCTTAGTAAATATATCAGCCATTTGAAGATCCGAAGATATATGCGGAAGAGAAATAACACCATTATCATAAGCTTCTCGAATAGAATGACAGTCCACTTCAATATGTTTCGTACGCTCATGAAAAACAGGATTAGCAGTAATCTGAATAGCACTAGTATTATCGACATGAAGAGAGGTAGACCCAAGTTGAGGAAAACCAACCTCAGCCAACAATCCTCGAAGCAAAATAATCTCAGAGCAAGCAAATGACATAGCACGATATTCGGACTCAGTAGAAGACTTAGACGCACGATCTTGTTTCTTACTCTTCCAAGAAATTAAAGAGTTACCAAGAAACATACACCAACCAGTAAAAGAGCGACGTGTATCAGAATAACCAGCCCAATCAGCATCACTATATGTGGTTAAGTGAATGGGAGACTCCGCAGAAAAGAACAAACCCCGATGAGAAGTCCCTTTTAAATACCGAACAATACGGCGAACTATTGCTAAATGAAGATGTGTAGGTGCCTGCATAAATTGACTAACTTGTTGTATAGCAAATGAAATATCAGGACGTGTAATAGTCAGATAATTGAGACTTCCAACAAGTTGTCGATATAGAGATGGATCAGATAGAAAGTCACCATCATGTCGTTGATATTTAACATTCACTTCCAAAGGAGTATCAATAGAACGTCCCTCTTGGAGACCAGCTAAAGCAATAAGTTCCTCAGTATATTTATGTTGATGAAGAAAAATACCAGCAGAAGAAGAATGAACCTCAAGACCTAAGAAATAAGTTAACTAGCCCAAATCTTTCATATGAAAAGAAGCTTGAAGTCGTTCTTGTAACTGAAACATTAATTGAGTATCAGATCCTGTGATAACAATATCATCAACATAGACTAACAACAAGACAATTCCCTTTTCAGTCTTGCACAGGAATAATGAAGAATCATACTGACTTTGAATAAAAGAGAAGCTAAGAAGAGTATTACGAAACTTCTCAAACTAGGCACGTGGAGCTTGTTTCAAGCCGTATAGAGACCGTTTGAGCTTACAAACATCAGGTGAGGGTATGGAAAACAATCCTGGAGGAGGAGTTATATAAATATCTTCCTTGAGGTCTCTATGCAAAAATGCATTCTTAACATCCATCCTTTAGATGCAGCAATAGATAGAATAAGCCGGACAGTTGTCATCTTAGCCACAGGTGCAAAGGTCTCTTCATAATCAATGCCATATTCCTGTCGATTGCCAAGAGCTACCAACCTTGCCTTATATCTGTCGAGGGAACCATCAGATCGAATCTTAAGAGAGTAAACCCATTTACAACTAATGGGTTTAACACCAGCAGGACAGGAAACAATATCCTAAGTGTGATTATCTTGAAGTGCTTGAAGTTCCTCTTGCATGGCTTTTATCTAGCAAGGTTGTTTAGCAGCCTAAGAATAAGAGGTAGGAATGGTAGTATTAGTTACAATTGGAGAATAGTCGTATCTATCTGGAGGACGAGTGTGCCGAGTTGTATCGTCGAAGAATCATTGAAGCATTTTCAAGAGTAGGGTCGGAAAGAACAAGTCCAGGCTTGAACCGTTTATCAAAATATGAGTCATCAAAGTGAGGAAGCACAACAGTATCGGAAGTCAAAAAATGTTGCTGAAAATAGTATTCATGTTCAAAGAAAATCACATCCTGAGAGATATGCCATCGATAATTTATCGAATCATAACACACAAAACCTTTATGATTAGAACTGTAACCCATAAAGCCACATCGAACAGACTGGGCTAACAACTTATGACGTTCATGAGTAGGTAAATGAACGAAACAAACACATCCGAAAGTATGTAGCATATGATAATTAAGATGTTTACCAAACACTCGTTGATAGGGAGAATCAAACTTCAATTGTTGAGATGGTAAGCGATTAATCAAATAAACAGCAGTAGATAAAGCTTTGGTCCAAAACTTAGCTGGAACAGAAGATTCTAACAACAATGTGCGCACCACATCTAACAAATGTCGATTTTTCCGTTCGACAACTCCATTCTACTGAGGTGTATAAGGACATGAGTGTTGTGAAATAATACCCTTGGTATGAAGAAATGCTTGAAACTCATGAGACATATATTCACCACCATTATTAGACCGTAAGATTTTAATACAAGTGGAAAACTGAGTCTCAATATATGTCACAAAGGTTTGAAACACAGTAAACACGTCTAGCTTTAGAATGCAAAAAATAAATCCATGTAAATCGATTGTAATCGTTAATAAATGTCACAAAATATTTATACTGATCATGTGAAATAATTGGTGCAATTCCCCAAACATCACTATGAATAATGTCAAAACATTTATTGGCACAACTACCCAAAACAGGAAAAGGCAATGTCTTACTTTTACCCAGTTTACAAGAAGAACAATCAACTAATAAACTCTTATCTATGGAACCGAGAACACCTCTTTGCAACAAATGATTCAAAACAACATTATTTGGATAACCTAAGCGTCTATGCCAGATGCCAACCTTATTGTCAACAACTGAAGAAGCTAATGACAAAGTCCGAGGAATGGTAAATTGTAATGGAAATAACCTGCCCACTTTAGGCCCCTTCGCTATCACCTTCCCCGACACTTAATCCTGCACAGTACAACCATCACGAGAAAAGTGGACATCACAGTTATTATCCACCATTTGCCCAACAGAAAGTAAGTTAGTAGATAATTTAGGAGAAACCAAGACATGTCGAAAGGAGGAGCTAATATCACCAACTGTCGTAATAGGAATATTATTTCCATCAGCAACCTGAATGTGTTGAGTACTAGTATATGGATGTTGATTATGCAATAAATCAGATGTGCCAGTCATATGATTTGTGGCCCCGGAATCAACAAACCAAGGAACAAAATTAGTAGTCTTACCTTTCCCTTGAAGACCAAGAGCAGAGAAGGCAAAGAGGATCATCTGTTGAACCATATCTGGTGTGAGAACAGATTGCTTGTTGCTAGCAATTGTGGATGTTGAACCAGGATTGCAAGAGTCGGATACCGCAGCATGAAAAGCTTGTGACCTTCTATTTTGAGGCCTTGTAGGACACTCCTTAATAATATGTCCTTTTTGCTTGCAATAATTACAGAACTTCTTACTACAATGCTGGGCAATATGACCAAATTCTTTGCAGCTGTAACACTGCATTGTTCCCTTTCCTCGGGTCTGAGCAGCATATGCAACATTAACTATTCCAGATGATCCACTAGTTGCACCAATAGCGGCTTGTGTTGCCAATCTTTGTTCCTCCCGCAGCAATTCCCCAAAACATACATCCAAACAGGGCACTAGATCTCTATTCAGTAACCCAGCCCAAGCGGTTTCAAATTTAAGTCTGAGCTTCATCAAGAACTAATCACAACGACTTACTTCATGAACAGCCTGAAGACTAGCTAAACTCTCCTTTGACACCTTAGCATAGATAATACCAGAATATTCGCACCATAAATTAAGGAATCCAGAATAATATTGTTCAATTGAGAGATTACCTTGACTATAATTATTCATATCAAGTTCCAATTGGAAACGTCTTGCAGTATTATCTTGATTGTAACGCACTTCAAGTATTCCCACATTTCTTTTGCTGTGCCAAAGGATCGTAAGTTGTTCACCATGTGAGCCTCAATAGATCTCAAAATCCAAGAAACAATCCGTGCATCTTTTGCCTCCCATTGACCACGATCTTTTGACTCTGTAGGAGCTGGAGAAGACCCATCAATGTGACCCCAAAGCTCCTTGCCTTTCAAAAACATCTTGAACTGAAATTCCCATGCAGCATAATTCTTTCCCGTAAATCTAATAGCTAAGATTTCATATGTTTTCTCAGAAGACATCCTAAACCGAATTGTCACTCACAACTTGATTATCAAAACTTGTTGATTGGAATTAATCAACCTAAAGCTAAAAAATAAAACAACCAAGAACAAACCAGCAATTCCAAGACTAAAAAGAGAACTATGGATTCAGCGCAATACTCAGTTGTGTGGCTCTGATACCATAACAACTTTTGTAAAACTTTGGCTGAATGCCTTTCATAATTCATATTCAAGTATATATATACATTAGGAGGATATCTTTCCAAGCAACTATATCTTACAAACTAAGAAAATAAATCTTCCTCTACTAAAATATACATGCCATATTTACAAACTAAGTCACGAAACAAATATCTAAGTATTCACGGCCGTGTTGCACGGTCATGCCTTTTAGCCGTGTATGCTTCTGCAGTTACTCGACACAATACACGGCCGTGCCTTCTAACCGTGTATCCGGCCGTGTATGCTTCTGGCTGCTACCTGACACAATACACGGTCGTGCCTTCTGTCCATATATCCGGCCGTATATGTTTCTGGAAGTTATCTGATACAATACAGAGTCGTGCCTTCTGACCGTGTATCCGGTCGTGTATGTTTCTGAGCTTCCAAACCTTCTTGTTTGATATCATCTAATTATGAAGAATTGTTATTACTTGTTCATTTTTTTTATTATATATGGCAATATAATTAGTGTGTTTTATCCCACATGATTTTAATTTTTAGCCTTATTAAATCACATGCTATAGAAAAATCAAATCTCATATTTAATTGGCATCCCTAAGTATATGACAGTTAATATTTTATTTTTCATTGCCCCAAGTGCTTTTTAAGCTTTATTTATTTCTATCTTTTTTTTTTTTGTTTATCATCATAAACCAAACCCCTGATGTTGCATATTTTTGGAGATCCTGAGTATTCAAATAAAAAATTATCAAATTAATACACGTATTCATATGGGATAATCAAGAATATAAATTTTGTATTTGACAAGTTTAATAATTGTAAGTGAAACCAAATTACTAATATTACAAGATAATTAATGATTGAAATTGAAGAAATAATATTACATCATAATAATATCACGAGATATTTTAAAAATTTAAACAATATCAACCCCTAAATCTTGTAACATCACTTAAAGTATTTTAAAAGATACATTAGAATATCTCTAAATAATAGGCTAATGCATACTTCCTTTTCCCTTTGATGTAAACCTTGTGGATAACTATTTGGGAATCCTTCAAATTCCCGATTTTATAACACCCTACACCCCAAAGCTACTAATTTTGAAAGTTATATAGGTTAAGTAGGATTTATGTAAACAAGAAACCAAAATAGGATTCAAGTGTGAATTCCAAAGATCTTTGATATTAGGAATTTATATAAAATAATGACAATAATGAGTGATCATAGTAATATTAATAATGTAGTATCATAGCTAACAAAGTAAGAGAAGGGCTTAAAACAATATAACAAATAGGTTTGAGAAAAGGAAAATGACCATATTACCCTTAATGTAATATTAAATTCCTAAAATAGTCTAGAAAAAGGGCAAAATTACTATATCATTCTTAAGGAATTAATAATTAGAGTTATGCAAGAGAAGCGGTTATACAAGTCAGCCGTTTAACCATAAAAGAAATGAGTTGGATTTAAAAATTTTAACCCATTAAAAATGTAGCCTTTTTAGCCCACTTCGCTTAACCCATAGGTTTAAACAAACCAACCAACTGCAAGTTGGGTTGGCCTACTAACCCACAAAAATTAAAATAATAATAATAATAAAATCAATGGTTGAAATAATGGGAGGAGAAAATATTTTATAAAGAATCTTATACACTAAAAATAAACTAACATATTTCTTTTAGAATTTTCAATATATACTAACTAAATGCTACAATATGCATAAATTAAACTAATAATTTTTGTCATACATCAAAATATTATAGGATGTATGTAAACTTTCACACCAATATTAAATGAAGATAGAAAACTTGTATTTCATAAATTCTAAAGTAAATTACTACTAAATCCCACAGCCTTTTGAATATTGAAAGAAAAATTGGAAACATGAACATATCAATATATAGGACATGATATATCATTTATGATTTATTAAACATGTGAAAATTGTAACTATCAGTATCATTCCTAATGATGAATTCTATAGAGTTTATGTGAATATTTTTTTTAATGTTACTTTTAGTAGGTTTAGTTTAAATAATAAATTTTATATAAAAAATTTCACAACAGGTTAGTGGCTTAACCTACATAATCCACTAAATTATATAAATGGGTTAAATGTTACGAGTTGGTAACTGGCCTGCTTAACCCACCATCTCATGGTGAGGCAGGTTAGGCTAAAAATTTCAAGTCGCTTATTAAGCAAGTAGGCTCTAGAAGTATAAACGAGTCAAACTATTCACAAGCAACTCAAGTTTAACTGGAGAACAATCAAGTTAAGCTTGAGCTCAAGCCACTTAAATAATTAATCTAGTTGAACTAGAGCTTCATAATGTTTAACTCGACTAGCTCGCGAACCTAATCAAAATGTTACTATCATTTTATAAAATATAGAATAAAAGCATAAAACTCGTATAAGTTTTATTGTTAACAAAAATAAATCATAAGTATTTAAATAAAAAATTAAAAGTAAAATGAAAATGACAACGTAATATAAATAATATAGTATTTTATAATTTCTTTATATTAACTTTATAAGATTATTTCATTAGTAATGCAATATAATATATATATATATATATATTGTTTTTCATATAAGTAATTAGACAATTGATTATTTAATAATCCTAATTCCTTTTCATAATATTAATAATGAAAGAAATTGTTAGTATTTAAGTAATATAAAATGCTATTATTTATTAATTTTTTATGCTATATGATTGAAATATTTATAGTATTGAATATAATTATTATTTATCATAAAACTACTAATAAATATGTAGTATCTATTGACAATATGTTTAGTTAACTATCATCTTTTTTATTAATGAAATTCAATTTTACTAGTTATAGTAAAAAGAAAAAAAAATAGAGAATGAAAATCATTTATTGAGAGATAAATAGTAAATGTAATTTGAAAAAGTAAAAGTAACTCTAATGAAAATTGAACTCATATCCTTGAGTACGTAAAAAAGAAACCATTGAATCACTTGACTATATTAAATTTTACGATAATATGTATGCTTAAAAATATAATATAATACATGTTTTTTAGTTTTGAATAAATTTAGTAAATTAATTTTGGGTAACTAGGGCCCCTTCCAACCCCCTCTTAGGTCTACCCCTACTCTTGTATGAAAGTTCTACCAATTCCAATTACAAAACTCATAAATGATATCCTAAGGAACAAACTATTCCAGTGATGAACAAAATACAAAAGGATCAAGAGACATCGATTGAAGATCCTGAAGTGCAAGAAGGATCAAGGATAGAAGTGGCTTAAAAAGAAGTGACTGAGAGACCGATAGGAAGTCTTGGGAAGGAAACTTCAAAGACAGGACTTAATAATAAGAATTGAAGAGGAGGTATCTCCTAATGGACGTGATGTCTCAATGATGGACATTGATAAACAAGAGGAAAAAGAAGTTCAAAGTGAAATCGAGGATGAGTGAAGAGCTCTAGTACCTCTTGACCCACCTTGTGAAGAGGCTCTAAAGGTGGAAGAAGGAGGAAAAAGGAGAAGTAAAAGATGAAGATGATGATGAAGAAGAAACTAATAGTAATAATCTATCTAATAGAGATAATCTTTCTTTAGCTATAGGTGATATCTTAAGGAGAATTGTTTGAGAAGGGATCTTTCTAGTTTTGAGAAACATATGAAAGCTCAACAAGATTCTTTAGGGAGTCATAATAAACATTGAAAGAAGAAATGTTATATTCCTTTAATCAGATTCTTCACAAGTCACATATGGAAACGGTCATCAATGTCAAACCTTTTAATGAATCTATGGAAAAGACCCTTCAAAGAACCATTCAACCTCTATTAGATAAAATCTAAAAGTTAGAAGAAAGATTTAATGAAATAAATGCATAGATGATTGATTATACTACTAGCTATAGTTTAAACGAGAAGGTTCTGAAAGAAGTGGAAGGCTAATTGAGAGGAATCAAGATAAAGCTAGGCTTAACCAAGTCCACTTTAGAAACATTAATAGAAATTCAATCTCTTCCTACTCCAAAACAACCTAAATGATTTTTTTTACGAATCATATTTATTCTTTTAACTCAATCTATTAATTTTTTATTAAGACTTATATTTTACTAGTATTTACTTTTGTCATACTTACATAGATGGTTTTTGTGATTAATTTTAGATACTTCATTAATAAAGAAAATTTCTTTAAAATAATCATGTGTTAAGGGAAAGAAAACACATTTTAATATCAAATAGTTTTGATGATAACAAAAAGTGGGAGAAATAATGTAAAATAAAAAGAGGGAGAAAAATGAGAAAATGGTCGACAATGATAAAGTGGTAGATAGTAGAAGTTTTGAAATAAAGCATGGCATAATAGCATGATATTCATGAAATTTATTATGTAGTTGAAATAAACATTATGTCCTTGAAATCTATTTTTATTAAAATAGTCTCTAAATAAAGTTTTAGTGATAACAAAACATAAAAGAACAACTAACCAATTTTTGTGTGCAAATGATATGTTTAGAAGTGTAAAATTATAGAAGTAAGCTTTTGGAAAAGTATGTTAAGTAACGACAAGAAAAGTATAATTAGCCTATTGTATTAAGGATGAATGGATTAAGTTTACAATAGACAAAAGACAATTGAAAGGACAATTGGAGATTATATCAAAAAGTTTTCGGACATTCAAAAGAAATGATCAAAAGACTAAATAAATAATTAGAAGAATAAAATGACAATTCTAAAGTAATATGATCTAAAGCAAGTTATGTTTCTAAGTTGTCATTCAAAAGAAACAGTTCTAGAAGGGCTCAATATTTCCCAAGGAAGAAATTCTTAAGAAAGTTTTGCATAGGTCAAGAACTACCTCTACAAGTTAAATATATTTGGGGTAATATATTTGACTTGTTTCACATAAGTAGGAATATGTGTTTAGGATTATCTTAAGAAAGAAGACTAGAAAATAAACGAGGAGACACTTGGATTAAACAAGTAACAAAAAAATTGAACATTTATGGGAACAAAATTCAAGTATATCAAGGCTAGCATGGAAAGTTAAAGAATCAAATTAAAGACTTAATGTTTTCAATAAGAAAAGCATTGAGTCAAAAGCTATAAATAAGTGTAACTTGAAAGCAAGAAGAGAAATGAGAAAATATAAAAAATAGAAGACAAGAAAACATATAAAAGTGTTGAAAATCATATTTTACTTCTCATGACTATAATTCCTAGGATAAATTGTTTTTCTCTATAGTTCTGTGATTTAACTTGATTGTAGAGACTAAGGGATATAGAACAAAAAGATGTTTGTAAATTTACAAAGTATAGATTATAGAGTGACTAACTAATGTAACACTCTTGATTGAATTTTTGGTGGAGGCTAAGAGTGGACTAACATAAAAGACAAAATCCCTATATGTTGCATTGTTTACATACAAGAACAACTTGACATTATATGTGGGAAGAAACTTATTTCTTGACAAAAATTAGTATGTATTTTGACCCTCTCTCTTATTCGTAGTCGCATGTCATTTGTGCTCAATTGAAGGGGTCCCTTAATGTTAGAATGTAAACTAAAATTCATGTGGTAAGTTAGACACAAAAATAGTATATTATCAAATGCAAGTCAATCTTGTGAATAAGTAGGAAGTGGTCGCTTAGTCAATGATTTTTTACTTGAATTTGTTAGATGAGCTAGTTTATATTTGTAATCTTGCAACTATAGAGAGTTATACCAAGTAGTCCCATGATCTATTAGGTTAGGTTATATGGAATAGATGGGTTATGGTATGTTTTTAACATCTTAAACAATACAAATGTGGTCCCATATTAAGCTATTGTATAATAAATTTTGTAGAGGGCTGAAAATATTACATAAATATATTGGGCTAAGCCCATTGATTATTTGGCTTAACTCATTGGGATATGTGACAAAGTCTAGTGAATTTGATCCAATTATTGAGATAACTAAGGGAGAATTAGCTTAGTAGGTTTAGAATAGGGATCGTTAAACCAGTTTGTTCGCATTTAACCTTTCTCAAGGGGACTCATGCACTTATGAGGAAGGCTACTAGCCTTAAGCCTATAACAAGCTTGTTAACATAAACCCTAAAATGAGTAGACTCCATCTCATCCTTTGATCACTAAGGTGATATCACTTACTACATTTTAAGACTAAATTGATCCCTCACTTCCCTCTTAGTATTATAGACTATAACATTCTCTTACACCTAAATTTGTGATGCCCTTGTCATAAGACCATGGTGATCTGACAAATGTCATCAAGGCTAATAGTCTATAAATACCTAGCCATTTCTCCTCACTAAAAGATTTTTTTTCTGGATTATAGAGATCATAGAAACACTGTTCCACTCAGAATTCTCTACTCTCGAAGATTAAATGAGAATTTAGGTGAAGAACGATCTCCATTGCCCAAGAATTGCAAGGTTGATGCTTGAGGTCCCCTTAACTCCCTTATCTGTCACTTGTACATTTGAGACTCTTGAGATTGCCTGTTCCTCCTACCCGCCACTCTCTCCTTAGTTATCCTACCACATAACATCTCCACATCACTTCTTTGAAGTTACATGCAATGCGGTACCCTAGTGATACTCATGTGACTATCCCTACCAAAACCCCCCATCTACATTTTGGCAACTCTACTAAGGACAGAGCTAAGTGACAACAGAGTAATAGCACTTGCTAGGGAAAGAAGATTATCTAACAATATTTCTCAAAAATAAGATCTTAACACTAAACTAATGGAGCGGAACCTGCCTCAAATATTGCAAAATACAAGTCAGGGCAATTCACAGCTTGAGTTTCCCAAAGATCCTACACAAATGATGCAGACTATGTAGGAGAACATAAGGGCTCTAACTCAATTCATGACCATACTTGCTCCACTCGTCATAGGGTTAGACATTAAAGACATATGTGATGAGAGTGAACTAGTAAAGATCTACATCCAAGGGATATTCACTGAATATGTGGTCCACTTAGAAAATCTTAATCTAAGTTCCTTCTCTGCACTCGTCGAGACCGCGAGAAGAACTAATAACTCTGTTGTAAGGCAACGAGGAGAAAATGGAAGGCTTGGGAAATGAGAAACATCTACTAACTCGGCCCCAGTTGAGACCTCTAGAAACAACAAGAAGGCAGGAAGTGATAGATCACAAGGCTCTACATCAGCTCCTTTCCCATGCCCAATAGGAAAGGTCATGCTTTGCTTGACTAATGGTTGTGAAATGGAAATATCAAGCTCCTAAGGGTATATGGTTTACTAACTTAAAACAAGAAGAATGATCCTAAGTTTGCAGGTATCACAGGTTTTTAGGTCACCCTACAAAGGAGTGTTAGACTTTGAAGAAGATTTTCAATGACAAGGTCTATAATGGGGAACTTGTCATAGAAAATAACAATGTTCATAATAATCTACTTCCTACACATAGTAATTAGTGGGGTACTATAAGTGGCTCCAATTGGGAATGATGAGGGCACATGCCCGCTAGAGGTTGCTGCCTTAATGAAGACAGCTAATTTCAGAAATTTTTTTGACTTGTTAGGGTTTAATGAGGATCCACGGCTTGTAACAACAATTGCACTTACCTAAATCACTGAAAGATAGTATAGGGAGTGCAATCTAGTGTAACCTATACGAAGAATAACTAATGTGCATGAGAATGTGATACACTTTACAGATGCAAACATGTACGCGAAGAATCCCAACCATAACCATCCTCTTTATATGAAAAGCATGCTAAATGGGCATCCCATTAAGAGGACATTAATAGACAATGGCTCCTCTATAAACATAATGCTGATGTTTACATTCAAAGTTGCAGGGATAGACAACCTATCATTGTGAATAGTTTCATTGATGCGTTTACAAACACAGTAGCATATGTCAATGTGAACTTTAAAGTTAGCCCTATACAGGGCTCTACATAGTTCTACGTGATCAATGCACCCATATCTTACCATCTAGTGGTTGGAAGAAAGTGGCTACACAATCACAATCTCATACCCTCAATATAACATCAATGCATTAAGGGCTATTGGAAAAGAAAAGACATATTTATTCCTGCTACGAACAATCCTTTCGAGCACAATGAAGCATACTTCACCAAGGCTGCATTCTTTAATGAATACGCTGAAGAGGGAGAGATTGCTATTGCAAAACCCTCTGGCACACCACTACCCACTTAGGAGGAGACTTAAGAGAAGCCCAAGAGAAAAAAAGAGAATGCGAGGCTCTTGCGAGGGCAAAAAAAAAAAAGCAAAAGAGGAATGAGCCAATAAAAAGTTTCATCAAAGAAGATGGGCAAACAACTTACTACTTATGATGGTCTACGAGATCTAAAAAAGATGGATCCAAAGAAGCTTTCTCATTTTCTTCAGATCCCACACCATTATAAGAAACCCAACTTACCCCTCTAGAGATGTAAGATCAACTCAAGCCATAAGTTGATGAGATTGAAGAGTTAGATCTTACAATGAAATGTCAGGACCTGACCCTAATCTAAAGGTACACAAGTTGAACATTGTAACTAAAGCTAAGCTAGTAAAACAGGGACAATGAGTTTTTTGCCCAAATTTTGACATCTAAATCAAAGAAGAAATTATGAAGTTACTCTAAGTTGACTTTATCAAGCCAATTGAGCACCCCACATGGTTGGTTAATATTACGCCTGTAAGGAAGAAAAATGGCCAAATACAAGTCTGTATAGATTTTCGTGATCTCAACATGGCTTGCCCAAATGACTACTTCCCGTTGCTAAATATCGATACATTAGTGAATGCCATAACTGGACATTGCTAAATATCGATACATTAGTGGATACCATAACTGGACATGGATTTTTCTCATTTATGGAAGGCTTTAGCAGTTATAATTAAATCAAGATGGCTACTAGAGATGCTGAGCGTAACACCTTCAGGACACTGGTAGGAAATTTCTACTATACTATTATGCCTTTCAGGCTTAAGAATGTAGAAGCTACTTATCAAAGAGCAATGACTACTATCTTCTATGATATGATGCATGATTTCATGGAATACTATGTGGATGACATAGTTATTAAGTCAAGGTAGGTGCTGGATCACTTAATACATCTACAGATGGTATTTAAGCAATGCCAATTGTATAAGTTGTGCATGAACCCACTAAAATGCGTCTTTAGTGTAGCATCTAGGAAACTCCTTAGATTTGTAGTTCATAGGAAAGGGATCGATGTCAATCCAACAAATGGTATAGGCTATATGATCTGTGCTCTCATCCAGTAACTCGAAGGAATTAAAAGCATCCATGAGGAAGGTCTCTTATATCAGGCAATTCATCCTGCACTAATGGAGTTCTCTTATCCCCTATAGTAGCTGATGAAAAAAGGAGCACTATTCAAGTGGAGGAAATTACAAGTGGCCATTCAAAAGGTCAAGGATATACTCACTTCTCTACAAACGATGACAATGCCTGTCAAAGGAATACAATGATTCTCTACTTAACATCCACTAACAAGTCCATTGGAGCTTTACTTACACAAGAACTTGAAGGTAGGGAGTGTCTTGTATACTACCTAAGTCGATCCCTCTAAGGGAGCGAAGTCAATTATTCGGCTTGTGAGAAGCATTATCTTGCACTAATAGTTACTACATAGAAGTTGTGCCACTACTTCTTGGCACATAAAGTCAACCTTATTACTCACTCTGACCCAATAAAATACTTACTATCATAGCCGGCCTTGTTTGAGTAGATTACAAAATGGTTGCTCCTCCTATCAAAGCTTAACATTATAGTTATACTTCCTAAGGCTATTAAGTCTCATGCTCTAGTAGACCTCCTAATCTATTTTCCAATCACACATGGGACTCATGCTAGGGATATGATCCTAGCGGAATTTCTTAAAGACTCCATGAAGTTAGAATGGGTGGAGAATGGTAGGTGCAATTTGATGGCTCCTTTGCTAGTACCGAGCAAGTAGCTAGAGTAATATTGATGACCCCTAAGGGCTAAGAGATACCACTAGCATTTAAGTTGGACTTCCGTTGCACCAATAATGAGGCCAAGTACGAAGCTCTTCTACTTGGACTCATTTCCACACAAAATGCTAAGGCATCTCACTTGTGCATCCACGGTGATTCAAACTTGATTATCAAGTAGGTCAATGGTAAATTTGCTCTCAAAGAACCAATACTAGTGCCTTATAGGGCTACAATGCAATCTTTAGTCAACAAGTTTAATTTAGTGAGATAAAAACACACCAAACAATCAACTAACTGTTATGTAGACGCACTAGCAACTTTGGCATCCAAATTTCCTATTCGGGATAAAGAAAATGGTTTAAATATTCAAGTCATCAAAAAGTCTGTTTCATGTATAGCTTTACAATTGCTAGATGAGGAAGAGGAAGCGCCAGATGACTAGCACTCTCCCATTAAAGCTTAATTAGCACATCCTAATGCAGCTTTTGTGGCAACCTTAAAAACATCTATCCTCATTAATGGCATCCTACACTTCAAGGGTCCAAAAGGCATCTTATTGCGATGTATTTTATGTAAGGTAAGCACGCTTGAAGTGGGACAAATACCACAAAATCTAGTATGGAGAGGAAGGCCTATCCTTGTATCGCCGCATACAATGAGTACTACTAACTAACCATAGCCAAAGATGCTTCTCAAATGCAAATGAGTTGTCTAAAATGCTCTGAGCTTCTTGATTAAGGAAAATGAAACTTCGCGGCAAGTGTTGGCGATTGGAGACACATTTACATAGACTATTTGAAGAATGGCACCTTGCCTACGAATAGCACTAATGCCCGCATAGTAAAGCACAAGGAAAGGGAGTACATTATGCATGAGGACTAGCTATATAGGGTATCATTCATGGGACAACCCCTTAAGTGCATGGCACCACCAGAAACAAAGACTATGTTAGCTGAAGCTCACTCTAGAGATGGTGGAGAACATCAAGGAGGAAAGAAGCTAATTACCACCTATTGGGCTTGGGATACTACTAGCCTACAATGGAAAATGATGCATTCTACTTTACTAAGAGGTATGTTGTGTGCCAACAACACGACAATGCAATCCATGCCCCCGCCATTGCATTACATAGCCCGACTACTCCATGGTCTTTCCATACGTAAGCATTTGACTTGATTGGTCCAATACATCCACCATCTAGGTGATACATTTGAATCTTGGTAGGTACAGAATGCTTCACCATGTAGGTAGAGGTAATCCCGTTAAAGAAAGCTATAGGACCAACAATAACAAGCTTTATGAAAGAATACACCATCTACAACTTTGGAATCCCAAAGCGCATTCTTTCAATAATGGCACACCCTTCATCAACTCATGTGTGACACTTATTGGCCTCCTACAACATCAATCATGTAAAGTTTACACCTTACTACCCAAAGGGAAACAGACAAGCGAAAGCAATGAATAAGACTCTTCTAAAAGTATTTAGTCGTATGGTGCATGAAAATCGTAAAGAATGGCATGACAACCTTCCATTAGCATTATGGGTATATAGGACATCTAAGCGAAGCTCCACTCAAGCCACCCCCTTCTCTTTAGTATATAGATGTAAGGAGATGATGCCTATAGAAGTCTTAGTTCCATCTGCAAGACTAGCCATCAATGCCAAGTTAGAACCATACTTTATGCATGCTTGATCTTGAAGCTCTATAAGAGAGACGAGACACCACCAAGCATCACCTTGCCAATTATCAACAGCAATTAAGTGCGGCTTATGATCGTTTAGTTAGGAAGCAATCCTTTCAGTAAGGCGACATCATACTCCACGCAATAGAGCATAAGCAGTGAGGTACTCTAGCACCAAAGTTTACGTTAAAGTGGGAAGGCCTCTTTATAGTTCATGAAGTCCATGATAATGGCTACTGCAAGCTTCTAAAACCAACAATTGATAAAGCTACTATACCTATCAATTTTCAATACATTAAAAAGTTTCATATGTGAAATGAATGATGTATTTGCAAATTATCATGAATAATATACATGCTTGCATTGTTAAAGCCTTTTCAATACTTTTTCTACTATTTACTTATTTTGTTGTTGCGAAGTTAGAAAGTTATCTCCTTAGCGCACAACCATGATTAACTACCACCTCTTATGTTGCTATCACATAGTTAGAGCAAGTGCTCCCAAATACGCAATGAAATACTTAGCTAGCCAAAAAAAAAAAATGTATATTACATTGCTACTACACAATCAGAGCAAGTGCTCCCAAATTGCGCAATGAAATACTTAGCCAACAAAAATGTATATAGCAATTTAGAAATAAAGAAAAACTGGTTATGTATTAGAAATACCCTCTTCACCATTAATGCTAATGTGTTGAACTATGCAATAAACACCACTATCGCTACTTAAGTGTGATTGATCATTTCAACCATTTAACATATTATTGCTAGCAAGTGGGAGCTTCACTCTAATGCGTAACATTATAGCTTAAATAAATTCTATGAGATTTTGACAAGCATCACTCATTGCAAGCATAGTGAATAAGCAATAATCATGTAGAGAGGATAAAAATACAGAGAAATAACTTTGTTGGTTCTAACACAATGCTTTGGAATGAAAACAAAGAATATAATCATACTGAACTAAGGAAGACAATTCAGACCTAGTGAGGACTTAAGGTCTGTATCTCCTAAAAGTGTCTTCATCTCAAGATCAATTGCTTTAACTGCTTCTTGTAACTCTCGCACTTTACTCATCAACTCATCATGCTATCTCTTGATAGTGTAATAGATCAACAGTCTCTTAACTTTAGCAACAACAGGCTCAAAGTTGTTAATCTTAAATCTTTGAAGGCTAACTCCCTCAGTGCACTTAATCAACTACTTAAATGCTGCCACTGACAAGAAATTCCAAGGCTTATTCAGTAATAACATGGCCTCCCCCAACATCTTTACCATAATGCAAGCTAGCTCAATCCCTAACACAAGGCATTCAATCCAAAAGTCCTTGTCCATAACATCAAGAGTCTCCAATGATTCCAATAACCAGGAAGGCATAGTAAACCCTCGAAAGGATGTAGTCTTCTCTAACGTAACATAGATCTTTAGAGTTGCTTCCTTGTCTCAAGGAGACATCGTAGTAACTAGGGGAGGAAAGATATCAATAGGGGCTACATATAACTCACCTTTATATGTGCCCGAGCAAAGTAGTGTATTAGCATGGTCACTAGTATCAGTGTTATCATTACCCTCGCCTATCTCTATGATCGGCTCATTAGTACTAGTAGTAACTACTCTAACTTCAATAGAGTCATATAGCTCTTCAATGTTATTGTCATCACCTCGACCATCTTCAACCAGTGACTCTGCATAATTCGCTAAGTCTTAATCATCATCAACTTAAATTGAAACGGTCACCAAATCATCAAAAGTACTAGAACAAACTTTAGAGCCTGTCTCAACCTGTATAGACATGATAGACAAGGGGGGTTAGTGAAAAAGAATACCTACACATACACAATAATAAGAAACATATAAGGACGCCACCTCCTAAATAAAGGCACACTTAGCTAATCTACCATTTGTCAATGAAGGAAATATGTGTTTATGCTTAGAGGATCTCCTCGATTCTACATCAACAGAGGATGCTAATTGTTGATCCACCTATTCAATAGCTCCATAGGCATCACTAGTAGGCTCAGGCTTAGGCCTAGGTAGTAATTTAAGGCAAAACTCCCAACAGTACACAATAGGCACACAAAGCATATCATTTGCTAAAGCGAAAGCATATGCTCAAAAATCTTGCAAACAATTCAACCAATATGTTAGCCAACTCAAAGAAGCAATTCCGAAGCAACTTATAGAAAGAAAGTATAGCTAATGCACTTTTGGGCTAATGTTTCTAAAGTCACCTAGCGAGAGTGATCGACAACATAACTCAAATTTTTTAGTAATGTTAATCTTGCGAAGTACCCCTTGGTCAAAGCCAAGATAACATGCGACCTTGTGAAGAGAAGATGCTATAACACTTTGCTCCAAACAACACTCAAAGAAGTCTTTACTATCAAAGAGGGAGGGTAGACTCCTTAGAGTACACCATAAAATAAATTTTGCCTCAGAGTCGTGCAGACTCTTATGTCTATCTACTAACTAATGTGCTAAAGATCCAATTGCAATTAAACAATACTAATTAAAGATTCAATTGAACAATTGTGAATCAAATAGAAGTGACCCCCAATTGTTCATGAACCCTAATTCATACAATAAGAACAAAATAGAAAGGATTCCAAATTCATACCAAATATGACGTACTAATAGAATTAGGAACAACTTGCAATTGTTGATATTACTCACAACAATTGAAGTTCCACTCGCCACCATCTCTAATGGAAATTGATAAGAGTGTGTTTTGGTGAAAGGAGGCAGCCCTCTCCACGTGAAAAGCAACAAGTTATAATCTGAAAAGTGTTGTCCAGAACCATAAATAACAAGTGTTTATACCTATTCTAAATAAGGAAAATTCAACAATACAAAATGATGCTTAAACCGGTCCTCTTTGAGCAATTTGCCAATTGGTTCTCCAAGTGAAATGCAAGCAATGTATGGCCAGTTTCTCTTGCTTTTTGTAGGTCCAAGAATAGCTCACACACCAAGCATTAGTGTGTAGGTTCGCTATCCTGTAATACCGACAAAATGTACCTGATAAAAAAATGCAAAACAATTACGTAAAATAAATAAAGACATTATTTGAATGTCTTGGTTCCTTTTGTTCAAGAAGGCTTCATAATGCTAGGTCAAGAGGTTTGATTCCCATCACTAATGTTACCTCATCCTTTAAGCTTAGAGGATATAATTCGCTCCTATTGTTATAGTTAGCGAGCCGTTTCACATAAGGGCGAAATGTAAATTTGCTCTCAATGTCAATAAGCTACAAGAGTGCCTGCTTAATAGTTCCTTCGACCCAAGCCCATGTTCTAGGAAGAGCAAGGTTAGATCTAACATTATTAAGAGGAGAAGTAAAGTTTTTCTAGAATTGCTCACAAAAGAAGAGTTAGAGGAGTACTAGGTCTACATGTGACAAGTTCACATAGCAGCCTTTTGAATAAATGGAAGCCTTGTGATACCGATCCAAGCATCGATACAAAGAGCCTAAGTAAAAGGGACTTAGTATGAAGCACTCACCCTAGGTAATTCACATGGCTAAGGAAAATAATTGAGGGCTCAGACCTTCTTCTGTTCCTCTAGGGAACATGAATAAGGATAGCTAATATGCTACAAAAGCTGCAAGTTCATACCTGTAGAAATGACCAACAAAAGAAGGGGGCATAAGTACATAACTATAAGGGTATACTTAAGAATGGATAAGAGTACTTATTCCTATCTAAAACCCGAGCTACAAATTCAAGGCTTATCTTTTCTCTACTCCTCAAAAAAGTATGCAAGCCAAGAAGAGAAGCACGAATTCCTCTTGCTATTGTGAGTAACCTTCAAGGCATCCAATAAGGAAGCTTGAAAACTATACTCCTTGTGAGACACTTTAGCAGAGGTGATGTTGGTTTGCCTAAAACTAGTCAAGTTTAAGAGAATGACCACATCCTCAAGTGTAAGGGTGATTTCCCCCCAAGAAGTGATGAATGTGTAAGTTTGAGTACTCCATCGATAGATGATTGCTTGCCACACTTCCGACCTACTCATATGTGGGAACCACAAGCAGGTGGAAGTAGTAATGGCATGAAAGATGTCAACCTTCTCCAAAAGAGTCTCATACTCTGCCATTGAGATGATATGTTCTACCCAAAATTTCTACTTGAATGGTGGCTGCTTGAAGAATGCAAACTGGGTGATAGAGATAAGAAATTCCCTTCTTCCATTCCTAAAGCGCAAGATTGAATTTATATTGATGGTATCTCTCGAGCTAGCATGAGGCTCGCATTTGATGAAGTGAAGCATACCATCAATGCAAGCCATCACATAGAGCTCCCAACATTTGATCTTATCCCAAAAAGTATCTTTAGAGATAGTTTCATCCAACCACATATCCCAAGGACTCGAAATTGGTGGTAGATGCCCATCTAAGTGCACGAGTAGGTCTCTTAGCTTGATCACTTATGTGCTTTCGTCCATTGATTCACAATATTTCCAATGTTGGAACGGAACCTGAAATTAAAATAATAATAATAAAAAAAAGGATGAAGAAAATTATTTATATAAAATAAATAAATAAAAATACTATGTACAGCATGGGGATGGTAATGTTAACATGGATAGCAGTACATATAATATATACACGATATCTACAAATTAGAACTTTCAAAAGTGAGATCGCTCTCTATATCTCAAGTGAGATGCCATGAGAACTCTCAAATTGATTGAGCTCATCATGCAGCTTCTCTTGAGCGAATACCACTATTTCTCATCAAGTTAATTAGTGATGAGCCTATAGTTCTGGCAACAAAAACTTTCACATCATATACTGTTTCCTCTGTTCGTAACAATCTCTTAACTGTCCAAACCGATCCCCTTCTCAAGTTCTCCATCAATGGCCAATGTTCTTGGAAGTCACCTATATTGACAAAGCTATGAACACTAGTTGCTAGATCCTCGCCTTAGCTGAGATGCTGCTGCTGCTGCTGTTGTTGTTGCTACTGCTGCTGCTATTGTTGTTGTTGCTACTGCTGCTGCTAAATCTAGAGGAGAAGACTTGCGGCAAACTGCAACGTTGACTGAAGCCACTCGGTGTTAAACAAAGGAAAATCTGATATTCACTGCCCCAATCCATGTAATCACATTCTTTGTGATCCCATACACCATCTTTCTTGGAGATGAACAAATCCACATGTTAAAGATGTTGGAATTCATTAGGATATCACTTGCTTCCACTCGATTTTACTTCGCCTCATAAACATTCCATTTGAGCAAGCACACTATTAGAAGAAGTGGATCAGATGTGTCGAGCAATCATTCAGCAAGGTTCACTACAGCTACCGCAACAATCATCACGTTTGCTCAGATCCTAGCAAAGATATAAAAGGATAGGGAATGGATGATAGAGGAGCTTCATATACTTTTAGGGTGGACAAGGTAGCGAAGTTTTTGTTCTTTTTATGGTAGAAAAAGATCCAAGAGGATTCTTCAGGGAGATCAATGGTAGAAGTCTTTCATAATATCAAACCTCAACAATGTCACCTGTCACTTTCGAAGTATCTTGAATAAGTGGAACTGCAACAGCATCTTCGCAAACATGAATTTCGTCAGCGGCAATTCCTAGTAATGCTCCTGTAAAAGCAAATCACCTCGTTTTGCATCCCCGCATCTAAATTTGAACTTCTTTTACCGCGCGATACTCTCGTTTTGCATCCCCGCGTCTGGATTTCATCTATAACAACACAATGATAGTCTGAGGTGACATCAACCATCTCTACTGTCACAACTTATGCGTTACACCATCGGCTTCCTCCCATTCCGGCTTAGTAATAAAATTGCATGGAACTTTTGCTTTGTTTAGATTCCGCTGACTTCACATATTTCGGACTCGATGAGAGATTAGGTGGATTTAAGTTTGTGGAGAAGCAAAGGGAGCCTTTGTCCCTCACCGGTGATGAACAATCAAGAAATAAAATAAATTAAAATAAAATAAAAAAAGGAGATAGAGAGAGAGAAGGGGGGGAAAGAGATGCATGAAAGAACCTCACCTACAACCAAGGAGCCAGCAAGTTCAGTTAATGCTATCACGGAGATAGTTAATCGCCTAAAGGATAGAAAGAAAATTGAAGATCCTAACACAGAGAATAACACTAGAGCCAGTGAAGAAAAAAAAATCTAATGTAAAACGAAGAAGAACAACTCGTGCCTAGATGATCTGGTTGTCAATTCTGGTCATATGGATATTTGCTGTTGTTAATTCTGGTTGTATAAAAAAAAAAAAAAGAAAAAGAAAAAGAAAAAACGAAACGAAAAAAATCTAATATTACCAAGATACGTATGGATACGTATAGCTACTTGCTGCTGTTAATTCTAGTTGTAAGGGAAAAAAAACAAAAAATAAATTAATATTACCAAGATACGTATGGATACTTGCTATTGTCAATCCTGGTCGTGTGATGTCCTTGCTCAATTTGGTGGCAAACTAAAGCCCTGTTACATGTCAAATATTGAAAGGAAAAATAATTTAAAAAAGAAGCTTGAGAATTAAAGCAAGAAATCCAAGAAGAAAGATAAGAACAGGAAAGGTGCATTCAAGATTTAACTGCTGTTTCTTGGTTGAGGCCATGCTTGATAGGGCTGAAAGGAGACCGTGAAGGATGATGCGAAAATATATATAAGAGATGTGATGAAGCATAGAGGATAAGTATTAGAGATTTGGATTCAATTTTTCATAAGTATGAATCATATTAATACAATTATGTTGTTAAGATATGTATAAAGATTTGCCCAAAAAAAAACAAATAGAGATAGTGTAAAGATATCTTTTATATGTAATATGAAATAAGATTTGGCCAAGAATAAAGAAGATTTGAAAATATTTGGAACTAATTCTATTTTGATACTGACACATCTTTGTCTAAAGAACTTTGAAAGATCATGATTTTTCATTTATATGGAATTATAGAGCCCATAATATATCAAAAAAGACTGATTTGAGTCTACTATGCCTAAAACCAAACCGCATTGCTCTTTGGTATTTTTATGAGGGTTAAATGTGCATGTTTATATAGTATACTAGGCTATTAAGATCTCTTTTTTTTTAGCCAGGATGTTCTTTCTTTGATTTTTCCATGGAAGACATATACAAGATCATTATGTATGCATTTGAGACATTCAACGACATATGAGAAGCATAGAAAAACCTATTGAAAATCTAATTTTAACAATTATATTGCAAGAAATATTACGGTCTCATGCAATTTTGCACTCCGTTCCTCCCAAGTGATACCATATTTATACCACAGGCAATATCTATTTTCGATTGGCTAAAGGTAACACGCTTGATTAAATGATACTACAAGCTTGCGTACTAAGAAAAAAAAATCTAAATTATATGCAGTGTTGGTGTCAAGCTCTTGTAATATGAATCATGCAAGTGTAAATATGGTAGTAATGCAGCTATTTCACAAGCGTGCATGCACCAAGCAAATTCCTAGCCATTAGAAAGGCTTATCTGATGCCTAAACCCCTTCAACTTTATTCAAAGGACTTTAGTTAGGGGGTAAAATGTAGAGGGTTAAAAATATTAAATAAATATATTAGGCTAAGCACATTAATTATTTGACTTGACTCATTAAGTTAGGTGATAGGACCTACTGAATCCGGTTCAATTATTTGGATGACTAAGGGAGAATTGGCTTGGTGGGCTTAAACCAGAAATTGTTGGACCAGTCCGTCTACATCTAACCTTTCTTAAGGAAGCTTATGCACTTATGAGGAAGGCTACTAGCGTTGGGCCTATAGCAAGCTCGTTAGGATAAACCTTAAAATGAGCAAACTCCATCTTGTCTATTAATCTCTAAGGTGATTCAATGAATATCATCAAGCCTAAAAGTCTATAAATACTCAGTCATTTCTCCTCATTGGAGGATTTTTTTTCCAAATTCTAAAGATAAAAAAAAAACAATGTTCCACTTAGAATTCTCTACTCTTGAAAATTAAAAAAGAGTTCAAGTGAAGAACAATCTCCATTGCCTAAGAATTGCAAGGTTGATGCTTGAGGTCCTCTTAGCTCTTTTGTCTCACTTGTACATTCAAAACTCTCAAGATTGCCTATTCCTCCTCTTTACCACTCTCTCCCTAGTTATCCCATCATGTGCCATCCCCACATCACTTCTTTGAAGTTACATGTAGTGTGGTACCCGCATGATACTTACATGACTATCCCTACCAAAACCCCCCATCTACAATTCTCATGACATGTTTGAGGTAGAAATAATGTATTTTTTTAGTTGTTTGTGGTCCCATGTTGATGCCCTCTTTTTTTTTTTATGTTTCACAGTATTGTGGTCAACTTACTAGAAAAGAACTAATAGAGAGGCCTATATATGCTCATCATGGGGGTAAATTCGTAAAGGCCCCCAAGTATTGCCTATGTTTTTGGAAAATGTAATGTTATATGGGTTGAAATTGCCATGTTCTCTTTAGGACTTAAGAGCTAAGCTCATTACAAAATTCAGATGTAATGATATAGAAGTGCTTAGATATTACACTCCTAACACATCCTTAGTTAATAGTTTAAGAGTGTTGAATGATGAGACCATTCTTATTGAAATGCTAAACTTGCTGCAGAGTTATGAAGGCATTGAAGTGTTGAATGATGACTTATTGAGTGGATGATAATGAGGAGATAGTTGAGTCAGAGGACAAATATTTGAAAAGTTTAGATGAGGAAGTGATTTCTAGTAAGGATGAATCCCATGAGGAGTTGGCAAAAGTAAAGAAAAGTATCAAAGAGTTTAAAAGGGGGTTGTGGTTAAAGAAGGTGTAGACAAATATTATGTCAACTAATGGAGTTATTAGGTTGGATGAGTTAGAAGTTAGCAACGATTTGTACATTGATTATGAGTCAAATGAGGTGGCTGATGACTTTGTATTTAATAGTGAAGAGGGGGATGAAGTAGAGTATGTAAGGAAAAAGAATGACTTTTAAGGTGTTTGAACCCAACATAAAGGAAGTGCAACTCATGGTGGGTATAGCATTTGAGAATGCCAAAGAATTTAAGAATGTAGTGATAAAATATGCCATTTTTTAGCAAAAGAAGTAGAGTATGTAAGGAAAAAGAATGGCTTTTAAGGTACTTGAACCCAACATAAAGGAAGTGCAACTCATGGTGGGTATAGCATTTGAGAATGCCAAAGAATTTAAGAATGTAGTGATAAAACATGCCATTTTTTAGCAAAAGGAGTTTGTGTATGCTAGGCACACACTTAAATAGGTTAGAGTATAGTGTGTGAGGGACGATTGTCCCTAGCTATTATATGCATCCTTTGATAATGGAACCAATTCATTTCGCTTGAAAACATATAATCATCACCATACGTGGAGTTCCCTTCATAAATAAGCGCATTAAGAGCAATTTGTTAGCAAAGATATTCTTGTTCATAATACGAGCTTTATCTCATATAACGTTGTTAGACTTAAAGAATTTAATTGAGGAACACATGGGGGTTAATATGGCACTGCATTAATGTCACAAAACCAAGAAGAAGGTGCAACAAGTTCTAATGAGCTCTTATAAGGAGTATGCGATGTTGTAGGACTACTTAGAGCATTTATAGGAATCCTAGTTCTACTATTATATGCCGGTATAAAGAGATGGGGATAGTGGGAAACCTACGTTTGATAAATTATATATAGGCTTCAAGGAGTGAAGAGAAGGCTTTTTGGCTAGACATAAGTCAATGTTTGGGTTGGATGGATAATTTCTTAAAGGAGTTCACAAAGGGAGTTATGATCTACTATAGGGAGAGATGTCAACAACCAGATGCACCCAATTGCTTAGGCAATAGTCAATTTTGAGATTAAGGACACATTGTCATGGTTTTTGCATGTGCTAATGAAAGACCTCAACATAAAGGAAAAGGATACTAGGAGTAGACATTAATCACTAACCAGCAAAAGGTAAGATTCTATGTTGCTATTTTTTTCTATGTATTAGGTATATACAATGTATGTGAATGCCCATATATCTGCACTTATTGAATGTGATTTCTTCTTTTATTCTAGGGTCTATTAACAGCTATGTAAATCAGGGAAAAAGCCACTAAGGTGCCTTTTCCAAGAAGCTTTTATGGTCAATGGCAAATGCCATCACAATTCCAGACTTTGATGCAGTGTCCAAGCAGCTGGAAGGTGCTAATAAACAAGCTTGGTAGGATTTAATGAGGATCGATCCAAGGCATTAGTCTAAGGCTTTCTTTAGAGCGGATGCATCTTGTGATATTGTTGACAACAATCTATGTGAAGCATTCGATGGCAAGATTTTAGAAGCACATGCTAGTTTGTTGTGACTATGCTTGAGGAGATCCATCTTTACGTTAAGGGAAGAATTTTGAAATAGCATGAAGAATATGCAAAATGGATCGAGAACAACCAAGAGGAGCAACCTTATGACCAGCAACTATGGATCCCAATGCAATTTGACAGCCAGATTGGGAAGGATAGTAGTGACGACAAATGTATAATGACCGAGAGCGCAAATGAAGATAACAGACATGAGGATATTTAAAAGGAAACCACCAAGTAGTCCAACAAGCAGTTAATTAAGTCCAGCGTGGTTTCATTCATCAGAAGAAAGAGTTTTTAAAACAGATGACTCCACGCAAGGACTATAAGGAAAAGGACAGGGAAATGGATAGGAAGTCCGACGGCATAGTGATCATTGACTGATGACATTTGATGACGTCCATTCGTTCTTTTTCTTTATTGAGTACTGATGTAGTTAGATCAGTATGGCATTCCGCCATTACTATGTTTTTAGGTAATTTAGATTAATGGTTGTAGTTAGATCAATATTTTTAGCTCCTATTAGTAGGTATTAAGCTATGTATTTTAGATTCATGATCAATACTTGAAGTTTGTTAGATTAGAACTAATCAAGACATGGTGGATTAGTATGTTAAACATTACTTATATTCATATAAATATTTTGGCAAGGGGATTAATCATCTTTACCTTAATATTTGGATAAGGTCTTAGGCAATCCAGATCAGCCTTTGTTACCATAATTGTTTTTATATTAGTTTTGAAGTAGCTTGCACTTGTACTTCTTTCTCGATTAGTTTTATGCTACAACTAGATCTTTCTTCTTCTTCTTTTTTTCAACATTAAAGCTACATCTGTTTCCATTTTCCTAGCTTTTGACATATTGAGATGAAGAGGTCGTTCTTAAGCAAGAGGTCAGGCATGTAGATGTGATCACTTTAAATGGGTGGAAGTGCACCACTAAATGTCCCAATAAAATTCTCCATGATAATAGAGCTATTAAAAGTACTTAACAAAACTTGGAGCCTTGAAGAACAACATGCTTCCAATTAATCCTTACTAAGATCACTAAAAGCAAAGTTAGACTGTTCTTGAGGGAAGCTACCTTGATGGAAGGACACAGATGAAGTTTGCAGAGGAGAGGAATAATTTGATGAAAAGAGAAAGCTTTTAAGGAAGATAATTTTTGAAATTGAAACTTTTACCTAAGCTGTAAAGTCCAATAAATCAACAGAAGTTGCAAGCTACACCAAAAGGAAGCTGTATAAAAATTGCTTGACTCAACATTCCTTAGAGTCATTTGCATTAAATGAAATTATGAGTGCATCCCTTCACAAAGGAGATACATGACATACATAAGATATGAATGTGCCATGCAATGGAAGCGAGTTTCAATGCAAGGACCAAATTACAGCAAAAAGGGAAAGCTATGCTAGAAAAAGCAATTCATCCAAATCAGAAATTAGCAAGAGCACTCTAGGTGGTCTATTGAGTGTGACTTATGAAAATACTTGAAATACGCATCCAGATTAGATTACTGTTTACTAATGAATCATTCAATGTCTATTGTAGGTAATAAAATTCACATGGTAAATGATTACTAAACAAGCTCTGAATGTCGATCTCATTATATGCTAAATGGTGTTATGGAGAAACAAAGAGGCTTAATACATACCAATTTTTGTTGAGAAATAAGTTCCATCCCACATTAAATATCGAGTTATTCTTATACGTAAGCAAAGCAACACCCTCAAACTTTTTTCTTCCTCCTCTTGTAAGGCTTGGGGACAATAATTAACCATGTGAGATATGCCCAGATGAACAGCTTAGAAGGTGGAAAATCAACACTTACCCAATTCTTTCCCTTGACTTCATACCTCTATCAGTAGGTGGTTGAGCATGTTAAATGTTGCATTCAACTGATGGTGGTGATAAATGGTGTCCCGGGATGGAGTAAATTTTTGTATGATGGTTGCTCCCTCAATGTATGGGAGTATTTGTGAGATTTTAATTCATATTATTGACAATAAATTTTTAAGAAGGGGTCTGATATTGTAGTACGTACGTTTGCAATTAGTTTTGTTCAGAGGGAAAAATTGCAGTTATTGTAGGGTCATTTAGGTAATTCCACTCCATCTACCCAGCAAAAGCTTGTCCATGTGTTAAAAAAGTCCACATGTAACGCTACATCAGTAATTATTTAATGTTCGTTAAATTCAAAGTCGACAGAGGCACTTATTTGGACATATTTCAAACCTACAAGCACTAAATTGCAATTTTTTTAAGATATAGACACTATTCTACCCAAAATTGAATGTATAGCCACTTCTATAGCCTTTTTCCTCCATTAAATAAGTTATAAAGTCTTAAAAATAAGAGTTGTGTTATGGCTTAAGAAAAGGTGGCCTTCTTTTCCAAACAAAATAAACTTTATCCCTATTAAGCTAAAATCCCAAGTTTTGGAATTCACAATCTCAAAACTCAATTTTTACCTTGATATTTCCTCCTTTGAATTATACATATATATTTATCTCATAAAATAATTGAAGGATCATTAAAGTAATTTTTCTCACAATGTATTTTTTTCTTAAATAACTCATCTTTTTTAAGCTAAACATTAATTGCCTTTTTTAACTTTTTCGTTAATTTTCATTATTGTACATTAGCAGCTACTAAATAAAGCTATTTATTTAATTTTCAATAAAATAACTTTCAACTCTCTATCTTCATAAAAAATTAAATACCCTTATTGTCATACATTAACTAAATTTATATATCCATTACATGCATACATATATAGAGAGAGTATATGTATATGTATGTTTTGAATCACCTTTCTTGATGAAACCTAAGATTAGTTTAATTATTTTATTTAAGAATAAATTCAAAAACAAATTAACAAAGTTAATTGATTATATCAATTATCTGCTACTCATTTTCCATTTTTCATTTTCATCTTTCGCTTAGCCTTCTCTATTTTTTAATTGACCTAGAAATACTATACATTTTTACCAAGCAAACTAATTGTTATTAATATATTTTTAGTCTATTTTATCTATTATTTTTATAATGTATTATTACAAATGTACGTTTCCTTTATTTCTTTTCTTTCTTTTATACTTATTTACATCTTGCCATTGTTATTAATGGACGTTTTTCCATATTTTTTATGAAGATATACCTTCTTTAAAAATAATACATTTAATAGATTCATCTTCCTAATTTTAAGGTCCACAAAGAAAGATTGTTGTTTTACTTTTACGTTATACCAATTATTCTATTTCTATGCCAATTTTTATATCAAATTATCTACTACTCAATTTCATTTTCATCATTTGCTTAGCCTCCTCTATTTTTTTATTGACTTAGAATTACCATAAATTTTAACGAAGCAAGCTAAATGTCACAAATATATTTTTAGTCTACTTTATATTTTTCATTTATAATGTATTATTACAACTTTATTTATTTTTTTTACACATATTTTTCTTTCTAATAATTAGTTGTATGCACAATTTATATTTTATGTACACACTTTATGGACCACTAAAGGAAAAGAAACATCAAGTTCTAATACATAGAATGGATGTCTCATTTAATAATATTAGACCTCTGCTATAAACATCTATTATAAAGAAGTTTGCTGTAAACATTAAATCCTTAGAGTCTCTTATCAACTTTTTATATGATCTATTAATATCTCAAACTAGTACATTTAGTTATATTAGGTTGAAAATTCTACTTTGGCAATATATTATTTCTGCTCAAACTAATCTTTTCTTATAATAAAGTTTGTTAAAGAAAGTTTCTTTCTACTAGAATGAATTCATCTTAGATATACTCTTTGGGTATTCCACCATCCGTTGTCATCTATTAAGGCCACATGGAAGATTTTCTTGGGCAGTTAATATTTATTAATGTTACACACTTTTTTCTAGTGGTGGATTTCTTTCACTTGATTAATGATTCGTCACTACTCATATGGTAATATTCTTCATATAGTGGGTGTAGCGCCAAAGTTTTATTTGATATTATATACTACTAAACATTATATTAATATCTCAATTCTATTAAATCCTTCTGATTAAGTGAAAATCGTTTGTATTATTGTACAACATCCCAACAATGTTATTGAGACATACGAAGTGCCCATTTTTGTATGGCATAGGATGTATATGACAGATCATTGTAACTTGTATACATCCCCATGCTATTAAAATTAATTCATCAAATCACCACGTTTGTTTCATCAACAAAATTCAGTGGGTGGAATTGAATTGAATTCGATATCTTCACTGTACGTAGAAATTAAACCAAGTGAAGAGGGAAAGAATTACAAAATTCCACTCCCATTCTTCATGTACATTTATCGCCCTCTCTCAACGACCTTTCCATTCTTTGTTTTCTAAAAAACACCGACACTGCACTATTGGTGCCGTATTGCTATGGTAATGTTTTACAAACACTTGTTGAGTTCTCTCCTCCCCCCGAATCTGCTAAATGATCAAGCTGTTTACACACTGACCAAGAAATAGTCTTCCTTAGGCGAATAATCATTCTTATATTATTGGAATAATTCTTTACATAAAATCGGAACGATCTAAAACAAGTTTAAGCTTTTCCCTGAATATGGATATTATAGGAATAATTCTTTGCACTGTATCCAAATGAATTAAAATAAGTTCCAACTTCTTATTCCTCCTCATCTTTTCCTTCCTTCCTTTTACTCCTGCCTCCAATCTCCTTGATACTCATTGGGTAAAGCTAAAAGTTTGAAATAAAATTTAAAAAGAAAAAAGAAAAAGAAAAAGAAACAATTAAATGCTGCATGTAAGCACTATTTGAGTAGTGTGTCAGAACAGTTTAAATATTATGCAATCGCAATAATTAGGGTTCTTTTAATTCATGCATACAATAATTGGCCAAAAGGAAGATATAGGATGAAGGATTTTCTTACTACCATTAAGTTAAAGAAAAAAAATTAGTTAAATATTATGTTCAAAATGTGATTTTTAAGGATATTATTTAATGACTCCATTAAATTGTTCATATCCTATAGTCCTCTTTTTTATTTTTTATTTTTTGGCCAAATCTTATAATCCTATTTGTTAAATAAAAATTGCACATTAATGTTTTAGTAAAAGCCTTGACCTATTAAAAAACAAGGATCGATTATTATGATCCATGAGCTTCGACCAATCTAGAAATAGTGTTTGGGTACATCATCTTCCACAAGAAATCTCCCAATGGTTAAAAATTTTCCAAAAGGAATTTTGCTACTTAGACTTGGGCGTATCTGTCGTGCCTCGAACCGCGGTACAATAACTCCACCACACGTTCATTTTGTAGCATAAGTATACAAGGTTCACAAATCAACTACATAACCACATATCAATGTAATAGATCCACTAAAACTCTCATTAATAAGGTCCCATTATAATAATTTAGTATAACAAAAGGAAAATAAAGAAATCCTTAATGCTCCCTAAAGTCATTTTGAAAGTTTGGATCCCTGCAAAACTAGTGCCTTGAGTCTTAGTTTTGTAACAGTAGTCTTTTTAAAAGAATATAATAAGGCATTTACCTTCACATGGATTCAAGTTATTTCCTTAGATTTGATCGCATGATTCCTTTCTAATAGCTCTTCATTGAATTTGTCCCTTAATTAAATATCAAGAATGTTAGGCACCTCATATTCTATGGTTTGAGATAGATAACGAAGTATCTCAACCTTATCTTTTCTTTTTTTTTTTTTTTGTCTCCCAATCTATTTTTTAAAAGAGATTTTGTTTTTTGAGGTAAAAAGAGAGGTAATAAAGTTAATCTCATTAATATTTTCAATTAATAACTAAGGAAAAGAAAAATTAGCTAAAATAAGGACTTATTGATTTACCTCTAACAAGTGTTGAATAACACCTTAAAAGAGGAAAGGTTAGTGGAATACCACCTTAAAAGAAGAAAGGTGAGTGCACACAGGAGTCACAGGAGAAAGAGGTGACACAATTCTAGGGTTTGGATAGAAAGATGAGGGAGTCTAACTTTGATTTCCTATAAAGTGATGGAGAGAATTTGGTTGCTATTTATAGAAGAAGGTTGATGTCCATATTGCCCTTAGTTTTAAAAGTATTTACATTTATGTGTTTTGCATCTCTAAATAAGTCAATGTAACACCTAATACATAAACAACTTCATTTTATCCTTAAATAATTCTATAAAAGCTTTAGGGAATCTTGTCTTCAAATGTCGTCACAATATGAATAGATCCTCCGAAGAAATCTAAAAGCGCTAGGTGTTCTTGGGTTTTTCCTTCCCTTAAGCCCAAAATTTTTATTTAGACATTCTATTTGATGTCTAGTCAGCAATTGTCATCACTAAATAGTTCATTGATGGAATCACAATCTTTGTCCATCACTGATGGCGTGATAACATATGGTGGGGGTCTGAGTGTTTCTTAGGCTAGCTCAGTCTATAAGTATTTACTTTCTCCCTCATTACTTTCTTAAGGTCCTCTATTACACGAAACAAAAACCCAAATCCGTCGTCTAGCAATTTTACCTTGGAGAAACATATGAATCGAAAGAAGGGTTGAGATGTTGTTACGATCCTTCCACGCAGATCTTCAATGATAATGGATTCTTTAATAATTTTAGGGTTTTCTCTCTATTTGGTACTAACGAATAAAAAAAACAAAGGATATGAATAAAATTACCAATGCCAAGATTGATAAAACTAAACTGGTTCGCAATTAAAACATAGAACGATAGAGACCACATTCTATAAATCAATCACTAAGGTTAAAGAATTCCAAGAATTCAATAACAATATTCGCCACAAATTCTATAGGGACCAAGAATCTGATAAGAACAACTAGAATAAAGGGAAATTCAATTCTCAATATTCAATAACTCTCCAAGAGGATTCACACACTCAAAAGTGTTTTCTTTTCAACAAAATAACATTCTCCTTCAAAATACCTAAAGAAGACTATTTATATCATGCCTAAAAATAACCTAAGGACATATTAATGAAAATTGGTGCGAGGCCATTCAAGGCCAGCTCAAGGCCGGCAGCCTACATGTAAGCTAGCACTAAGGCCGGTGGCCTTGAAGCTAATTTAGCCGGCCTTCATTCAAAGCCAACTTAAGGTTGGTCGAACTTCGCCTTGTGTCCTCCCGATGCTTATTTCCTCCCTTTTTGGACCCCATACTGCCCCCTATAGCTTGGATTGACTTTGATTTCTTTGGTGCCCGTATCTTAGCTCTTAGAATCGTATCATTCCCTCCATGTTGAAAAAGAATCGACCTCGAATCTTTATCGTCCATCCTGCTAGACCACATAAACAAACTCCTCTTTTCCTTGGGCTTCTTAAAGCAAATCAACCTTGTTTGTTGTACCTCAATTGGACTCATAGGAAGAAGCTTGTATGCCTTGTCCTGTTGCTGAATGGTATACTCATTGGTGTATCCATCATACTTAGCTCTGAAATCATATTGCCAAGGTCTTCCAAGAATCAAGTGTGTAGCTTCCATGGGAACTACATCACAAACAATCTCATCAGTATAATCACCAATAATTAATGGAACACGAACCTGTTTGTGTACATGAACAGCTCCCTATGGACTCAACCAATGAAGTGCATAAGGTCTTGGATACTGCTTCACCTATAAACCCAACTTGCTGAAGCAACATTGGTGCAACTGCTTGTGTCAACCACAATCAAACAAGTCTTCCCTTGCACCATGCCTTGAATATGAAATAAATTGGTTCTCTGATTAGGAACAGCTTCATCCTGCTTAACCATTAACAAGTTTCCCTGTACTGGATATGCTATAATGTCTTCATCTTCCTCTTCTGCCTCAGTACCCTTCTGTTCTTCTTCCTCACTCTCAACTTTATCACCCTTTATGACCATAACCCTTTTATTAGGACATTGAGAAGCAATATGGTCAAGTCCTAAACACTTAAAACATTTTATATCCCTGCTCTTCTTTTGCTGTGTTTAGTCAACAGCTTCACCAACAACTGCCTTTCCTTTTTCCTTCCTTTTCTCCTCCCTCTCACCATCATCTGACTTATGGTGGTGATATGATTTCTGAACCCATCTACGCCGATGCCGCTCAACCCGACTGGCTAATTTAATCACATCCTCTAGAGTCTGATAATGCTGAAGTTCCACTACATTGGCAATGTCCATCTTCAACCCATTGATGAAACGAGCTATGGATTCATCTGATGATTCCTTAATATCACACCTTGCCATTAGTGTCTCAATCTCCTTTACATACTCTTCTATGCTTTTCTTACCCTGCCTCAAGGATTGCAACTCCATCAACATCTCTTATTTATAGTAATCTGGCACAAATCTGCGTCTCATCAATCTTTTCATCAAAGCCCATGAATGCACTTTCTCCTCATCTGCCCTACGTCTCTCAGTTTGTAGTTTATCCCACCACAGATTAGCATATTCAGAGAATGCTAGAGACACCATCTCCACCTTCATGCGCTCATCCTACTCATAGCAATCAAACACCTTCTCAACCCGTGGCACCCAGTCTAGGAATTCCTCCAGTTTACTACTACCAGTGAAAGGTGGAATTTTTAGCTTTATGTTTTCAATTCCCTTACGCCTGTCATTATTGTTTCCTCTCCTACTCCTTTCACTACGAGCATCAGATTCATCACTAGAATGTCTCCTCCTAATTCCTGCATCACTATGGCTTCTTCTATCCCTCCTAACCTCCAATCTCTCCATAATCAATCTAATATTTTCTTGGAGTTAATTAAACTCTGCCCTAGTCACAACCTCACCCCCATTATCAGCATTATTCCCATTGTTGTTGTTATTAGTGACATTAACACTTCCATGCGACGACATCTTTACCACTTAAAATTTCAGCAATAGATATTCACAAAAACCCCAATTCTCACCAACAGCCCAAACACCAATTCAACACCCAACAATCGAATTCACAGCAATACTTATCAAATAAATTCCCAAATTTTCCAACCAACGGCAGTATTGAATTAAAACTACAATTGAGTTAAGATTCAACAGCCTTATCGATTTAACCCTCGTCAATTCACAAATCCACCACCTTCGCTCTGATACCAAATGTTACGATCCTTCCACGCAGATCTTCAATGATAATGGATTCTTTAATAATTTTAGGGTTTTCTCTCTATTTGGTACTAACGAATAAAAAACAAAAGATATGGATAAAATTACAAATCTATAGATGCCAAGATTGATAAAATTAAACTGGTTCGCAATTAAAACATAGAACGATAGAGACCACGTTCTATAAATCAATCACTAAGGTTAAAGAATTCCAAGAATTCAATAACAATGTTCGCCACAAATTCTATAGGGACCAAGAATCTGATAAGAACAACTAGAATAAAGGGAAATCCAATTCTCAATATTCAAGAACTCTCCAAGAGGATTCACACACTCAAAAGTGTTTTCTTTTCAACAAAATAACATTCTCCTTCAAAATACCTAAAGAAGACTATTTATACCATGCCTAAAAGTAACCTAAGGATATATTAATGAAAATTGGTGCGAGGCCATTCAAGGTCGGCGGCCTACATGTAAGCCGGCACTAAGGCCGGCGGCCTTGAAGCTAATTTGGCCGGCCTTCATTCAAGGTCGGCTTAAGGCTGGCCGAACTTCGTCTTGTGTTATTCCGACGCTTATTTCCTCCCTTTTTGGACCCCGTACTACCACCTATAGCTCGAATTGACTTTGATTTCTTTGGTGCTCGTATCTTAGCTTTTGGAATCGTATCAGATGTCATCTCACACATGCACCTATTAAACTCCATTTGATAATTATAGAACTTTAACAAGAGCTATTTTATATCCCAAGTTAAGGTGGTTTAAGCTACCAACATCTAGAACCAGTACGTTTAATTTATTGAGCAAGTTGGAATTCTACTTCTACAACATATCATTTCAACTTAAATTAACTTAGGGAGAATTCCTTTATATTATTATAAATCCATCTTGAAAATTGTCCTTGCGCAATCGAGCATTTGCCAAACGGAAGAGTGAGATGACAATCACTCGTACGTCATCTATTAAGGCTTGTTCCCATTGTGTGAAAGCTTTTGTTAGGTAGTTAATTTCTATTATTGTTGCGTACACTCTTTTCGGTGGAGGATTTATTTTCACTTGACAATGGTTTGCATTGCAATTATTAGTTTCTCTTTCTTGTTTTATTTTTTCAATATTACCATGACATAGCGTTTGACATATGAATTAGGAAGAGGGGAAGGCGGCGAGTTTTCTTATACATTTGAAATATAGAGTATTTATTGTGTATAACCAACAAAACTCACGGTAGACAAATATGTATGGAAATTTACGTATTAATAGTGTGAAATAAACATAAAACTTCTTTGTGCAATTTTCATTTGACAAATAGACTATAGAATATAGCAACTTAACAGTACCATTATGAGTCGTATATTAGTCAATAGGATTTTGAAATGTATAATTTGTATAAAATATAGGTAATAATTATTTTAAAAACTATCTATTATATTATTATATATATTAAAGTCTTATTGGTATTTATATTATATAATATATATATATATAACACATAATGTATATTGATTAATAAATCCTTTTTTTATTATGAGATACCTAATATAATGTTAGAATATAGGTTTTGGGTATTTAATTAAATATTGTATCTCCTCTTAATGTAGTTTGAAGACCCTATTGATAAAGATAAGCACAAACAACAATAGCAACATCTTCAATAAGCAACAGAATCAACACAACAGCAACAACAACAACATCAGGACATATGCAACGACACAACCTTGATCAAGATCATCACAAATCAACAACAAGATTACTACAAGAGATTTAAATCTCAACCTTATGTAATTTGATAACAATAAACAACAAAAATAATTATGTACAAATGTATTTATACTACGACAATCAATATACAATCTGAGCATCCTTCTACATTTAACTCTTATAATTTCCTTTATGGTATCAGAGTTACTCCTTGACATCTAAACTAAACCCACTACTCCACCAAGCTGCTCCTTGACAACATGTCTTCAGAAGACACTTCAACAATCATCCAAAACAATCTAGAACCAACCCAACCTCTCATCATGATAACAATCCACAACTCAATCAAACTCAATACCTCCAAATATCTTTCCTAGAAAACCCAAATTGAAGCCATCCTTATAGGATATGATCTGTCCAAATTCATAGATGGCACTCATCTACCTCCACCACCCACCATCACCGTGGATGACACCATCTCCCCCAACCTAGCCTACCTCACTTGGCGTCAAGAAGACAAGTTGCTATTTGGAGCACTTGTTGGTACCTTCTTTACCAACATTATCCCCCTTGTTACATAAGCAACCACCTCCCACCAAGCTTAGCAAATCCTCGCCAACACCTATGCCAAACCCACCCGCGGCCACATCATGCAACTCAAAGACAATTTGAAGCATATTACCAAAGGCTCAAACTCCATCACTGACTATATGCAATCCATCAAGATTCATGTTGATGAACTTGCAGCACTTGGCAAACCTCTTGATCACGAAGGCCTCATTGAGAAAATTCTCGATGGACTAGATGACACCTATCAATCTGTCATCGATGCCGTCAATAGCCGTGACAACCCCATCTCCTTTGATGAGCTCCACGAGAAACTCATCAACAAAGGGCTCTCCCTTCTTCACACCTCCCTCCCTACCTTTGTTCTTCCTACCTCTGCTCACATCTCACATGCACGTTCCAATTGCTAGCTTTCCCGCAACCATATGCCTCGATCATCTCCCAACTCTTCCTCCCCTACTCCTGCAGCAACACTCCCTTCTCAACCATCTCCCATCATCGCATCTTGCCCACCAGGATCTTTCCTTAGCAAGTGTCAATAGTGTCGTGAATAGGGGCATCTTGTCGCGCATTGTCCTCTCTTCCGTCAACAATACCCTCACGCACAACCCCCTGCACCAATCAATCAATACACTCCCTCCCCTTGACCTCCTTCCTAGCAAACGCAGGCCAATGCTGCCTTCACAACTCCTGCAAATATCTCTTGGTTGTTGGACAATGGTGCCTCTCACCATGTCACCACTAATCTCAACAATCTCGCTCTCCACAACCCTTATGATGGCATAGATGAGATCCTCATTAGCAATGGCTCGGGGCTCTCCATCACACATACCGGTTCCACCTCTCTACCCAACTCTTCCCGCTCCTCTACCTTATCTAATGTTTTATGTGTTCCATCCATGCATCGTAATTTTATTTCTATTTCTCAATTTTGTAAGTCTAACAATACATCGATTGAATTCTTACCTTCCTTGTTTCATGTGAAGGATCTCCAAACAGGGGCAATTCTCCTCCGTAGACGCACTAAGGATGGCATCTATATCTAACTCTCCACCACACCGCCACTCCTTGCCTTCTCGAGTGCTGTCACGTCTCTTCCTACCTGGCACCATCGTCTCGACCATCCCTTACTACCTGTCCTCAAGCATCTCCTCCACTCCAACAACTTAGTAGTCTCTAGATTAGCAGATTCTCCCTTTGGTTGTAATTCTTGTCATTACAATAAAAATCATAAGTTACCATTTGCATCCTCTACTCTCACTTCTTCCTCTCCTCTTGAACTAATTTTTACTGATGTATGGACCTCCCCACTCACGTCTATTAATAACTTTAAATATTACGTTATCTTTGTGGATCATTACACTAAATACATATGGCTCTTCCCTCTTAAAATGAAATCCGATGTGCTACATGTCTTCATACATGTCAAGACACTTGTAGAACATCATCTCAATCGCACTATCAAAATGCTCTACTCCAATAATGGTAGTGAATATCAGGCCCTCTCGGCCCATCTCGCCACTCATGGCATCTCTCATCTTACAACTCCCCCACACACACTAGAGCACAATGGCTACTTTAAACGCCGCCATCATCATATTGGTGAAACTAGCCTTGCTCTCCTCTCGCATGCATCCATGCCCCTCATCTACTAGACATATGCCTTCCTCACCACAGCCTACCTCATCAATAGACTTCCCACTCCAACACTCCACGACACATCTCCGTTTGCCAAACTCTTTAACACCACCCCTCATTATGACAAGTTCGGAGCTTTGACTGTCTTTGCTACCCTTAGCTCAGACCGTACACAATGCACAAACTTAAACCTCGAACGCTCCCTTGTGTGTTGGTTGGCTACTCCTCCACTCAAAGTGCCTACCTCTACCTTCACATACCCTCTAGTCAAATCTATGTCTCTCACCATGTTCGCTTTGTCGAGTCCATCTTTCCCTTTAGTCAGTCCCTTGATGCTACCAACAGAACGGTGCTCCCCATAGAAAGGTGCTCCATATAGCTTCATCTCCTATCGCCCTCCCCTCCGTGCCCGCTCCGCCCCTCCTCAAAGCCATCTTCCTCACCTCAACCTTCCCCGTCCCTCCCTAACAACTCTCCCATTGCTTCCACCTCCATCCCTCTCCAACCTTCCTCCCCACATGTCATCATCACTTGCTCTAAACACAACATCTGCAAACTAAAAGATATTTACTTGTTGTTCCTAATGTTCATCATCTAGCAAAATAATAATAACGATGATGATGATGATCATGTAGGACAGTGGAAGTAAATTTATTTAATATAAAGATGCGAAAATTATATTAAGAAGTCAAGATATTCATAAGGGTTTACCAAGAACAAAAGAAGTAATTAAATAATGAACCTGCTCTTTCGAATTTTTCGTTGTTGATTTCACCGAGAAAAGCGCCCGCTCTTTTCTTACATTATGTTTCAATGAGCAATGTCTAGGATATACTCACAGTTGAAGTTCGTGAATGGCCCGACTTCAATTTCTGCAAATAGTTATTGGCAAATTCTTGTCCTTTTTTCATGCAACGAATCCTGGCACCGTTAGAGAAGTGCCAAAGGCAAAACAAAGTAGACTTCCTTGGAGGAATACTTTTAAATAATTTTTTTTTTAAATTGTGAAATAATGTATCTAAAAAATATTTAAAAAATAGGTCGCGAAGGCGTAGACTTGAAATAAGTTTTCAATTTTTCCATTTTTTGTAAAACTAAAGGCGCTAACCTAGTCCATGCTTTCAGTGTAATTTTTTTTATTATTGAAATAAATTTTTATGAAAAATCATATAAAAATAATTTTTTTTTTAAATTGAAAGTTTACATAAAAAATAATTAAAAATGATTATAAAAATTTATTAAAAAAAATCTACACCCCTTTATACTTTATTTTATATTATACCAAAAAAAAAGAAGAAAAAAAAAACTAATGCTAATTTATTAGATAATGTTAATAAATTCATTAAACAATGTTAATTTCCATAAATAACTTAGTAGATAATGTTAATAAATTTATCAATTTCACATATTAATTTACATCAACTAAAAATTTTGATAAAAGATATACATATAAAATAAATAAGAAAAAATAGAATCTTATCCTTATTATTTCTTCCTCCGGTGAACTGTCTAACTGACCGAGTAAATGCGTTCATGGTCTCTCTTGACGGCTTTAGACGTGAAGCAAGAGGAGCTTGTGATTCCTATGTTGGATGGTGCTAGGGGGTATCGTTGAAATCTCGAGGAGGCATTGGAGTCCACTTTGTAACATGCTGTAAAGATTCACCCTGGTACATTGGTTATTTACTAGGACATCTCTTATGTGGAGTAGGTGGTATAGGGACAAAATCACTAATGGAATGGCGTTGTGGTGTGACGTATGTACTAGGCATTGGGGCCGAGCTATTGTACATCACAACGAAATTTAGAAGGAACTGTTGGTCCTGTGATGGATATTCATGTGCCTCAGCCCAATTTCAAGGTCATCAACATCTTGCGATCTTATGGTGTGCATGAATCAATTGCTATTGGAACAGGCCAGCGGGTTAGAACTCAGCCTCAACCTCCGCAACATGCTGTTGGTGAGCTTGCAAGTACAACTTTAACCCCCCCGGGTGGTCATGTATTAATTCGAGACCATGACTAACTATACTAATGACCATATGATAATTTGAGGATGGTCAAATTTGTCTTAATGTATCAACCTGCATATTAGAAGAAATTGTAAATTGAATAATTAAGGACAGATATGCAATGAATCACCAAGTAAGTGTTGATGTTGTACTTGCCAGATATCCAAGAACTATTCCTGTGTGTCCTATATATCGACAGCTAATAAATCCATACCACCTCATGTATTCCTCATCAATGCCATAAGGGCCCTCTATGTACACCACCTAGGCCATATTCTCTTCCCATAAAGATATGTATATTGTATGTTACACTAACCAATCGACATCAATCCTCCCACATAAGTCGATTTGATAGAACTTTGGCTACATGTTCACATCCTATGGAATATATTAAAACCCCCCAAACTGTCTTGCAACATGATCGAGATAATGTCACTTAACTATGTGGAAATATATGAGTGGCACTCAAGCAGTCCAAATGTTAATGCTGCCTCTATAGAAATATCGGCAAAAAAAAATCCACCTAGTAGCTGCAATCTATATGCACGCAAATGGCGCTAAACCTGCTCGCCATTGGCATAGGTTGGAAGGATCTAACACATATCATGAAGTCACATCATGTTAATGCGGTCATCCCTACTACTAGACCCAAACCTCACCCCCATCAATCTTTTGCATCTTGTACCCTAATCTAGGCAACTACTTCCTGCAACTGCTTGACCATCAACTGAGAGCCTTAGCTAGACCTCAACATTCTGCAAGGTGATAATAAACTCCTCAGTCAGCATGTGAAATGTATACATCTCTAACCTCTATCTCTCGACTAAGGTAGTTATTATATGTCAATCTAGTTATATGAATGGCAAACAACTCGCACCTAAGAATCTCACCAATTACAGGAATGGCTCTATTTAATGATCGACAAGGATAATGTTCCTGTCGTGACAAAGTGACATTTCATGTTGTTGGATGGCGAGCCATGATTGCTCCTAAATGTGAGAAGTTAAATGTTGTACTATTGACAATGTGGTTTACCACTTCATCTTAAATGGCCTGTGATCGATGTTCTTCCTGATACATCAAAACTGAAGGATGAAAAGTTCAGGCTCCATCTATTATGCACAAAAACAAAAAAAATTGTTACCATTAATATCAAAAAATTTCACAACAATTTTTATAATAATAAATCAAGAAATTACATTTACAATTAATACGAAACTTTTTACTAATTAATTTTCTAATGTTAATTAATGACACATTAGCAACTAATTAATGATTAATTAACAAAAACTTAATTTCACATCAATTTTTGCAATAAAACACCAAGATCTTACATTTACAATCAACACCAAATTTTTTTACTAATTCATTTTCTAACGAATAATTAATCACGTATTAGAGACTAATTATCTACTAATTAATGATTAATTAACAAATTTCACAACAAAAATCAAGACATGTCATTTACAATTAATACAAAAAAATTACTAATTAATTTTCTAATATTAATTAATGACATTTTAGCGACTAATTATCTACTAATTAACAACTTAATTTCACATCAATTTTTACAATAATACACTAAGATCTTACATTTACAATTGACACCAAATTTTTTTACTAATTAATCTTCTAACGACTAATTAATCACATATTAGCGACTAATTATCTGCTAATTAACGATTAATTAACAAAACTTTCACAACAACAACCCAAGACATGTCATTGACAATTAACACAAATTTTTTTACTAATTAATTATCTAATATTAATTAATGATGTATTAACAACTAATTATCTACTAATTAATGATTAATTAACAACTTAATTTCAAGTCAATTTGTACAATAATATACCAAGATCTTGCATTTACAATCGATATCGAATTTTTTTAGTAATTAATTTTCTAACGATTAATTAATGATATATTAACAACTAATTAACAACTACCGTAATATAATAAGAAAAAACAGACAAATTGTGGGAAGTTAAACATGCTAAAATATATCATATTGATATTCTTACACTAGTAGTTGTATAAACTAAACATGCGTAAAATAGAAAGCATAAACTGGGGAAGAAGAAGAACAATAAAAGAAGAAATAGAGATATCTAAATAATGAATCAAGAAACTAAGGATTTACATTTATAATATAAACTATCGGTGCAAAATCTTTTTTTTTTTTTTGCACATTTTGGTTCACATATTGTGATACTATGCAAATTTACAATATCACTTTATAATAATTTTTATAAGTTTGGTGTATCCTATAAAATTATTGAACTATAAGGGAATGATGCCAAAAATATTTATCAAAGTAATATGCGCTTTGAATACAAATTGTATTAAGGATACGAACCATGTTTACGCCTTTAGTTTTGCAAAAATTGGCAAAATTGAAAGCGCATTTCGGGTTCACGTCTTCATGATCTATTTTTGGAATAATTTTTTTTTTTGTTATACTATTTCTCAAATTTAAAAAAAAAAACATTATTTAAGAGCATTCCTCAACTTCCTTGGTCTTGTACATAATATTTCCGTAGACTATTTGCTTGAATAGCAAAAAGAACTCAAATAAAAATAATAAACATAAATAAGATTAATATATGACCCATACCACAAGATAGAATTTTTTATGGCTTCACACTATGATAAAAGGGAAAAGGCATCACACTTTCAAGAGAGAAATTAAATTTCATTCAATGTCATCATATTCAAACCCCAACAAGAAAGAACTACTTGTAGAAAAATTAAGGTCAAATATAAGGCTTACGATATAACTCGATCGATTAGCTATTAATTAGCTACTTAAGAATTAAAAATAATTAATTAATCTGTTAAATCTTATTAAATTCAACAAAATAATCTTGAATAACATAAAAATTAAATAACGGTCCAAAGAAAATAAAAAATTGTCTATATAAATCAATAGTCCCCATCAAATAACCTTCCTTAAAGCCGATTATTTTCGAATATAAGATCACTAATCATCTTGAATTGGGGAAGAAATAATCTTCTTTGGGTCATATAATTTTTCGTATAATTAGTATAGATACTGCTGGAGCAATTCTTTAAGCAACATCTAAATAAATTAAAATAAGTTTGGGCAGTAGGGATTACTCAAGAAACATATTATTTCAACTTAAGTTAGTGTTTTCAACAATTGAGTTTGTTAAGGAGGAACCCTCTCTACTAAAACAACTTGTCCACGATTGACTTATTAGTAGGGCAAATTTTCACCTCGATGAAGAGTTTCCTTTTTTTTCTTTTTCAACTTGGTAAGATGGTTCCTTAATAATGCAGCTCAAAAAGCAAATAACCAGTGTATTGGCTACTATGAGATGATTGCCTTTTGTGGAGCAATCGATGTCACGAGCTAATCATCAGAATTTTCGTTATTAAAGTTTTTGTAGCTATTAAAAAAATATGTATAGAAAACAAATTAACCATCTATGAGCTTCAACCAACCTAGTAATAGTGTTTGGATACATCATTCTCCACAAGAAATCTAGCATGTTCCGAAGGGTTTAAACGTTTTCGGAAAAGTTTTTACTACTTAGATTTGAGTGTATACACAATTATCCCATGTGTTTTTGTGTCTCTAAATAAGACGATGTTGGACTTAATACATGGAAATTTTCATTTTACCATCAACGAGTCTTTAAGCTTTTTGAAAGGGGATCCTGTCTTCAAATGTTATGACAATTTTAACAAATCCTCCAAAAAAATAAAAAATGTTCAATGTAGTTAATATTAGAGCCGGGAATGCGGGGTGGGCCAATAGGCTTACATCAATGCCCCTTAGGTGTGCATTTCTAGCTACTTGCAAATAAGTGTTATTAGTGAAATCTAAACAAGTCCACTATCACCTTATGTGTTTAAATATGCTTATAGGAGTAGATAAAATAATGAAGATATATTTTGTTTTTCCCTAATTAATGTATCCGCTATGTTGACACCATGAATGATAACCATTCTAAATAGGTATAGATAATGAATTAGACATTTATTGCCTATTGTAGGCACATAGTTGAGAAGAAGTGGCGTATAGTAAGACATCAATGTCCCTTTAGATACACTAGTTATCAATATGGATGAATCAAGACCAATAAGGGTCAAGAAATCCAAAAAGAAGCTTTTAATGGGATGAAGTTATGGTGCTGTAATACATGGTTTTAATATAATATATATATATATATATATGCATGTCATAAAAATAATATTATAAATAAGTAAATGAAATAATAAATATATATAACTAATGGCAATGTCATAAATAAATATATGGGACAAGGGGCAAAATAGTCTTTTCTTAGCTGGACTATAAAAGCCTAGCATTCACCTAGGGTTACTCTTTGCTCATTTACAATTTGCCCATTTCCAAAAACAAGGGCTCGTGATGAACAGGGGGGTACATGGTCAAGTACACAATTTTATACCAAGTCGTGTTGAAAAGAAAAATTATATAGTAAGGTACACGGCCTTAGGTACGGTCGTGTACTTGAGCATGTTGGAGTTAAAATGTACATAGCCACAAGTATGGTCGTATACTTAGGCGTGTCGAGTTCTGAATGTACATGGCCATAAGCACGTAGTGTACATGGGCGTGTTATAACTTAAAGTTTACGGAATGATACATGGTCTCTAGCACGACCGTGCTTCAAGTTGTGCTTCCCTACACAGTTACTTTCTTGGCCATGTTACATAATAATGTCTTATTTAACTCTACTTTATTTTATTCTCATTTCAAATATGAATTAAACACGAAGATACTTTTAGGAAGGAAATTAAACAACTTAAATGAAGTAGAAAATTTAGTGAACTTGATTACTTATAGAATTAAGCTAAGTGTAGTTCTTTATAATTGATCAGAACTACCTACTTCAATTAGAGACATGCAAGATCATTATAAAGACATATGTTCAAGTACATGTTTTTTTTCTGGTTGTTTTATTAAGTAGTTGTTTAATAATTGTAGGTAGTTAATGATTTTAGTGTTTAATGAACTTAATTCAATGTTAGAAGTTAATTGTATGTTGTTTATGTTTAGCTTAACCTAAAGGCCCATAGTGGTAAATCCTTAGGGAGTGCCCCTAATGATCGGTATGTTACGTTATCTTTAGAAGAGTCGTGTATCAAAATGATTTAAGATAGATTATGATTAAATGGGGCCCATAGTGGCAATTCCCACTAGGACAAACTTTTATGTATACCGGGATTATGAGTACCCCTATATTGTATAATTAATTTTGAAGTTAGTATGTAAGCTAATCTATGAAGATGATGTGGATAAATGTTGCATATATGCATGTGTGAGTAATGTGGTCTATCATGTGCATGTGAGTGTGGTACTCACTATTGTGGATAAGGAATGATGGAAATGGAAGATTTATGATCAGGATTTTTAGTAATTATCTAGGATTATAGAGATATTAGTAGACTTCTATTTATTTTAGAGTTTTAGAAATAAATAGAGTTTATTCTAGATTAAAAAAAAAATTCATGTATTGTTTAAATATCATGAATTAGAATGATCATCTGTGAGTCATTTGTTTTATGTTATTGAGGTTATGTTTTCGTAAATGAATTTGAGAAGGTGAATAAGGTTAAAAGTTATTTAGAGTTTTAGAGCTTGGTGTGTCACTACATGAAAGTAACACATGACAAGCTGTGATGCTCTAAGTTCTGGGGCGTTACAAGCATACTCAATGCAATAGATATTGAAATAGTGAACTAAACTATCAATAATAGATATTTACATTGAAACCAATATGTGGTAATTAAATTTTTTGTTATTAACTATTGATTTTGGTGTTGGCCATGGATGCTAAGGGACACTTTTGTGCTATGCTTATTGTCCAAACAAGGTAACTAACCAAGCATAATTTTAATATTTGCTTCTACATTAGTTGATTATGTATAGAGGCACGCATACTTGTGTGTATATGGTGCTTTTTTTTTCTTTAATAAGCTTTGTATTTTACCCGTTTAGAACTCTATTTTCGAGCTCTCATGAATATAACAATGGGGATTTAATGATGATCTATGTTGCAATATTTGAATTTATGGCAATGATGGTCATATACGTTGGCTTTTAGATGTGAACTTCAAATTTTAGTTCTTATTTATTGTTGAAAGATTCATCTTAGTTTGGAATTTTAGGAGGATCTAACTTGCAATGTCCGAATCTCTAGCCCTTAGTCATGAATGATACTCCTTCATAATCCCTATTAAAGAAAAGGCAACATCATTTTATAATGCCTATGGATTTAATTTTTTTATTATCTTTCTTTGTATGATTGTGACATCAATTAGGGGTGAGCAAGGTGGATAAGATAGGAAGCCCTATTTGTATCTTACATTATATGGTACAAACTATTTGTGAAATTGGAACATATCCTATCTTGTAACATCCTGAAACCATCCAATACCATGTATCTTATAAAATCTATAGGGTATAGAGCACCTTATGTGACATATAATTTTTTTCTTTTTTCTTATAAATTTCAATTTTATATAATATTAAAAAAGTAATATATGTGTGAATTATGAATTTTTAATATGCAAAATTTATGAAACTTGTAGGAAAATATGTGAAATTAAAAAAAAAGTAATTTTTTTACTTGATTATTTTAAATTTTACGATCTTACTACTTAACAAATGAAAAAGAACAAGGCAAAAGAATAGAAAACCTAAAGTTAAATGGAAAAATGGGGAAGAAAAAGAAAAAGGAAGAAGGGAGGTGTTAGGTTTAACTATTTAGAGTTATTAACTTATGAACTTAGACTATTTTCTTTTTTTACTAAAACATTTAATACTAAAAAATAATAATATTGTCATTTATTATTTATTAATATTATTTAATACAATTGTATAAAATAAATACAAGGTACCATGAAACCTATACTTTATATACCTTAAAGTACAGGTTTTAGATGAGTATAAGGTAGGTAAAACCCTATACTCAATACCTTGTGAAGTAGATTCTGGAAAAATCCATACTCGAAACCTATCCCATGACCCTTAATACCTATCTAAAACCTACTCAATCCAATAGGGTATATGTGGGTACCTTATATAATAGGATTACTCGCTTACCCTTAGCATTAATGACATTCATTGGTACATGTAAATCTATTAAATATATAATTTTGGAAGTTTTTTCTTGTCATCATACCTTTTCTTTAATAGTACTTCTTCAATGTTGGCTTTTGTCATTACTTCTTTCTCAAAAGCTACCATTGGTTTCAAATTTTAAATTATAAAACCAACATATGGACAAAAATTTTATCAAAACTAAAAGTAACTAACTATGCATGTTGGAAGTGACCATTACTTGTTTCAATATATTACACGATAATAGACTTCTTACATTTTTTTTTTTTCACTTTCAAATCCTTTTCCTAGGTGCCTCTTTCTTAAATATGATACAACGTGAAGTGTGACACCAAAATATGAGAGAAAAAACAATGGTGATTATTAGTAAAGATTGATAATAATCATTTATTACACTAAATAAAAAAGTATTTATAGGCTAGAAACCCTAAAAGTATTAAGGAAACTAAATAAAATAAAATAAGAAATTGAATAAATTAAATAAACTTCCCTACCTAAATAAAAATTCTTAAACGCTCCAACACATAATGAAAAGGCACAAATTTGACATTGAAAATAAACCTAAACAGCAAAACATTTGTAAGCAACCAAAGATAGACTCGAATTAATCTTTATTGACATATTGTGAGATCCATAACTCTCCACAAATAAAAATTTATAAGACTTTAAAGTTGAGCTTTTGAAACCAAGCATCTAGTAGTTTCCAACTCTTTTAATGGTTTCCAACAGCTTATGATTCTAGCTATCTCTTCCTATGTTTTTAAATCTTCTGATTATTCTAATTTTGATGCTTTTGATTATCAAAATGTTACATAACTTGTAATCCAAACTTGTCCATGTTAGTCTTCACCACTTGGAAAAACTTGATCTCAAGTTTGGATATAAAGAGACTAAAGAATTATGAAACAAAGACAAATTTGCTACATTAAATGCTTTAGAAATGCCCAAACTACTAGGAAGACCAACTACATAAGCATTATATTGATTTTTTGAAGCACTTTATATGAACCATATTTCTTTGGTTGCAATTTACCATAAGTCCCAACTAGAAATGTCTCATTCCAAAGATGAACCATTACTTGATCACCTACATTAAAAGTCTTAAACATCTATGTTTATCTATTGCAAATTTATACTTGTGATTTGTAGCCTCTAGTTTTTACTTCACTTTCTTATGAACTTCAACAACCTAGTTCTACCATATGTTTAGTTGAGACATTGGTTTCCTCACCCTTAGGCAGCTGATCAAATTAAGAGCATTGTAAGTCACTTTTGTGTACATAACAAAAAATGGTGATATGTTTGTAGCACTATAGACTACATTATTGTATGCAAACTCTAGTTTTGATAATGCAATATTCCTCTGCTTCAGCTTATCTCCAAAGATATTTCAAATCAAGTTTCCTAATGTTCTATTCATAGCTTTAGTTTGCTCATCAGTTTATGGATAAGTTGTATGTCTGAGGTTTAAAGAAGAGTTAAACATTTTACATGATTGTCCTTTAGAAATAACTTAAGAACTTACTATCACAATTTGAACTTATTGCCTTTGAAACCCCATGCAAACACATTACTTCTTTAAAGAATAATCTTGCAACATTAGTTGTATCAGAAGTCTTTCTATAAGGAATAAAACGAGGCATTTTCAAAAACTTGTCAGCTACCATGAAAACAAAGTCAACTCCCCTCTATGTTCTAGGTAACCCCAATGCAAATTTTGTATATATTCCTCCCAAATGTTTTCAAGTATGAGTAAAGGCTTGTACAATCCCATATTCTTGACTGCCTTTTGCCTTTTGACGTACCATACATTTTTCAACAAATCTATATACATCTCTTCTCAACTGTGACTAAGAAAATCTCTCTTTCACTATTGCAAGTGTCTTATCATGACCCAAATGTCCTACTAAACCTCGTTCATGCAATTCTTGGATCACTTACTCATATAGAGGTGTTTAGGAAAACACAACTGGTTTTCATGCAGTAAGTATCCATCAATGCATATAAGATCTATCAACCATTTTGATTTTGAAAAGCCTTTGTCCAAATATCAACAAAATTCCTCTTATGCTGTTTTCATCCTTAAGTTGCTCAAATCCCATTATTTTGTTATGTAAGGTGAGCAACATAGATGCTCTCTACTCAAAGCATCAAAAACTCTATTTTAAACACCAACTTTATGCTTTAATGTGAAAGGAAATTTTTGCAAAAATTGACACCACATAACATTCATGTTACTTCTTATTCTCTTTTGGTTATTGAGGTACTTTAAATCCTCATAGCCAGCATATAACACAAACTTTTTAGCTATCAAGCAATATTCTCAAGTTTTAAGATTTCACACCATAGAATAGAATTCATTATCATAAGTACTCCATGTCCTTTTAGCCTCACTCAACTTTCCACTAAAGAATTTCACTAGTCTCTTTTCTTAGGATTAAACAACTCCCATCCCTAATCCACTAGCATCATATTCAACTTCAAACAACTTATTGAAGTCTTGGTAATGCCAAAACTGGAGTTGTAAATTGCTTTCTCTTTAAAAATTGCAAAGCTATTAGCAGCTTCTTCTCCTCATTAAAATTTCCCTTTCTTCAAACACTCTATCATTGTTGCAACAATGATACTAAAGTTTTTCATGAAAAGTCAGTGGCTAACCTATGAAAACTATGCAATTCCAATACATTCTTAGGTGTGAGCCAATATTAATCGCCTTAATCTTAGAATTATCCACTTGAATACCCTCGTAGACACAACATACCTGAAGAATAACAACTTATTTATCATAAAACTATATTTCTAAAGTTAATGTACAACTTATTCTCCTGTAATGTGGCGAGTACTTGTCTCAAATGCAATAAATGCTTTTCATTATAACCATTATAGAATAGAATATCTTCAACATGCACTCCAAAAAACTTTCCAATAAAAGGTTTTAGTACCTAATTCATCAAGCGCATAAAGATACTACAAGCATGGACAATCCAAATAGCATCACTAACTACTTATATAATCCTTTCTTTGTCTTAAACACCATCTACCATTCATCAGCTAACCTAATATAGATATGATGATACCCATTCTTCAAATCAATCTTTAAGTACCATCTGACATCATGCAGCTAATTCAACATATCATATAGCCTTCGAATAGGGAATTTGCACTCCCACTATGATTTTGTTAATAGCTCTATTATTAATGCACATCCTCCAACTCTCATCTTTCTTTGAAGTTATTAGTGTTGGAAAAACACATCAATTTATACTCTCTTGAATAAAGCTTTTTCACAATAATTTTTCCACTTTCTTTATCATAATCTCACTCTCCTTTAGATTAATCATGTAATGTGGCAAGCCTAACAAGTTTGCTATAAACATTATATCTATATGATGTTGTATCTCCCTTAAGGGTAGTAGACCATAAGGTATTTCTTCTAACATTATCTCTTTAAATTTTTGCATAAAGGATGCACACTTCTAGGTGCTCTTGTACTTGCAATTCAACTTCATTCATAAGCACTTACTTCCGCCATCATATAAACCTCCCTTATTTCTTTAACTTCAAAATCAAACTCATGAGTAATAGACAAAAACGTACCCTTCTTCAGAAGTGACTCCATCTTACCCTATAAAGGCAACAAGTATATTTCACCCCATTCTTCTCTATCCTGTACATGTTGTTCCAACTTGAATATTGGGCATCTACATCATATTTCCATGACCTTCAAAACAATAAATCGCAAACATCCATGCTAACTACATCACAATAAAATTAATTATGATACTTACAATGGGGAAGGAAGCCTTACAGCATTCTATTAACTCTATTTTCCCTACCTCTACCTTAATCCACCCTAAGGTATAGGGATTCAAATGCTTCTCTACAAAGAGTTTTAATTTCTTTACTACATCCTTTCCAATAATATTCTTGTAATTTCTACTATCAATAGTGACTTTAAACATCTTATCTTTGATAGTGCATCTAGTTTCAGTTTGTTCCTCTTACTTGGGAGATAACATCAACCTTTGGAACATATATATTTAACCCCCATATTCATACTCACCTTCTTCATCTTCACCGCGCTCACAACAAATCTCCTTATTCTATTCATCATTTTCCACAATATTCATTGCCTCTAGCAAAGGATATTTACTAGCATTTTGTCCCGATTGGTTACATTAGAAACACTTTTTGACTATGGGCTTAGCATAAGGATTCTCAGCCCTTCCGACCTCCTTCTCTCTTAGTTCAGTCAAATGACATTTGCTTACAACCTTCTCCTCTTCATAACATATATTTATGCTACTACTATTACCACATGCAACCGATTTCGACATAGATTTTGACCTTTCACCAATTCTTGTGGCTTTGTAACCCTTATAATTCCTCTTATTCCTTTCATATTACATAAGTTCTACTTTAAAAGTCATATTCTTGGCTTCCGACAAGATTCAAATCACTTGTAGACCAATTATATCCCTTAATGCCGGTTTCAAGCCATCCAAGTATCTTGCAACTTGTTGCCCTTTTAACTCAAGGAGGTTGTTCCTTTCTACTAACCTCATGAATTCTACTATATGTTTATACCCAGTTTTATTTCCCCGTTGATAACCCTGATGCTACTAAAATAAGACCTATTCATAATCTAAGGGTGAGAACTCTTTCTACAACAAATCTTTCATCCTATATCTAGTTCATATAAGACCCCTTCCTTCATGTGCTCTTCAAGATTGAATCATCTCCCACTAAGTAGATGTCATCCCTTTAACTTGCATGCCATCAACTTAACTCTTTTCTCTTAGAGAGTCTTTAAATAATCAAATAATCAATACACCCCCCAATCCAATCTATAAATTCTTTTAATCCCAAATAGCCATTAAATCATGGAACATCAACCTTCAATAAAAAATCTTCTAAATCCATATCATATCTATAGGCATCTCTCCCCTCATGCCCTTAATGAGGTTGTAGCTGACTAATCTATATAATTCAAGGTCGTCTTCTTCCTCTAAGTCATCACCATCATAAGCATGTTACCTACGAATAGGGGTATGTCCATCAATAGGGTCACCATGAACTAAATTTGCCCTTGCCTTTCTATTGTCATTCCATCTCTTATGTGCATCAATTCTTAAAGTATCAAGATGTTGTATAAAAAAATCCTCAAAACGTTGGAATCTAAGATCCATATGTTACCCTAGTTATTGCTGCAATCATTGCAACACATCATTTCCCTAAAGAGGAACCCTAGCCTCCTAATCACCATCATGAAGGCTACTGCCATCACCACCACCAATTTCCATCCTTGCTCTAATACCAACTATTGTAGCGTGAATCTTGACACCAAAATATGAGAGAGAAAACAAATGGTAACTATTAGTAAAGATCGATAATGATCCTTAAATACACTTAATAATAAGTATTTATAGGTTAAAAAGCCTAAAATTGTTGAGAATACTAAATAAATCAAAATAAGCTATCCTAATCTAGGTGAAAATTCTTAAATGCTTTGGTACATAAAGAAAACATGTGAATTTGACTTCAAAAATAAACCTAAACAATGAAGCATTTGTACCAATTCAAAGTAGACTCAAATCAGTCTTTATTGACATATTATAAACTATGTAAATCTCCACAAGCAAAAAGTTGTAAGACTTTGAAGTTAAGCTTCTAAAACTAAGTATCCAGTAATTTCTAACTCTTTCTTATGATTTTTAACAATTTCTAACCCCTTCAAAATCTTACTTGCATTATTTCCAAATGATTTATGGCTTTCAACTTCTATTTCAACCATCTCCTCCTATGTTTTTTAATCCTCTAATAATTCTACTTTTAACACTTTTAGTTATCAAAATATTCCATAACTTGTAATCCTCACTCGTTAATATCAAAATAACTAGGTATATTATACATTGTTTTGAGTTTTATATCTTTTCATTGTTTATAACTTTATCAATTTTTCACTTTATATCTTTTCACTACTACTACTTTTTACCCATTAAGAATTCTAATACTCTTAATCATATGTCTAAAAGATATGTCATTTTATGCAAAAATAGTCTTAGGATTGCAACCTTTGCATTTAGTGATATAAAATGAGCAATTCTTAGTACATGATGATACACATTTACAATTTGAAGAAATATATCTCCTTCCAAGACAATACATTATTTTATGTAAATGTGAAATGACAATCAAATAATTATATAAAACTTGAAATAGTAATATATATCTATATATATAAATTATAGTATTTACATCAATTTTAGAACAATTTATAAACTTATATTATTAATATGTGAATTATAATATTTTTGTACATATATATCTATTCAATTGAAATTTGTATATAAAGCATAGTTTTAACTAGTAGTGGAGTGTTTATGGGTGCTTATGATAAATTTTCACTTTCTTAAAAATTTATTAAAGATTTTACAAAAATAAATATAAGGAAACACAAATAATTCCTTGTCTTGGTATGATTACAACCTCTTGGAAACATTATATTTTCTTTGAAAAAATCCTAACACTTATGTCACATGACATACCATTAGCATTACTACCAATGAAGATTGCTCATCGATGGGTGACCTAAGAAATCATAAATATCCACAAATTATTATTTGATTTGAGAAATGATGGATCCCACGTTGAAAGTAACATTTTAGATAAAAACCATCCCCATCAATAATGCAAACTATTATGGAAGGGGGAAGCAAAGCAAATGTCAAGAGGAAATTTAGTTGCGTGTTTCATAAACACGACGCTTGAGATATTATTTATTACATCCAATGGCTCTTTCCACTCTGTGAAGATGAAGCTGTCGATACAATACACGATCCTTCAGTAGTCACCACCACTCATATGTACAAGCACGTGCTCTTATCATTTCAAATCCAAATATCTGCTTCAATTATGATACGGTAATATAAAATATAATACAATTATGAAAAAAAATATATAATTATAATATAATTATTTAGTATTTTATTTAATTTTATATATTTTTATATTAATAAAATTTAAAAATATAAATCACAATCCATTAAGGCGAGAAGCAAACCACCTTGATTTTATGGCTTAGTCCCAATGTCCCCATTTTCAAACCATTTATCCTGCCAACAAGAATCAATGACCCACCCCAACTACCCAAAATAAATACGCGATGCTCCCGGGCATACATTATTGCTTTTAAAAAAATGGAAAAAAAATATATTCAAAGTGTTTGGAATTTTAAAATTTAAATAATTTAATATTTAAATTTTTATTTATTAATAATTTAATATTTAAAATTAAAATTTTAAATAATTTAATATCTCCATTAAAAGCTAATTTATAAAAAAATAAAATAAAATTTTAATTATTAAATTATTCAAATAAAAAAATATAAACACTTTATTTGTCTTTATTCCAAAATAAAAAATTATAAATTATCTATCTTAACAATTATATATATATATAAAGCTTATATGTAAAAATAAATGGAATCTATATGTAAGATAATTTTCAATAGAAGAAATTACTTGCCTTCTACTCTACTCGATTAAAAAACAAAGTCTTTGTATTTTTCCTAGGTTATATATTTTATGTACATAAAATTTTAATTTAGCATTTTAAGAAGTTAATAGCGACAGTTGATAATTTTCAAATAAAAAATCCTTAAAAAGTACAAAAGAAAAATAAATAAATTCAAACCCCTCCGATAAATATAACTCGAACCAAACTCACGTCGCCGGGTCTTTACCCATAACTTGTGTTTCGAAATGGCAATACCGAAGACGAAGCTTTCCTCGATATCTCCGTTAGAAGCCAACACCAAAACGACACGGTTCTCGTCCAAACCCACCTCCTTAATCTCGCCGTTGAAGTTAACACAATCATCGCCGGTGAGATTGCATACCACCGCTGCCGGTACCGGTACGGCGTCGATATGTACGGCCGATGAGCTCCACTATGTTCCGATTTCAAAATCGGAATGGAAGCTCGCTCTTTGGCGGTATTTGCCTCCATATAATGTGTGTACATTAGATGAGTTCTATACTTAATAGTAAACGTACACATAAAATAAAGAAAGCTTTTAGATTTCTTTTTTAAAGTTTCCATATTTTTCATGTTTGTTGTTGTATTGGAAGGTTGGTAGAAGGAATCATCCGTTGTTGCTATTATCTGGAGTTGGAGCAAATGCTATTGGATATGATCTCTCTCCTGAAGTAAGTTCATTCTATTTAACGTACCGTTAACGAGTGAACCGTGAATACTTATTATGAGGCTATATATTGAATTGATTATATATTTTTTCGAGTGAAAACTTTCTTGTTTTCACCTCTTAATAAGTGTCTGAGTAGCCGTTATCATTTTCTTTAATTAATTAATTTCTTTGTGTTCTTTTTAAGTTGATAAAATGCAATCCATTTTCTATTTTATTGTTTTTTCATATCACCAATTCCGTCTGGTGGTCGAGAAATTTTGGTTATAGTATTTTTATCAGAGTATTTTCATGCTATAGGAAGAAACTATGTGGACTCTGGGATTGCTTGTTGTAAGGGACCTACGAGCAGCTTAAGTACCAAAATAAATTAAGCTAGTATATCAAAGGGTATGTCTCTCATGTATTATATTTTGGAAAATGATAATGGGTGCCCACAAGTCACTTGTCTGTTACCACTAGTACCACGAGATACAGTGTGGACTTTTAACAGTCTTTCTTAGGCTAGATTTTAACTAAAGCCAAACAAGAAGACAACTTAATTAGATGCGAGTTAATTGAAGACACGGTGGTTCAAATCTAGAACCTCCTGCTCTAATGCTGTAGTATGATTTGTACAGGTATCTAATCTAAAAGTTTAAGTCTATCAATATGGTGTGGATTATTACATCTATTACTTAACATTGTCAAGTGACTAAATTTTCATTTTTCTTTTACATTTTAATATGCTTTTTTTCTTCCTGTAAAATATGTAATCGATTTTAGAAACATGAAAAGTTTTTTCTTTTGTCCTCTCAGCACTAATTAAGCTTTTCAAAGTTGGCAACGTACCCATTAAAGGGTGTTGCTTGGAAATTATTAAATCGCAAATTTCTATTTCCACAAGTCAACTTTTTATTGTATTTCAATCCTTTTCACCATATTTTGATATTTCCAGTATTTGATGGTAAAGATTGGTTTACCACAAATCTGCTGTGTAGACGGTCAACCAGTATGATGAATTGGAGCAAATGTTGTAAAAGAAACTTAATAGTGCCGTAAGCACCATGTTACTGTGGATCTCCTCGGCTGAAGCTCTTTGTAGTGCTTTAATAGGGTTAGGGCCATTTGAGGTAAATAGACATTATCAGCAGTTTTACATGGCTGGAATTCAGTACCCTTCATAGGCTAGATTTCAACAGTAAGCAGTGCTTTCTGCTGAGAATGCTGCAACTGTAGATTCAGCTCATTAAATGCTTATTTTGTTAATGTATATGCTTAATTCTGTAAATGTGGATTCAGTCCCTTAAGTCCCTATTTTGTTAATTTCTATGCTTAATGTCACGACTTAATTATAATGGTTCCTGGAATTCCGCTTGGTCACAGTGCAACTAAGTAGTTACTTCTATTTTACCAAAAAAAAAAACCGCCACTAGAGTCTCATTGCATTAAATATGGGCTATTGACCCCAAAAAAAATGAAAAAGAATTAATTATGGGCTTTTCTTATTCTTCATTTTTGCATCAGTGCCTCCTCCTTCAAATGCAAGAAAAGATTAAAGGGGCTTACTCAGTGCACAAAGTGCTTCCCAGTTATCGAAAGAAAGAAATGTGATGGAGAAAATGACTGATATCATTTTTTTCTACAGAAAACGCAAATCTCATGTCATTCGTCATTCGAGAGAATTACTTTTCAATTTATTAATTTCAGGACATGTACATTGAACTTGGTTGACAGGCTCATGTAAAATTCTCAGTAAGCTGTATCTGGTCAACAGTTAAATAGCCAAGAGTTACTGGACTCCTGAGACCATAGACGTCAGCTTATCTGGATCCTATGGAGCTGAAGTTCATTTGAATTTCCATTATTGTGCTAAAGATGCATGAAGAAGAGAGTCTAAAATCTGATGTTTGTTTCCTTTATTTGATGTATTCTATACCATAATGATTCATAGCTAATGATTTGACTCATCAGTCCTCATTTGCACGGCACATGTCTGGCCAAGGATTTGATACATGGATACTAGAAGTGAGAGGCGCTGGGCTTAGTGGAAAAGGAATAGCCTCTAAGGAGACTAATCCAGACCTGAAAATTGTATCTGATTGGATTGAATCCGCTGACAAATACAGTACTAAAGATGTTCTCTCATCTGGCTCAACGTCAACCAGCTGCTCTTTTGATTCCAAAGTCTCTGAACTCTCTTCCTCCAACAAGTTGGGGCGTGAGATTGACTCACCTGAGGGAACACAATTTTTGGTCAGGTTGTTGGACAGTGTTGCTTCAGGCTTTATAAGACGAGGTTAGCCTGCAGACTTCCTTTGTATTATTATACTTGTATTTGTATTCCATGTAACAGTAGTTAATGCTTTTTAGCAGGGCAAAACTCTAGCTTCATTGAACAGTTGCGAGATTTGACTAAAAAATTGATAGACATAATTGAAGGTGGTCAAAGTATGAATGGGATGCAAGAAGGTGTTTCAAGAAAACTAAGAGATTTCCAGGATCAACTTGATATAATTGCAAAGTATGATTGGGACTTTGATCACTATTTGGAAGAGGATGTGCCCACTGCGGTGAGGTGACATTTCTTCAAATAACAGATTATTAGAGTTAATTACTCTTCTGGCATTTTTATTATATTTCACCTTCTTTTGTTGTTTTGAAATTATCTACTAATGGTAAAGTTATTGTCTTTTATTTGTTTGCAGATGGAGTATATAAGGACTCATTGTAAATCAAAGGATGGCAAGCTGCTAGCAATTGGTCACTCCATGGGGGGTATCCTGCTGTATGCTATGCTCTCCCGATGTGGTAAAACATCATTCTCGATTTATATACTTTTTAATTTTCTGGTTGGCAATCAGTGCACAACCATGATAAGAAAATATATAAATCTCCAGTCTCACCTGGGCAAAATTATAGATGTTGCCAATGGATTTTTGTATTTAAGTGAAATGAACTGTGTCTTCAAGCAGATAAGCTGATGTTTTATGGAGTCTGACTAATGGCTTTATATCATCCTCATTTTAATGCTTTCATGCATTCTTTCAATCTCCTAACATAGCTATAAATGCTTCTTAAAAGTTCAAATTTTGGTGGAGGAAGTATGTGTTCAAGGTTAAGAAAAGCAAATATATATGGAACTTAGATTACAAAAATATTCAGTAATGGCCGGTACAAATGGTAGGGCACCTGAAAAATAAAACATTGGATGCTTTGTTCACACTTCATGTGGATGTGAAAAGCTCTTTTGCAATTCTAGTTTGAGAATCTAATTTGGTTCGCCACTTGCCTACTGCTACCTGGAAGTCCCCCCTCACATTTTCTCCTACGTGAAGCTAGGTTGCATTACTTAGTTATGCGAGAGGCATTAAAATATTTTGAGGCATTGAAATCTTTTGTCATTAATTTAGAACTCAATATCCGCCTTGTTATTGTACCTTCTTGGGATCTACATTTTGCAATTCAATCAAATCCACATCTGAAGGTGTTAGGAGTATACATATCAACAAACAGATCAGAAACAAAAACAATTGACTAGATGACTCCAGAAATAATCAGTGATTAACACAAATGGCTCTTATTATTAGATTCATATTAGTCTGAAAGTTTGGATTTTTTTATATCTATGGCATGAATTTGCAGCAGAGGAGATTTATTTATCTGCTTACTTATACTTCTTGACAAACCATGTATCTGTGTATTAAAGAGTATACTATTTCTCAGGTTATGAACAAAAAGATTCTGGCTTCGCATCAATTGCTACTCTGGGGTCGTCACTAGACTACACTTCTTCTAAATCATCACTAAAGTTACTCCTACCTCTGGTGAGTCACATAGACCTTTTGACTGTGCATTATGACAGCTGTATAAGGGTGGAGCTGAGAGATATGTATGATGCTGCCAGGCTGATCCTGCACAGATGCTTAATGTTCCTGTTATTCCAATTGGAGCTTTGCTTGCTGCAGTTCATCCACTTGCAGCACGCCCTCCATATATTATGTCCTGGTTGAACTCTCAAATATCTGCTGAGGACATGATGCATCCAGACTTGCTTGAAAAACTTGTTTTAAACAGCTTCTGTAAGTATGATGATTCTTCCTTCATCCTATGAGCATCTGCATGTGCAGCTGCAGAATTACTTTACAATTAATTACCGAAGCAAATGTGGGGAGCTCGGGAATCATCTGGACATCGTGACTTGCTGCATAATTGAAAAGGATGATGCATTTCTTCTTACTTTTCATTGTTTGAATTATTCAAAACTATTCTCTCTCTCTCTCTCTCTCTGGATTGGCATCTTAATGAGCTAATGCAGATGAAGCGTTTACTCTGATTGCACACAAACCCTAGAAGGCTTAACATGATGATTGAGAAAATTTTATTCTTAGGGTGCTGCATGGTAATTAGGGGCCTCCTGTCACAACATTGTTTCTGCAATTTTTTTCTAGAGTTGAAGAGAAAGCTGAATGTAGTTGTATGCTGGTTTACCTCACAATTGAACCTTATTTTTGCAGGCACAGTTCCATCTAAACTACTCTTGCAGCTTACAACAGCTTTCCAGGAGGGAGGATTACGTGACAGGAGTGGAAATTTCTTTTACAAGGATCATCTAAGCAAAAGCAATGTTCCTATATTAGCTATTGCTGGTGATCAAGACCTTATTTGTCCACCTTTGGCCGTATATGGTAGCTGTTAATACATTGATTTACACAAATAAGTAGAGCTGTTTTTGAAGGCATACTTGTTATCTGACTATTTCTTATGTTCTTTCCACTGAGTAGAAACAGCAAAGCTTGTCCCGGGGAGTTTACTCGCTTACAAAGTCTTTGGTGAGCCAAGCGGGCCACATTATGCCCACTACGATCTGGTGGGAGGCCGCAGGGTATGACATAGTCAGTCCATCCATTTTCACATTCTCATTGACATATCCAGCGCTCTTTCTATCTTTATACCTTTAAGGTCTTCAAGGATACATGCATGCTATATTGGACATTAGTGGGCATAATAATTTTTGCAGTTTAGTAGGTTTGATTGTGTAAAATATGGTTTTGTCTCTCATGCAATCGGCATGTTATGATGATGCTCTTATTCTTGCAAATCGGTGTTTTGTTTACGTCTGATTACACGATGTCCCGTTTGCCTTTCCCTCCTTTATGCAGGCAGCAGATCAAGTTCATCCTTGCATCATTAGCTTTCTCAATCGCCATGACAGGATCTGACCTCTTCTTCTAGTTATCTTTTACACTAGATGAGTCGAAACCCCACCACTCTTTTGTACTAGGGTATCATGCCAAGTCGAATGCAGAATTTGCCGGAGTTAAAATTGTAATCTGTGTATAGTGGCTGGATATAGGGGTTGTGTTATGCTGTATCAAGGATAATTCCATGGTTGTATATTTGTAATTAGATGTAGATTATGTAAAAGAAAACCGCTTTCTTTTTGTACATTTTAAGACAATTTTATTATTGAATATATATCAAGAATGACAAAGAATGATAACAAGGCTTATTTATATGGAAATACTATCCTAGGTAACTCTAATATTACATAGAAAGTAACAAAATAACATTGTGAAGAGTAATTATACCATGTATAATCGGTACAGCAATATGCCACCGTAATCTCAAGGTGTAGAAGTTAATATGAGATTGGAATAATAATCTAGAAAAGCTGACATTGATGACTTTTGGCAAGGGTGATAGCCCTTAATGATGTGAGTAGGAATGTAGCGAATAAAAACCTATCTAATGGTTACCATTTCACAAGTAAAGTGATAAAGTGATAGTCAATATCCATATGCTTAGTGTAATGAACAAGATTCATTGAGAAAGAAACTGTGCTAAGATTATTATAAGATAATAGGACACTAAATTAGAACTCCAAGGGTTGCAAGTAAGATGATATATTTGGGTGAATTCAATGGCCACATAAGTAAGGGCTTTGTATCCAACCTTAATTGAGTTTCGTGACACAAGGGGTTACTTTTTAGAATGCCACGAGATGACGTTAAAACTAAGGTAAATAGCATAACCTATTATGGAGTGACAAGTATTAGGAAAACCAAGCCAATCAGTATCAACAAAGGTGGTCAAAGAATTAAGGGATGTGTGATAAATAAGGAAACCTAGTGTTAGTGTGCACAAAAGGTATCCAAGAACACATTTTGTTGTCTACATATGATGTGTAAATGGTTGATTCATGTGCAAACTCGTTTGATTCATTGCAAAGTTGATGTTTAGTCAAGTAATTATGAGGTATTGTAATGCACCAAAAATCTCAAGAAAGGCAATAGGGTTTTAGAATGAGGAAGAACCATGCACACTAAGATGACTCCTAGGGGATAGAGGTGTTTTTATAAGTTTAGAAAAATGCATGTGATAATGTTTTAGAATATCATAGTAAACTAAGATTAGCTTAATTGAAGACCACGAGTAGTGTCGATGACATATATGCCAAGAAAGCAGTGCAAAGCTCCAAGATCCTTCATATTAAATTAAAACCAAAGAACTGAGATAAAGTGATTGAGTAAAATGTTGTTGCTAGTAAAGATAATATCATTAGTATAAAGAAGAAAGATTAGAGTGTTATAGCCCTTAATGAAGATAAACATTAATACATTAGTTTTACTCTATCAAAACCCTAAGTTTAATAGAAAACTGTTGAAGCAATGGAACTAAGCTTGAGAAACTTGCTTCAAACCATCGAAAGACTCTTGCAACTAATACAAATGATAGGGGAGCAGGAAGGACAAAATTATGTGGTTGTTTCATAAAGATTGTCACAATATGGTGGCAATGAAGGAAAGCATTCTGAACATCTAATCAACAAATCTCCCGTTAAGAGGAGACAACATAAAACAAGATAAAGCCAAAGGATGTGGGGTTGTGTCACTTAAAGGGAGTAGAATAGTTGTGCAGCAGTTTGGTTAAGGAGCTAGAGGAAGCAACCAATAGATTTAAACTTATGGTAGTCAAGGTAGGTAAGTTAAAGGATGTGAAGGCATAGCACTTAGAGCGAACGATAAATGCATCTGACTAAAGAGGAGGTAAGAATCAATGGAAGCTAGGGAGGAAGAGATGGAGCAGCAGTCATAATGGTCAATGTTGATGTAAGAGAGGTCGGGGATGAGTGAGAGAGGGGAGGGGGATTGGCATGGTAAGCAATGAGTTAAAGAAGGGTAGAGGTGAGAATGTTGAACAGGTAGGGAAAGAGGTTAGGAGCTCAAGGTCTGAAGTAAGGGATGAAACAAATGTGTTTGTAAAGAAAATTTTGATTTATGAAAAATTACATGGTGACTTACGGTAACTCGACCAGAGGCAAGGTCAAGACAAAAATAAGCCTTGTGTTGGGCTGAATAGACGGTGAAGATACAGGGAGTGGAGTGGGCTAAAAATTTATTAGAAGCTTAAGATGTCATATTAGGAAAGAAAAGGCATTGAAACATGTAGGGGGATGTGTAATTTGGTGACACATTGTAAATGAGCTCAAGGGGCAATTTATGATTAAGTGTGGCAAATGGGAAGTCAATTAATGGTATAGATGGCAATAAAGGTAACAATAACCTAAAAGGAGGCTAGAAGATTAGCGTGTACGTGAATAATGCATGTCGGTTCAGTAATATGGTAGTGTTTGCATTCAACAATCTATTTCATTGAGGGGTATAAGGATCGAAGAGATGAAGGCATGTGCCATGTTCATGTAAAAAAGTAATTAGAGCCTTGTTGACAAATTTACCACCACCTTCACTATGAAAGAATTTAATGCCAATAGAAAACTAATCCTTAACTAGAGTTTTGAAATACTTAAAATGAGGTAAATTTTCACTTTTATTATGCATTGGAAATATTCATGAGTATATAGTACAATCATCAATAAATAAAATATAGTAATGAAAACCTGGATTTAATCTAATTGGGGATTGTCGCACATCAAAATGAATCAAATTTAGAGGCTTTCATTCTCTATGAGATGATGACTAAAGGGGTAGGCAAGTGGGCTTTTCGATGCAATAGAAGTGGAAATGACTAGTGAATGTTGGAGAGGACTTGACTTAGATAAGCTAGTGTTGAGCTATCTTATTGAGGATTTTAGTATGAGGATGACACTTAAATATCTCTAGAGAATAGTCGTCATGAGTAAAAACTAGGTAGACTAAACTAGATGCAAAATGATGGGAGAAAAATGGCACACGGTCAAATGTTGGAAGATGATATTTCCTAACTAAGATTCCTTAATAGGAAGGTAAAAAAAAACAAATGTCATCAAAGCTAAGAGTGCAATAATTATCTTGACAAAATTTAATGATAGATAGTATATTGTGAGTGAAGAATGGAACATGCTAGACATTTTTTTAGATTGGTAATAACGCCTTATTACCTATAAGTACCTTATCAGAACCAACATAACATGGTAAGTCAATGAGTATATTTGCACCTAAGGTCATGTGGTGGGTGACACTAGAGTTAAGATACAGGATAGTACCATGTGATTCTCTAAAGGACATGGTATCAAAGGACTAAGGCACATCCGTATAAGACTCATTAAATTTGTGGTAATACTATAGTGCTAAATGGCTTAACTTGTCACAAATTGAACAAGTTATCCTAGAGGAGTCTAGAGTAAGAAGGTGTGTCTAGTGGAGGCAATCACCTCTAACGAGAGGAGCCACAACTAGAGTTGTGGCATTATTGTGCACATGGAGGAAGACTACAACCACAATCTCTAGAAGTGGAAGAGTTGGTTTGGGTGTTGAGAGTTGTAGGGACTAAAAAGGTGGTATCTTCATCATGATAGCATTAAAGCCATTGTTCTTGATCAAGCAGCTTAGCACGAAATTGCTCAATGATAAGAGGAATTGGGAATGAGTAAGACTAGTGACAAGGGCATCATATTCACAAGAAAGGCTACAAAAAGCATAAGTTGTGAAATTTATTGAATTAAGGGGTCAGTCACTAAAGGATGAAAGGGGCCATTGCTTCAATTCCATTTCTCAAGTCATTGAATTTTCTATAAAGCATCATTTGAGATTTGGATATCATAAGTAGACAATATTTCAGTGATCTCTAAGAGTATGTCAATGGAGATTGTGGTAAGGAGAGAGGCTTAGACTATATGATTGATCTAAAGCCAAAGTGTATTATGGATTTGGTATTAGCAAAGCACTACTAAAAAGAAGAATCACATGAGATGGTGCAAAAATTGTACCGTCAATGTATTTGTATAAATTCATAGAGATAAAGAGCAATGCCATTGGAGAACATAATTAATAGCTTTTGACAATAAGTTTAACAACGACTACATTGAAGACATTATTAGGTGTGAGGGCAATTAACAGAGATGAAGGGAGCGAATCTTAGAGGAGTGGATGGTGGCTTGGGTAGATGTGTTCAAGTAAGGGAGATAGAAGGAAGATAGATGTGACAATATAAGTGAGGGTTGCAATTGTAAGAGGAGAGAAGGGGAGCATCAAGTTGGACATGGGATAAGGATTAAAGGTAAGAGAGTAGATGAGTGAATGATAGGGATCGGAGTTATAAAGGAGCAAGAAAATATAAGTGGAGGTCCAAGAACCAATAGAATTTAATTTAAAAGCAAAGGAATGAAGATAGTAAGTATCTTGGAGGTTATAGGGGGGTTCACAGTCGAGTATACACCCATGTACCTAAGCATGAATAGCAGCATGTGCACCCATAAGAGATTCATGCCCATGATGTTGACTTTAAAAGGAGAACAAAATGATCATGACTAAGTTCACGCTCCTAAACTTAACCATGAATATGCTAGGGATCAAGCGCACAACTTTTTGTTTATTTTATCTTATTCACTCGTACACTAATAGATTTAGGGTTAGTATTAATATGCTTATTTCATTACTTTACAATTAATATTTATAGGATTATTTCATTATTTTACAATTAGTTGTTGGTTTTTATGCATTAAAGAACTCTTATGAGAGTTTAGGAGACTATTTTCTCTTATTCCAGTCTTATCAATCCAATCCACTAAATTATATTAACTATTCTCCTAATGATTACAAATACTATGCATAATATCAACCATTATTAATCATAGTTTTATTAAATTGTGATTCATATCAATCCATTGTTATTGATAAGTGGGTTTATCCCATATCATCTTCGTATTAAAGCTACGGTTTATGCACTTTAAATTCAGTAAGTTGCAATGTGTTCACTATTTGAATTTGGTTAACATGAGAAAATTTTAGGTTTTTGTGAAATTCAAGTTGTGGTGTGATTAGAGAGGTAGCTTAACTATTGAGTTAATAGTTCATAAATTTCTTATTAAAAGATATTGAAAGATGTCGGTTGAAAGAGTTAACAATAATAGTAAAAGGGGCTCAATGAATGATAGTAAAAATTCTACAAGAAGGAGTGTTAGTGTGAGGTGGTGAAATGCCTTAGAAGAACAAATTCATCATTTAACATTGTCGGTAGAATGTTTAATGAACCAAGAGCAAGATAAAGAGAGGAGATAAAATACTCCTAAAGTGGATGGTCAAGGTGATAATAGAAGAGCATAAGTGGAGTTAGAGGAAAGTTTTAGTGATAATTTTGAGTTTGGTAAGACAAATCAAAACTATGTTAATCAACGAGAGAGGATCAAAAGGGTAAATCACAATAATATTAATCTAGGGCTTGGTATTATCAAGGTTAAAATTTCCACATTTAAAGGAACTGGGACACCTAATGATTACTTAGAATGAGAGTATAAAGTAAAGTGGAAAAGATCTTTTTGTGCTATGAACTTGATGAATGCACAAAAGTGAAATTGGCATCACTAGAGTTGTCAGGGTATTCCACGATTTGGTGGGAAAATGTAAAGGCTCAAAGGATGAAGGAAGGTGAAGAAGTAAGGACATGGTTATTGATGAAGAGATTGATGCAAAAGCGCTTCATTCTACATTATTATCAAGATGAAATGTATCTTCAGTTGCAATCTCTTAAACAGGGAAACTTGAGTGTAGAAGACTACACTAAGGAATTTGAAATGTTGACCATTAGATGTGAGGCAACAAAGTCCTAGAGGCAAAGCATGGCCAAGTATATTATTGGATTGAGGTATTAAATCTCTAACATACATAATTTGCAAACATATAATAGTTTAGAGAATGTGATCAAGCTAACTAGAAAGATAGAAAAATAATTGAAGAGGAGTAAGTTAAAAGCTCTTATTCATCAATATAAGGTTGTTGAAGACATGCAACATGTGCAAACATTTGAGAAGGGTGATGGTAGTGGTGGATTAAAAACCTCAATTATGCAAAAGCAATGAGAAGTTGAGTTTAAACAGCCGAGGCAAAAAGCAAGTGAAATAAAATGTTTTAAATGTTTAGAATTTGGGCATGTTGCTTCTAAGTGCCCTAATTGGCAGATTGTGGTTGCCAAAAAAGAGGTTCCAAAATTTGAGATTAATGGTGAGGAGAACAATGAAGGTAGATCGATTAAACTTGAAAAGAAGGCCATTATAGTTGAATTAAGTGGAGAAAAGGTTGCAGATGGGCCTATAATGAGTCTAATGTTGAGGAAAATTCTACATACTGAAGTGAGTTCAAGTCAAGATCAGTGAGAGAATCTTTTCTGTAGCTTATGTATGGTGAATGGGAAGATTTACTTTATGATTATAGATTGTGGCAGTTATGCTAATGTGGCTTCTAATGAATGGGTAAAGAAGATGAGTTGTCAACTTCCCCACATGCATCACCATACAAGTTGGAATGGTTTAATGAGAAGGCTTAAATTCGAGTTGACAGGCAGGTATGAGTTTCATTTGCCATTGAAAAATATACTAATGTTGTTGTTTGTAATATAGTTTTTATAGATGCTACACATATGTTATTAGGCAGGTCGTAGCAATATGATAGGAACACTACCTACAGTGGAAGGTCTAATTCTTATCCTTTCTAGAAGGATAATTATTAAATTACCTTATTAACAATATCGTAGGAAGAAATCAAGAAGGAACAAAGAATCTTTTCCAAGAAGTAGCAAAAAAAAAGAAGTAAAACTTGTTTATGCAATGAGTCCACAACAAAGAATTTGGAAATTCTTGTACAAGAACCAATACAAGGAAGAAGCAAGATTCTAAGGTGAATCTTTGCCACCACCAAGGTAATAATAGGGACCAAGATCCTAAAGGAGCAAAATTGGAAGCCTAGGAAACAAGATTTAGTTTGGAAGCAAATCAATGAAGATAATAAGCATCTTGGAGGTTATGAGGGGTTCACGGTCAATTACATGCCTTTGTACCTAGGTGTGACTAGTAACACACCACGAGAGAGTCACATCCATGATGTTGACTTTAAAAGGAGAACGAGAGAATTACCACCAAGTTCACACCCCTTAACCTAATCGTGAACATGTCAAGAATCATTCACATGACTTTTTATTTATTTTATCTCATTCACTTGTATGCCATTAGATTTAGGTTTAGTATTTATAAGATTATTTCATTATTTTACAATCAATTATTGGTTTTTATTCATTAAAGAACTGTGAGAATCTGAGAAACAGTTTAATCTTATTCTAGTCTTATCAATCTATTTTACTAGATTGTGAGGAGTATTTTCCTTACAATTATTGTTATTGTACATAATATTAGCTGTTGTTAATCAAAGTTTTATTGGATTATAAGTCATATTAATCCATTGTTATTAATAAGCAAGTCCATCCTATTTAAGAGAAGGATTAAGAGAGGACCTAAAGGAGGCTAAAGGGTAGTGAGTGGCTAGTGGCCGATATGGATTAGGGTTTATCATGGTAAGATTATGATGGTGGCAATTGTTGGGATAGAGTTAGAGTTTTGTGTTAGGGTTTATGGAGGGAAGTGGGTGATGAGTGGGGCAAGGGAAGTGGCAAACGAGTTAGTGGTTGGATCGGGTGTGGTGGAGCAGTTAAGAGAAGGAGAGGAGGTAAAGGGAGAGGCAGTAGAAGAGGCGGTTAGGTCAGTTGAGGTCCTTGTAGTAAAGGGTTTCAATATGATGGCGTTGGTCGTGACGTGTAGGTCTTCATGGTGGCTAACGTGGTGAGGGTTCAACGACAATGGTAGGAGAGCAATGAATGGTGATTGGCAGTTGAAGCTGTGGATGTTGGCCGCTGGAGATCAGCAAGATAAAGGATGGAGATTGAAGAAGTGGCCAACAATCGATGGTGACCAGCATAGGTGACGATAGTAAAGAAAAAAAATTGATTAATTTCCATGTGAGATTTCTAGCCGGTGCTTTGATACTATGTATGATATAAGACAATTTTATTATTGAATGTGTCGAGAATTACAAAGATGATTACAGGGCTTTATCTATATGCTAATATACCCCTAAGTAACTCTAATAATAGATGGAAAGTATCAAAATAACCCTGAGAATAATAATTATGCAATATATGCCTATAGGAACAGTAATACTGTTGTGATTTCAAGCTCTTGTGATATAGAGGAATGTATTCTTGGTTCTCCTCAAGGGATGACCCGTCAATGAAGTTTATGTACTTTGAACTATTGGTGCCATTTAGTCAGAATCGGAAAGTAGAATGAAAACTTCATAAATGCTGAAAAAAATCTCTAATGCTAAACTCTTCCTCTCATCTTCATGAGAACTTTCAATATGTGGAGCCTGCTTTCCTTTTTATTGACTTTGAATAGCTTTAGAGGACATTCATGAGTCCATAAATAGCAGACCGTGTTACTTACCTTACAAAAGCGTGTTGCTTTTGGACTCCAAAAGCAGTAACCAAACACGTTTCTCTCCTGTACTAGTTGACCGTAGTGAATGCACTAGCAGTAGCAGACGATGCCAATGAAGTCCCTCACACGTAAAGTCCAAAAACCTTTGGATTCATTTACCTACCTTCCACTCAATGACGGTTCCTTTTTTGTTTGCTAAGGAAGAAGGTTGCTATTTGTATTTATACAGAGAAGATACAGCTAGAGCGGTGATGAGTAATCGATCACTGGCATTGGAACCTTCAACGTTAAATGACTGTTCATGCTTTCGACTTGACATCATCTCGGACTACTTTCGTCAACTTTGAACCTCTTGATAAAAATGCCATAGCAAAGGTGGGTGGTACAGATCAAATTCCGTAAATTTTCAAGTCACGAAACCTAAACAGATGCTCATTGGTGTAAGTCGTCTAAAAAATTTACTATTTGATCCATTTGCTTCTCTATACATGACATATAGCTCCAATAGTGTAAAATGGATCCCATTGCAAGCTTCTAAATAAGTCTACACTACAAGTTTTAAAATATCTAAAACCTTATAACCCCTAAGATTAAGAACCATCTTCCCAGTCGTGAGAATTTTTATACAAATAAGGAAAATGATAGCATCGCTGCATTTGTAGCACCTCTGGCTTCATAAAATTTCAATAGGATTATAAAATAGATCCAGATTTAAGGCAGAATTGCCTTAAACATCAACCAAAACGAATCTGAAACAAAACAACCACATCCCGAGGAGAGGAAAAAAAGAAAGCATGTATTCCCTGCAGCTTCATACCGAAAGAATGAACTCTCCAAAGCATATAAAACAATCTATACAATTTGGATTTGAGAAAAGGTTGTTGGCCATAGACAGTATCGACAGGGAATTCTAGGCCCGAGTCATTGCTTCCGACTTGCAAACAGGACAAGTATTTTTGTGTGCAAGCCACTGCTTTATGCATTCAATGTGATAGCCATGTCCACATTCCAGTTTCCCTAGCTCGTCGTTTATTTGGTATTCTTCCTGCATGGCAAGCATATGTAAATATATATTCATGAATAATAAATCAGCTAGAACTAGACCCAAAATCAAGCAAAGACCAAACTGTGAGTCATTAAAGAACAGAAAGCATATATAATTTGATAACTTACTTGACACACGCTGCACTTCATATCAGCTTTAGTGGAAAAATGTCGCGACAAATCATTGAGAGACAAGATCTTAAATTTTCTCATGCAGTAACGCATCTCATCATCTTTTAGTCCAGTATTCACATAGCCGATTTTATCCCCAAGCTCAAGCAATTGCTGAATAACCACAATATAAGCACAAGATCAGCAGGAGTTACAACTTTTACATAAGCATTTTATAAAATAAATGCATAATAGCGCAAGAAAACATACTTCATATGACATGTTGTCAACATCAAGTCTCCAGGCTCGATAACGATCAAAGGTGTTCCCCATTAGCAAGCCACCATGAAGCATCACTATCTGCAAGGATCAGAGAACTATATGCTTAGATTCACTGTTTGAGATGCCTTATTCATCAAGCAGTCGATTAACAGCCAGCAACTGCAACTACCAAGAATGAAAAGCGGTGAAAAGAATACAAATTTAGGGATGTGTATGTCTCACAAAACACAATTTCTGGACCTTTTTCAACAGTTACTATAATTAAAACCTCAGAAGTCTTATAGTAACATCAAGAGGATGCGATTACTAGTGGCTTTAGAAGCAACTAATAACAAAATGTCACAACCAACAGCCTTCAGTGTTAGTTAATCATAAATAAATAAAATAAAATAAGAAAAGGTCAATGAAAAATGAGCAAAATGATTTCCAATTATTAAAAAAAGGAAATCATTTTTCTCATTTTCCATTAACATTTTAAATAGTTGCTAATCACCATTACCAGCATCGGGACCTAGTTGTAACAAACATTAAAAAAAAATCTGGAAATCATTTTGCAAAACAAACATAGCGTAACATTCAATAAATGATTCCTCAATTATTTTTAAGACTACATCGTGCTCTAATGTGCATTCTTCTCCCCATTTGAGGTAGGTTCTTTTACATGCACCATCAGTATATCTCAAAGTACTATATTGCCAATAAGTGAAAATTTCCATGAAGATTTCCATTACAAGGAGCTACTTTTTCATTGAGCAAACAATTTATTGACCTTATTGATGGCTAGCCTTTCAGGTATTGACCTTATTGATGAATCAAACAGAAATTGAGACCACAGGAACGAACAATTCATGGAGAGAAGAATACATTTATAGGTAAACAAGACAGAAAATCATTCACTAATTTGCATGATTGTTGTAGAAACTTTAGAAATAAATATCCAGATTCATAAAATTAAGTGATTTTATAAATTAGGCTATTCCAGCTCCTGTGAGGCTACTATGCACGATATTCAGCACAAGTATAAAACTTCTACTTGTTATGAACTTCCAAAACTTATTATGTCAGCAGTCACTCAGCATTCCATCCAAAACATTTGCAAATTCTTTTAACTCTTTTGACTAAAACCATGAAAAAGGAAATCACAAAGCGTGGCGTTCTCAGTTGCCAATGAGACTGTTTGTTAAAAAAGCATGTAAGGTTTACTTGTTACTTGTTCCATTCTTTTTTCTTTTTTTTTTTGAATTTTAATATCTCCTTTTCCTCATTTAACATGGCAAAAGCTAAATTATCCATGCTACATTTATGAGCATCATGGTCTAGTAGAGTTCATGTGCTTTTTAGTAATGTGTCTAAAATTCAAAACCTGACAACCTATTAAAAAAGTTCGGAAGAATTGAAAGCCAGCAAGGACTTTGTTCTCCTTAACTCCTCTCACCCAAAACAAGGAATGCTCTGGCTGTTTGCATAACAAATCAAATGACTACTTGGGCACATAAGCAGATGGGAACATCATAAATGAACACAATTCTACATTTTACACATATACCCTTTATATGAATACTCAGTAGGGACAAATATTTTAGGAAGTTAATGTTCTCTTCATGATTTTGCTGTTCAGGACTTCTTTTATTCTATCAGCATCTTAAAGGAAAACCATCTATGTTTCAACAGGTCAACTGCTTCACTACAAGTAACAAAACAAATTCTAAGGAAAACTAAAATCGGGCAAAAACAACACTATGGCAATTTTTGAAGGAGTGAAATTGGCAAAAATAAGAGAAAATAAAGAGAAACGAATGGAAATGAAAAGAATTATAATTTTTATTTTTTATTTGGGAATATAGGAAGTAAATATAGAGAAATATTTCCATTTTCTTTGTTTGGTTAGCATTACAAGAAGGTAGTGAAGTATAATCAAATTAGAATTTAACAAAGTTACCCTTATTTAATTTTGATGAACACTTTTATAAGGGGTAACTTCGCAATTTTATTCCATTTTCATCCATCTCTACCTTTATTTCTCCAATTTTGAAGAGAGAAGAAATGGATTTCAAAGTGGAAATGCTTCCACTCATTTGCTTCCATTCTCTTCAATTTCTACCCTCCACTAAGATACCAAACACAATATGTTTCCTTCCTTTTCCATCCTTTCTCCACCATCCCAGACCTATTCAAACATAGCAGAAAAATAACAACAAATATTTGAGCCATATTCCTACCAGATGGGATCAAGTATATGGGCACGCACTATGGCAGGTGGAATCGGGATGATTCATGAATATAATGAACATCCAATTTAAAAACTTAAATTTATAGATTCAATGCAGGCTTTATATATTACTTGATACTCCTCTCACTTCTAATCTATCAAGTAAACTACTTAATTTGATAGGGATCAAATGACGAAGAGGGGTATATGTACCTAGGACCTAATCTGATAGCATGAACAAGTGTATAATTGATTATAAAGTAGCTTAATTATAATTTAACGTACAAGTATATAGGAGTAATAGGGTTTTGTAACCTTAATGTAGTGATATGAAAAGTCTATTCTACAACCCTCAGCACAAAAGGTTATGAATATTGGAAAACAAAATCCTGGAATTTGTTGCCTTCAATTCACTAGTAAATACTTTTAGCAAGGAGGCAACTATTGGCGATAGCCATTAAAAAGATTGGCGTAACACAGGTACCTCAGCAAGGCCTTCAGGTGTAGGATTTCGTACTTGGCGATATTGGCGAGATAGAGGACCATACGCGTCCAATCCAGGGCGTGTTGTTGCAAAGGCAGAGTCAGAATCCAGCAGATAGAGGTGTTCAGAATTCATAGTCCGTCTCATGAAACAAGATCGCTGCCAACAACACATGATTCAGAGACCATATAGAGCGAGAAAGAAGATGCACGCATACATTCTTGTCTTTAAGCCATGAATCAGATGCTAAACAACCCAAAACAAGAGAATATTATGAAAATTCGATAAACCTACCAGGACATTCAAAACCAATAATGTTGCCAATCTTATCCATTATATGTGATCAGAAGTTCAAATGGATCAAAATAGGTTTACAAAGTGAAGCAAGGAGGTCTTTTTGAAGTTTGAATCCAAAATCTCTAATATCACTTTTTTTGTTTTTTTCTACAGAGCAGTGTGAAGGCCAAAATATCAGCGAATTTCCTTGATATCAAATCTGTAACAGACTAACAGCTAAACATGGCATATAAGTACTGATACGAGAAAATCTTTTTATTGAAATTCAAATATATCACCGGATAACTTGGAAGCAACAGAACAGTATTGAAGACAAAGTCACCCATCAACTATTGAAAAGATCGTATCTACATTTTGTAATCTATATTCCGAAATTTAAGTATAAAAACACTTTTCATATTTGATAAATTTTGAAAAAGAAAATTACCCTGCAGACCACAAAATATATTCACACATAAAATCAGCAAATAGATCTACTCCCTCACTAGTCACGCAAATAGCAATTAACCATCTCTGTTAAAATCTGAAATATATATTTATATAGAACTCACCCCTAAAAAAGAGCGAACTCAAAAAAGAAATAAGAAAAAAGAAAATCAAATATCTATACTACAACATTATAAAGAGAAAAATATATGTTTATATATATAAAAAAAAAAAAAAGTTCAACTCAAAACCGAATACATCCCAACACCTTAAAAGCCTCAATAAGCTAGAAAATCAAATCTTTACATTACCGAAGTTCTTTTTAATTGGAAACAAAAAAAAAAAAAAAAAGATAAGCAATACCTCTCTAGCAGTGGTAAACTTATCACCATCAATTTTAGTTCTTGTACCACAATTTCTTCTCCCAACCACACAATCAGTATCAGCAGCTGAAAAACCTATCCCAGGTCCACACCATGCATCCTCAGCCACCACACATGACCCACTTGAATTACACCCAAAATTATTATTATAATTAATAATATTACTATTGTCTCCATTATTATTATTATTATTATTAGTATTATTATTATGACTGCTTCTCATCAAGAACCCTCCTTTTTGTTTCTTCTTAACTTTGTTGTTGCTACTCTTCCTTTCCCAATCAGCAGAAGCTCTGATTGCAGCAGGGACAGAGACTTGGTTTGGTGCAGCTGCAGTACAACCTAGCCCTCTGAACTTAGAGGAAGTAAAGTTGTGTTTTTTCTTAATGGGTTGTGGTGTCGGGATTATTGGAGGGTCATTTGAATTGAGGAAAGAGGAGATTGTGTTTGTGTGTTTTGAAGCACGTTGGATTATGTGTAATGGGTTTGGATCTGTCTGGTCTGGTATTGTGTATTGTTGTGTTCTGGGTGCTCTTCTTGGTCTTGTGGTTTCATGGATTGTGAGGGATGGGTCTCCATGGAGAGGCATGGTTTGGATGGAAGAGATAGGTTGATGAAATGCGAAGATATGTTGTGTCTAGAAATGGAAGATGTAGACGGAGCTTAAAAGTTACAAACTTTAGCAACGGGGAGGTAGAGAGAGAGAGGTTGATGTAGGAGAGAGAAATAGTTTGGTGAAAAATAAAGAAGGGTTGTGTTTGAAGGTGGGAAAAATTGAGTGAAAAGAAAGAAGCAGAGACTTTGGCAACAAGAAGAGAAGATAGGAGACAAAGATAATGCATTAACTAAAATTTGATAAGTGCGAAAATCCTTTAACTAAGCTGTGGATTTGTCTTAACAGGCAGGAAATTAATAATAATAATAATAATAATGTTGAAAACCGAGGATTAGAGTTGTTGAGTGGGGTTATGGTTTGTCTTGTTAAATTTGGGGGAATTTTCGATCAAACAGAAAGGAAAAGACCATGGGAATCTTGAAATTACTTTTGCTTTTTTTTTTTTTAGTTAATTGATGCTTACTTATCAAACATTACTTTATTCACATTCCTCAATGCAGCTCCTTTTCTTCAGCCGGTTCATTTGTCCTGTGTAATGAGATGAGGCTCAGAAAAAGATGAGAGAGAAAAGAGAAAAACAAATGAATAAATAGGGAACAGGGGGGGTTTAGGCTTAGCTTAAACATGGGGGAAGCGGGCGGGAGGACAGGACACGGTGGACAAAACTCAGGGCTGTAGTTCAATGTGGGCAGGATTTGGAGGGGGTCCCCATCTACAGAAAGAACCAAAATTAAAATAATAAGGTAAAAAATATCATCACATTCATAGTATTGGGATTACAAATGATGTTTCCTAAGCTGGCGAATTAGTGTATTGCATTAGAGACCAAAAATAGTTGTAATCATGTGATGATAAGCCTATATGAATTTGACTCTTGGGGATGTCTTGTGTAGAAAGCATCATAAAAGTGTGAGTCTCACACCAAACACACTGTCTTATGTGGACTCTAAGAGCCATCCGGCTTGTTTATTGGATAATAAATCATCATATGAATGAAATTGTAATGTATTATACTTTGAATCTTTTAACAATGCTTTTTCTTCTTTACAAATCTAACAATGATTTGAACTGGGAAAATAAAATTGCTAAATGCCTGCTTCTTAGTAATAGTATTATTCCTTGAGGTATATATGTTTCGGACCAATTCTTTAAATACTTATCTTTTACTATGTCAGCTTACATTCTCTTACAGGTCGTTTGTTGTCCCCAATTCGAATAACATGTTAATCTATGATATGTTATTGTCACTTATAGAGGTCAAAAATCCCTTTTTTTCTAGGTTTTTTTTATCTAAAATCTTTTATATCATCTAAAATGTTGGAAAACAAATCTCAAATGAGTAAAGTATAAAATTCAACAAATAATTACGCTACCACATACACACTCATGATAAAAACTGCATGTGATTAAAACTCATCAATTAATGGACATAAAAAACCAGTGGCATCCCTGGTCTTGATTATTACACTATCTAAACAAGAGCCATAAGTGTAATCAAACCCAACCTCTTTAGCACAACATTACATAAGTAGATCTATTGATCCTTGAAACCAATAGCATCGCATTTAGTGATGTTTAAATACATGAAACAAGAAATCATTTAACACTTGTGTTTATTACTTGCATCAGCTATCAGTAATCTAATCTCTTAACTATATTCATAATAGCATCTTATGACGTTTATGTGACTAGCCAATAACTAAATTTTTTACTCATGTCGATCTCAGTTTCACCGTGTGGATGGCCTACATATCCACAATAGAGATGCGATCAATACTTAAGATACCGACTACTTTATCTCAAGCATCTAACCCCTAATAGATGACAAACACGATTTATGACCCATTTATCTAGAATGGTTACTAGTTTCAATGCAAGGACAAATAATATTCACACCGATGAATATAGTTTAGATTAATTTTATAAACTTAACATAGACAACCAACAACGGGAGTAAAATAACCACTATCGTACACAAATTAGATGCAGATCAATGAATATAGTTGAGATTCATTTAATAAACCCAACATTGACAACCAACAAATAGAGTAAAATCCAATTATAAATTTTAAGTTTACCTCAAATTTTTTAGTTGATTCTTTTTGTAAAATCCAAGTGTCATGTGTTTCTAAATCAATTTAGGATTAAAAATTAGTTTAGATAGGGTTTGAAACGAAATTTAGACAAAAGAACTAAAACAATATTTTATCCTATATTTAATGTGAAAATGAAGGATGTAAAGACATCACATAATTTAAAGAAAAAAAAAAGTTTTCTTTTCTCCCTCCCTAGGTGTTGTAAAAGCATTTAAAAAGTAGATTATTCTATTGAAATTGCACTTAAGCATACACGAGAGAATTCGAGGGAAAAGATCTCCTGCCAACCAATTTTCTCACCAACAAAAATTACCTTTTTCGTCTAAAATAAAGATTACATGCTTTTACATCTATACTCTATTTGTATATTTTCATATTTTAATCAATATAGGAAATAACTTACTAAGTGTTACAAAGAAGTTTTTCAAAAAGTATAACAATTATCTCTTTTTATAACATGTTAATCTATGATATGTTATTGTCACTTATAAAGGTATGTAAGGCTCAAAAATCCCTTTTTTTATTAGTTTTTTTTTTATCTAAAATCTTTTTTATTATCTAAAATGTTGTAAAACAAATCTCAAATGAGTAAAGTATAAAACTCAACGAATAACTACCTTGCCACTTACACACTTATGATAAAAAAACTGCATGTGACTAAAACTTATCAATTAATGCACATAAAAAACCAGTGGCATCCCTGGTGCTAATTGTTACGTTATTTAAACAAAAGACGTGTAAGCAAACCCAGCCTCTTTAGCACAACATTATAAAAGTAGTTCTATTGATCCTTGAAACCAATAACATTGTATTTAGTGATACCTAAATACATGAAATAAGAAATCATCTAACACTTGTGTTTATTACTTGTGTCAACTAGTAGTAGTCTAGTCCCTTAATTATATTCATGATAACATCTCATACCACTTTTATGACTAGCCAACAAATAAATTTTTTATCCATATCAACCTTGGTTTCACCTTATGGATGGCCTACATATGCACAATAGAGATGCGATCAACACTTAAAATACCAACTACTTTATCTCAAGCATCTAACCCCCATCAGATGATAAACACAATCTATGACCCATTTATCTAGAATGGTACTGGTTTTAACTCAAGAACAAACAATATTCACATTGATAAATATAGTTTAGATTAATTTAATAAACTTAACATAGACAACCAACAAGCAGAGTAAAATAACCACTATCATGCATAAATTGGATTCACATCAATGAATATAGTTGAGATTCATTTAATAAACCGGACATTGATAACCAACAAATAAAGTAAAGTCCTATATAAATTTTAAGTTTACCTCAAAAATTTTAGTTGATTCTTTTTGTAAAATCCAAGTGTTATGTGTTTCTAAATCAATTTAGGATTAAAAATTAGTTTAGATAGGGTTTGAAATGAAATTTAGACAAAAAAACTAAAACATTATTTTATCCTATAATTAATGTGAAAATGAAGAATGCAAAGACATCATATAATTTAAAGAAAAAAGGGTTTTCTTTTCCCCTCTCTTGGTGTTGTAGAAGCATTTGAAAAGTAGATTATTCTATTGAAATTGCACTTAAGCATACACGAGAGAATTTGAGGGAGAAGATCTCCTGCCCACCAATTTTCTTACCGACAAAAATTGCCTTTTTCTTCTAAATACATGCTTTTACATCTATACTCTATTTGTATGTTTTTCATATTTTAATCAATATAGGAAATAACTTACTAAGTGTTACAAAGAAATTTTTCAAAAAGTATAACAATTATCTCTTTTTATAATTTTGCACTATATTAATAAACGATGAAAATCAAACAAAGATAAAATACAAAAGCAATGAATGTTTAATACACCATATTTGAGTAACCATTTTGTTTGCATTGCACATGGTCACGAAAAAGTTATGGTCTTATAGAAGATGAACTTTATCGAGCTAAAGGAAAAGAAAACCTAATAAGTTCTTCACTTTTGTTTTTACTTTTGGCCTTTCTTTTTTTCTTTTTCATTTTTGGGAATAGCCATCGAATGATGGCTAATCAAATGTGAAACTTAGTTACCTTTCAACTTAAGAAGTATAATCCGTCTCATCCTTATATAATTAATATGTTTTACTAGCTATCAATATTTTAAGTTTTGAAAATGAGAATGAAGTTATTAATATTCTTATAATTTAATTATATAAATATTAGTTTTTAGATTGAATAGATTAAATTTATTTTTTTTATTTCTATTATAATCATTAAAGAAAGAAAAAAGGGTAACCAATTGCTACCATGATTGTGATCTAGTGGAGTTAGGTGTTGCGAGTATATCTTCTTGAAGAAGTAATTAATATAGGTCTTGAATTTATTTCATAAGAGGGAATGAAATATAGGAGGGCACTCTCTCTCTTCTATGGTTTCTTTTCTTCACAACACAAAGGGATAGTGGCATTTATTGCGTGGACTCGTGCCCCCGAATTAAATGGTGCACTCCATATATTATATATATATATATATACTTTTTCTATACAACTGTCATAATAAGATGTTATCTTGATCCATATTTAAGGATTTGCAGCTACCTCTTTATCCAATGATATAAGTCGTGCCAACATCCCGTTTCATAATTTGGGTTTTTTTTTTTTAATTTTATTTTTGTGTTTGGTATTATTGTGTTGAGATTATATCTTGAATTTCCACAAAGCTTTATTTATAGAATAGCTTTAGGGGAAAAAAAGGGTAAATGGCTAAATTGAGATTGTTATATCCTTAATAAATTCTTATTTTATATTTTCTTGATGCATAAGTTATTTACTATCATGTATATTAAGAGTTGGTTTCTTATAATTACACATACATACATACATATATACATACATAATTGCTATTGAATTGAGTAAGTAAAAGAGCAAAAAAAACTCTATTTGTTGTTGAAGGAATTAATTGTTCTCAAATTGTAAGAGAAACACTATACCATTGGTATTATGGTATAGTAGATTAATTTGGTCTCGTATTTTTTTTCCTTGTATTTTCTAGGTTTTTTGCATACATTCTATGTATATTTCATTCTCTCTTTTCTTCGTATATTCTTCCATATATTGTATGTTTTATGAATGATAATAAAAAATTCAAAATTTGTCCCAACAAGTTGGCACAAAAGTAAGTTTGAGAGATCAAGCTTTTAAGAGTTCATAATTTACATACCAAACCAAAGAGATGATAACTATTTATGATATTGAGAAGTTTAATAGTTGCATGAATTTAATAGGTTTTAGACGCTAAGAGTTCTTTCTATATGCATTGCATGAGAGATTAATTCCAAACCTACAAGCCTATACAAAGTGGTGCTGTACAAATGAGCAATGGCTACAAGCTTAGGATTGTTGGAGTAGGCAATGTCTCGCTCATACTACATAATGGGCAAATATGTAAGTATCAAATGTGTGGTATGTGGTAGAGTTATCAAGGAATATTTCATTTTCAGCCTTAATGGATCACGCTAATTATAATAGTATAATGAGATATAGTAGTATGGAAGTGTCCCATAGAGGTTTTGTGGTAATGAGATGACATAAGTCTAGAAACTTATTCTTGCTACGAGGAGCAATGGTTTCTTATGGTTGTGTTTGAAATGTCGATATTAAGATGGAGAATCCTCACATTCATGATGTTGTCTATGATATGAAAACATGTGTTAGCTATGTGATGGAAAAGTCCATTTTACTTTATTATGGTATTGCAAGAAGTCATAAGGTGAAGAGAGTCTAGAGAAAGGCAAGGCGTGAAGGTCCAAGAATCAATATTCGATGACTCAAAACATGTTGGTAGGAAGAGCGAAAAGGTATTGCGAGTTTTAATGGTCCTAATTGGACATGGTTGTTAGAGTAGATGACATCATTAAGCATAGCATAATGACGGTTCACAAATAGATGCAAACATTAAATCATCAAAAGGTGGATGATTAGCTAGATTAAATCAAAGGAGCAACATTATAGGTGTTACTTCAGTATATGAGCAAGTGCAATTATAATATTTTATTTTGATGAAGACATTTCGATACAACTCTAATATTTTACTCTCTTCATAAACAAGAAAACAAAATATTAGCGATGCTATTACATTATAATCTTCTATTCTATCCATATTTTAATTCTTGATAATAAGGATTCTTAAAATATTCTTTCCATAAGCAATGTTATTACTACGGAAGTTCCTTCCATAAACAATGTAATATTATAATTTGCTGTATGAGTTCCTTCATTACTTCTTTATTGTTATTTTTTTTTTTTAATTCTATAACAATAAGTAACGATATTTTATTGCACTTGTTTATTTAATTTGGATTATAGGCTTCCATGTGATTAAAACATTTGCTTTAGTTCCAAATTTGGGATTAAATAACCCATTTTAATTTGATTTTTGACCGGAAATTTTCTTTTAGTTATTCTTCTTGATGAATATAATATTCTAATGCCTAACTTTTTTCTTCTCTTATTCCATTTTCATTGTAAGACAACTTTTCTATAATATATTTAACCTCAATAGGATGCCATTACATATTAATACAATGGGCAAAAGCTGCTAGTCTACAGTGAGGGGGGGAAAAGCAATTGGTTTTGCTTTGAAATGTCATGAGATCATGTTGTATATTAAAACATACTAAATAAAATGATAAAAAAACATATATTTTACTTTGATAAATGATTTAATGTCGTCAATCTTCGTATAGAGGATGTGTTTATTCTAACATCGAATATTTATATTCCCCTTTTCTTTTGGTTTGTTCTATCAATACTATCACTACTAATATTACAATATACTACTTTATTTCTATGGAATTATACCTTTCTCTCAAGGAAAAAAAAGAAGAAGAAAGAAAGAAGAAGAGAAGGAGAATTAAAAAGGAAGGAATCTAATTTTTTTTTTTTTTTGATGGTAGAAAATCAACTTAAATTTAGATTTGGATGATATAAAATTATCTTCCCTAAACTTTTATTATTTAATTCCACAAGTAACCTCATAAAGACCCAATGTCCTTGATGATAATACAATGCTTAAAGCACATCACAATTGAAAAACGTTAGGCATGAATGTTGAAGATCATTCCAACATAGTAGCTTTTGACTTCTGACCCTATGACTAGGCTATTTTGGAACGTTGCGTATTGGTCACGAGTGAAGACATGGCAGTCCGATGACTTGAATCCTCGTGGACAAAAATCACGACATAAAAAATTGTGGAGAAGACAAAATGGTTGAAGACCCTTTCATAAACACAACAAAAAATTTGTGGCATTTCCGACTGCTCTTTTTCCATATTAAATAAGCAATGCTTTTGACAAGATCAAGACCCAAAAGGCTTTTAACTCCAAAGGGTGTAAATCTTTTGGTTTAATACTCCATTTTACAGGATATACATATATCACACACAAATTTAACCCATTGTGAAAATGGGTTTTTTTAATTTATTGTCTATTCCATTTAACTAACATTATTGTGCTTTTTTTACCCAAAATTAAAAAGAAAAAAAAATTATTGTGCTTTTGTTCACAAGGGTATGCTTTAATAGTAAGATATTTTACTTGAAGGTATTCAAGTTCAAGTTTTGAGCAGTGCAAAACTACTCCTTTGAATTCTCCAAATAAGCATTGATCTTGGTGCTTTTAACTTTTAAAGAGAAAAGTTTAGTGTTTTTAAAATTCATTATAAATATTTTTTTCATACCATATATAATATAATATTATTATTTTTTTAAAGTTAACAATTGTTGACACGACTTAATATAATTGAAAACACGATTATAAAGAGATAGCACTAGATATTATATGATATATGATACGAAGACACGATTATGACATGAATAAATATGATTATATTATAACTTAAATATTTATTATTTTTATTCAATTTTATATATTTTTAGCATTCACACGAATTAGATACAATTTAAAAATACTGACACAATCCATTAACACGAATTATCGACCCTTACACATCAATTGTGATATTTTACATAGGAAATAATAAATAAAAGAAGAGTATATATAGGGTGTGGAAATATTACTTTTGTGTGTAAATGCAACTAATGCAAATAAAAAAAAAGAGTAGATATAGTAAGATAATTTTATATGGATATTATTTTATTATCTAGGTTAGGTTAGATATGATTTATTATTATATTTTATTTAATTAAATTTAGTTTTTTATTTGTAGAATTTAGTGAGATTAGTGTCTTTATTTTGAGAATGTAAATCTTTTTTATTTTTTTTAGTTTTCCAGAATATTAAATATTATTATGTCTATAAATAAGCAAAAATTGTAATCACTTTATGATAAAATAACTTAATATTTTAATAATAGAATTATTTCTTATAAGATTATCAAAATCTGTTATATGATATGAAACCATATAAATAAACTATTTCTTATGAGTTTTTTGTATTTTTCCGCTATTTTTATCTTTTATTAATTTTCTATTTTCAGTAGCAAAATTGGGTTTTCTTTTTCCTTTAAAATTTTTTCTGGAATAACATAGTTTTTTTCCCCTTTGGAAACTTGCCGGGCAGCAGCTTTTGGTCTCATTATTAGCTGATGGTTCTTTGTAGGACCGCTAATATATAATAAAATGCTTTCTCAAAATAGATTATTTTTGGTATTATTGCAACTTTACATCCTGTAAAATCTTATTGTACGTACTGTACTTGATCTAAATCACAGTTATAGAAAAAAAAATAAAAGACTTAAAAGCCATTATATGTAAATTCAAACATAATCACCCCCCCCCCCCCCCCCCCCCCCCCCAAAAAAAAAAAAAAAAAAAAAACAAATAGTTGATACCAATGTTTAATTGGTCATATATTTATTTATTTATTTATTTTCGGATCATAGTGATTTAAATTTTACAAAAATTAAATTTCGATCGTAATATAAAAGCAATCAGTATCAATTTAATACAGGTTAATTTCTTTTAATTAAATTGAGGACTTTATTTATTTATTTTTTTGGTAATTTGTTTTATTCTGGCACCGACAATATTTATCATTTTTATTTTTTATTTCTTTTGTATTTTGCATATTGGTTTCCATAGTCATTTTCATTAAAGCGTGTTACAGCTTACTTCCTTTGGGTTGAGGTTTTTAGATCTGTGAAATGAAATCAGGTGTTGACAGTATTATACAGCTGGAGAATTGAAAATGACAGGATTGTAGGAACTCAAGATTTTTCCATTGACAACAAAATCACGTGTTGAAGACAACATTGTATGAAATAAGATTCTAGTCCTTCTATGCCGTGCTTCTTAGGAGATAATAAAATAAGATTGATGAAAAATGAGAATTGGCAGAAGGGCTGTGTGTGTAGTTATAAAACTTATATATCTATTATATATTTTTTAAAATTTATTAAAAAGTATCCAAAAGCTTGGGGCTTTAGAAATTTTAAAAGTTTTTAAGATTGGTTAATATAATTAAATTTTTTATCTATTGTTTCATTAAATAATATTTAAGATACTTGTTAAATACAAACGATAATAATAATAATAACTTTTCAAAATTAATTCCTCGCTTATACGAATCTCTTCTTAAAATCGAACCTTATCAGAATCGGAATATCCAATTATCATTTTCCTTGTATCCATATAAAATTTAAATTCGGAACTTTTCTTAAAAATATGGCAATCCAAGTGCAACTGCCATACGTATTTTGAATTCTAGAGATTAGACGGTACAATACGCAACGCAATGACTACGATGGGAGGAAAGATTGAAAAATAAATAAAAAGAGAAAGAGAAAGAAAAAGAAAATAGTTTCAAGATAACTTATAAATTGACCAAATGTGATAAAGAAGGGTTAAAATAATAATAAACTTGGTGTACTCTAGTAATTGTTTTCATAGTTATGAACCGGATGTTGGACTATATTTTGAATTAGACTTAGACACTTAATGGTCTAAGCTAAAAAAGTCTCTCTCTCTCTCTCTCTTTTTTTTTTTTTTTTTGCGGTTTGAATTAATTGATTGACTATTAAGAAATAACATAGCATTCTAAGCAACTAAGTTATAAAAACCATTAATGATATTGATGCAGTATAACACGTGTGAATTGTGTTGAGATTATCACAAACCGTTGATTATGTGAATATCTAGAGTGTAATATTCAAATACTTATTGATTATAAGAATTCCTAGGGATTTGGTATCCAAATTCAAGAATTGTATAAAATTCACATATTTGAAAAAGAAACAGAGCACAACCACTCACAACAATTTTTCACATTCAATAATAATACGTTCTTTTGCCTTATGATAGAGCCATTTTATACTCAATCTTTATAGTATAAATTGTGTTAATTTATTACTGATTTTATAGAAATCATAAGGAAATGGTACTTAATTCTATTATGGTGATAAATCAGGTTAAATGGAGTTAAGGGTGCTAATTCAAGTAAATTAGAGAAGTCATCTACAACTTGGATCAAAGACAAGGATTTACACCGCCGGAGGAAAGTACATGGGCGTGTATCAATCTACAAGGAGGCACGTTTTGTAATACGGCCATGGTGAAAACCGTGCTACACACTGCACAAGAAAGTGAAAATGTGGACTAACAACAGAGAGAGACACGTCTCGTGATTTGGCCGTAGTGCAAACCATTGGTGGAAGCCGTGGTGGAAGCTTGATGAAGCCGTGCCATATACTGAACAAGGAGGAGAAATTGTGGAACATCGACTAGAGGATGACACGGCTTGGGATCTGGCCGTGGTGTAAGACGTAGCACACACTGATCACGGATAAAGAATTGTAGATTACCCACAGAGGAAGGCACGGCTTGACCCACGGCCGTGTTGTAGGGCGTGCCAGGCGGACGATTATTCACTTCTCGAGATTTACTTGAAAAAGGAAAAATATTTTCGTATCTTGCTAGCAAAAGATCATCTGCCATCCCCTTAACAATATAAATAGAACCAATCCCAGAGGAGATGGGGGAATCAGAGAGATTTTGGAGACAAGAAGGAAGGAAGGAGGCAGAGCAAGGAAACCGGGAATAGAGGCTTATCATGTTTCCACTTTTTATTTTCGTTTTGATGATGAACATGTGTAGCTAAGCAACATTTCTAGCCAAAGGATCATTGAAGTTTAATTCTTCGCGAATTGTGAGATCTAACTGATTTGTCTTTAATATATTCTTGTTTTTAGATATTCATATATCTTCTGGAAGTTTTGTCAATATTATCTTTGTTGATTGGTATGAATTAGAGCTCTTCTACTCAATTAGCAAGTTAATATATTGTCAACTAGTACGTCAAATCCGTAATTGTTTGATAGTTCTAGTCTTGGTGACACAATAACATGTTTGGTTATAAAAAAGATGATCGAATTCATGTTATGGAGATGTATGATCTTGTTTAAATAGGTTATCTTATAATCTACTGGCATGAATTGGTGGTCTCTCTAGTTTTTAATGCTATTGATAGATTAAATCCTAAGAGCTTATCTAGGGTTGTCTAATCGATAAGAGAAATAATCAAAGAGCTTGTCTTGATTATCGAGGAAGTAAGGAGAGATAGGTTGTTAGAGCTTGTTAATAATCATAACCAGTTTATCTAGAAATAAGAATAAAAAACATTTGCATCGATAATCAATTCCTAGAATTAAACTATCTTGATTCCTTTGGCTAGGCTTTTATCAATATTCCATTTTATTATCTTGTTTCAACATTACTTTGATTCACAAACAAAACCCCCCCATTTTTCTTTTCCTCTTTATTCTCTTTGAATAGAAATATATTTAACCAATCTCTATGGATTCGACCCTACTCACCACTATATGCAAATCATATAATTGTCTAGGAGTAGGATTTTATTTTTGTTGGATTCAATACCCATCAAATTTTGGCGCCGTTGCCGGGGATTGGTGTCAAATTTATTTCTATTCTTGTATGACTCGTTCTTCTCATACAGGTGCATTCAATTATAATCCGGAGATTGAGAAGACTCTTAAGAGGCTACGAAGAGAAGCTAGATCATCCCCTGAACTGAACTTGGCATTGGAATCGTCTGATTCACCCACTGATTCTGAAAAAGAAGACGATATGGCAAATCCCGAGAGAACATTAAGAGAATTGGCTGCACCAGATGAGAATCAACAACCACTTTGTATTCACTATCCCGAACTAGCTGTTGAATTCGAGTTGAAATCTGGGTTGATACATCTGCTACCCACCTTTCATGGTCTTGAGAATGAAGATCCTCACAAACATTTGAAAGAGTTTCATATAGTGTGTTCTAGTATGAGGCCGCAAGGAATAACCGACGATCAAATCAAGTTACGTGCTTTTCCATTTTCTTTAAGTACTAAAGCTAAAGATTGGTTGTTTTATTTGCCTCTAGATTCTATAACCACTTGGACAGATATGGTGAGGCTCTTCTTGGATAAATTTTTCCCCACGTCTAGAGCTGCTGGTATAAAAAGAGAAATTTGTGGTATCAAACAGAAGGACACCGAGACTCTTCATGAGTATTGGGAGTGGTTTAAGCAACTTTGTGCAAGCTGTCCACAACATGGGATATTTGAACAACTTCTCATCCAATACTTCTATGAAGGCCTGCTTCCGATGGAAAGGAAGATGATGGATGCTGCAGGTGGAGGTGCTATAGTGAATAAAACCCCTGGTCAAGCTAGGGAATTGATCTCCATTATGGCTGCTAATTTGCAACAATTTAGGTATAGGCATGATACATCTTCAAGGAAGGTAAATGAGGTAAGTGTGTCTAACCTTGAACATCAAATTTCTAACCTAACCTCCCTTGTGCAGTAGATAGCTCTTGGAAATACCGAGCAGGTGAAGGCTTGTAGAATTTGTGCTGCTCCTAATCATCCTACCGACATGTGCCCCACATTGCAAGATGACAATCATGAGCATGTCAATATGGTAGGAGGATTCCCAGGATAACCGCAGAGGAAATATGATCCCTACTCGAATACTTACAATCCTGGATGGAGGGATCATCCTAACTTCAGATATGGCAATAACCCACAAAATTTCCAACAATTCCAGCCTAAGCCATCAAACCAAGTACCCCAAGCTCCTTCCACTTCAGGTATGTCTCTTGAGGAAATTTTTAAGTCTCTTGCTGTTAATACAAAACAATTTCAGGAGGAAACAAAGCAGAGCATCCAAAACTTGGAGAATCAGGTAAGCTAACTTGCTTCTGCTGTAAACAGGTTAGAAACTCAAGGTAATTTACCTTCTCAAACTATTACAAATCCGAAGCAAAGCGTTAATGCAATTACCTTGAGAAGTGGAACATAATTGCAGGGATCAACTAAGAAAGGACACCCGTCTAATCTTGAGGAAGAGACTAAGAAAGAGATTTCGACTCCGAGCCAGCAGGACAACCAGATTAGAAGGTCTCTAGTTGAACCACCAAAGTTCATGTTGACACCACCTCCTTTCCCTTCCAGATTAGCGAAATCCAAGCATGAAGCGGAAGAAAAAGAGATTCTGGAAACTTTTCGCAAAGTTGAGGTAAATATTCCTTTACTTGATGCAATTAAGCAAATACCGCGCTATGCTAGATTTCTCAAAGAATTGTGTACTAACAAAAGGAAGCTGAAAGGTAATGAAAGGATTAGTGTGAGTGAAAATGTTTCAGCTATTATTCAGAAGAAGCTTCCTCCTAAATGTAAGGACCCAGGTATGTTTACCATTCCTTGCAAAATAGGTAATCTTGGAATCGCTAAAGCCATGTGTGATCTAGGAGCTTCGATCAATGTCATGCCTTTGTCTGTTTATCAACGTTTGAATGTTGGTCCCTTGAAGGAAACAGGAGTTATTGTTCAACTTGCTGATAGGTCCAATGTTTATCCTGAGGGAGTTCTAGAGGATGTTTTAGTTCAAGTTAATGGGTTGGTTTTTCTTACTGATTTTTATGTGCTTGACATGGAAGATAATGATTCTCATAATTCATCACTGATATTATTAGGGCGACCATTCCTTAAGACATCCAAGACGAAAATTGATGTAAATGATGGTACCCTCACTATGGAATTTGATGGTGAAATGATTAAATTTAACATTTATGATGCCATGAAACATCCTAGCAATACCTCTCCTCTCTTTGTTGCGGATGTTATTGACCCATCACCACAAGCACTAAAGTTGGAATCAAAACCCTTACCCGAGCATCTAGCCAAGAATGTCTAGCCAAAGACGTTAAAGAAAGGCGCTTCATGGGAGGCAACCCATGTCAAAAAAAAAAAAAAAAAAAATTCAATTTTTAGTTTTGTTTTGATTTTAGTTTTATTTTGATTTTTCTTTTGGATTAGCTGCAGCAAGGATACATATCATCAGATGACACTATCTAGTGCTAAAGGGGAGAACTCCAATCACTCTACGCTTCATACCAGGGAAGTACCAGTATTCCTTTTCTCTTATTCTCTAATGTTCCTTAAGTTGTTAATTCCTCTTTAATTGTGCTGAATTAGGAACAGTGAGGACACTGTTCAAGCTAAGTGTGGGGGAGAGGATAATAAAATATAGAGAATAGATAATTGACTCATACTTTGAATGTTTGTCCTTAAGCAATTTTAAGCCAAATTTTTTCCAAAATTATCATGAAATCTAGAGATTGTACTAAATGTTGTAATAAGCATCTACAAAATGTGAAATTGACTTGTTCAAATGCTTTACTCACCCACTGTTGTGATTAGAATACTTGGTTTAAAATTAAGTAGTGAAATCTTTAAGAAACAAATTTACTTTGTATTTAGCTCTAGAATTGGAAGTCTAAGAGTAAGTCGAGTCCCTAAGTGAAAAATAAACAAGTTCACTTCTAGGTTATATTAGCTACTGTATACTCTTTGAAGTTGTTTGTTATAACACTTAGAAAAAAAAAAAAAAGCATAGCCATTACTCTAATGATTCAAGTAATTGAGTTAAGAGTATTCAAACTTGAATGTTAGAGTGAGGAAAAGTTCGTAGGGGTATCTCAAAACCCGGTCACTTGAGTGACGAGCTCGGGATGTTGCCGACTCAATGAACTTACTATAACGATAAGGGCGAAAAAGGCGAAAGTTCATGAAAAGAAGCGGGCAAAAACCCGTCAAAATAGATGCTTGATTAAATCATAAGAACATGAATGTAAAGATTCATTGAATGAAACAAGACTTATAATAAAAAGAGAGAAAATCTAGGGAAAGAGTTGACACCATATGCTTTTACGTTATGCTGTAAGGATTATATGTTTGCTAATATCCAATGAAGTTTAATTGGGTGTTTTTCCTTATTGGATTAAGTATTTACTTTTGGAATAAAAATTCTTTTGCTAAACATGAGGATTAAAGTTTGTTTTGTTTAGATTAGCTATTAAATTTTGTCCATGGTAATTTGATCACAGGAAACCAGTTTGGTTAAAGTAGTAGACATTAAAATTACAAGTCATGAATTATAAATGAATAGATGCTTGAAATGATGAAAAGAAAGTTTGTATAATCTATGACAGATTTCTCAATTGATTTGATTCAATTGCTTGAGGACAAGCAAGAGTTTAAGTGTGGGGGAATTTGATAGAGCTATTTTATACTCAATTTTTATAGTATAAATTGTGTTAATTTATTATTGATTTTATAAAAATCATAAGGAAATTGTACTTAATTCTATTATGGTGATAAATCAGGTTAAATGGAGTCAAGGGTGCTAATTCAAGTAAATTAGAGAAGTTGATAAATAAAATAGATGAGTTCTCTAATTTACTTGAATTAGCACAATTTATACTATCAATTCGCGAAGAATTAAACTTCTAGCCAAATGGAGTTAAGGGTGCTAATTCAAGTAAAATAGATGTAAAACTTTACTAGAAAAAGAAATGTTTAAAAATCGCCAAAAATAGAAATCCCTAAATCGTAACGCCACAAACGATATCTAAAACAGAAATGTCTATAAAAAGTTATAAGAAATATAAAAATTGTAAAAATTAGTAAAATTGTCTATTCAAAAGACTAAATGATGAAATTTGCCCTAAAAATGGTGTAGCTCAACACCAACGGTACTGACTTCTTTGAGTTAACTCGTTTCCTTCGAAATAAAGTTCAGAAATTAAAAAATCGCGACTGACCCGTTTTTTGCCAAATTTAGCCATGTATTTGTTTGCTATTATTTCCACCTTATCATCCTCTCTAGGGTGGACATAATTCACCCTCTAATTATCTTCATCTAAACTATCGTCGGTGTAGGAAAAAAAGATGCTTCACATTAAATACATTGATAGTTCGAATGTAGATAGGCAACTTCAACTTATATGCATTTAGGTTGATTTTCTCTATGATCTCTACTAGCCCAATTTTACTGTTTGATAATTTGTTGTACTCCCCAGTAGAAAATCTATCCTTAGTAAGGACAACCCAAACATAATCTCCCATACCAAACTCCACTTGTCATCTTTTTCGATCAGCAATCTCCTTATATTTACTTGTAGCTTTTTGTAAATTATTGTGAATAGTCTTATGGATTTCCTGCAGGCTATGGACAAAGTCTTCTGCCTTTTCATGAATCCTGGTCTTATCACGTAGTGGTAGCAAAATCAAGTGGACTCCTAGGAACAATAGAGTAAACAACTTGGAATGGACTAAATCCTATATTGCGATTGACTGCATGATTATGTGCAAACTCTGCCTAACTCAGCTTTTGATCTCATCTCTTCACATGTTCCCCCCCTAAGCTCCTTAGTAGATTTCTTAGGGATCTATTGACTACCTCAGTTTGCACATCTATTTGTAGGTGATAGACACTACTAAAATTCAACTGAGTATTGACCATCTTCCACAAATTTCACCAAAAATGGCTTAAAAACCTTGTATCTCTGTCAGACACAATGGTTCCAAGCAACCCATGTAACCTATATAATTCCCTAAAGTACAACTGTGCAACATGAATAACGTCTGTGGTCTTCTTATAAGAAATAAAATGCACCATTTTAGAAAATCTATCAACTACTACAAAGATAGAGTCATTACCTCACTGAGTTCGTAGTAACCCTAGAACGAAATCCATGCTTACATCAATCTAAGGTTGCGAAGGAATTAGAAGTGGCATATACAATCCTACATTCATAATTGTCCCCTTGGATACTTGGTAGAATTTACATCTTTATACATATTTCTCCACTTCCTTACGAATAGTTGGCCAAAAATAGGATGCATGCACCAATTATAAAGTCCTGTCTCGTCCCACATGACCTTCACCATACAGCTCTTAAATAATTTGATCCCTTAAACTACAATCTGGAATGTACATTTGATTACCCCTGAACAAAAACCCATCTTCCAACAAATACTCTATTATGTCATTAGCTCTAACTTTTGCTAAAATAACAAAAAAAGAGGGATCACATTCAAGTAACTCAGCAAACGAATTAAAACTAGGTACATTTACTTGCATTCTGCTCTAAAAACTCCTACGCCTACTTAGTGCATCAGCAACTCGATTTGTGACACCACTTTTGTGTTTCACAACAAAAGTGAAACGCTCCAGATAAGCTACCCATGAAGCATGTCGAGATGACACTTTATCTTGATTGTGTAAATGCTTCAGAGTTTCATAGTTAGTATATAATATGAATTCTCTATGAAATAGATAATGACGCTAATGCTTCACAGCTTGCACTATAGCATAGAATTCCACATCATAGGTACTATATCATAGCTTTACCCATATTAGCTTCTCACTAAAATAAGCTATCGGTCTACTATTCTAACTCAAAACAGCTCCAATCCCTACTTTAAAGGCATCTGCATGTAGCTCAAAAGGTTGATAAAAATCCGGTAACACTAGAATCGGGGCTGTTGTAAGATACACTTTAATCTACTCAAAAGCCATCTCTGCTTCATCAATCTACAAAAACTTACCACCCTTCATACAATCAATGATAGGAGCCATGGAAGATGAATGGTATGTAAAATGATGCCAAGCCATGGAAGCTTCGAATTTCAATCAGTGTAGTAGGTCTAGGCCACAGTCTAACGACTTCCACTTTAGACTTATCAACCTGCAAACCATCAACAGAAATTACGTAGCCAAGAAAAAGTACCTCTATGGTCATGAATACACACTTTTTTAAGGCAGCATAGAAATTTTCCCTATGTAATACATTAAAAACATCCTGCAAGTGCTGGAGATGCTATTCTGGATCAATACTGTAAATTAGTATGTCATCAAAATATATGAGAATACACTTGCCAGTGAATGGCCTCAAAACTTGATTCATCACTCTCATAAAAGTGCTAGGTGCATTAAACAATCCAAACGGCATAACCAACCACTAATACAACCCCTCTCTTGTCTTAAAGGCTATCTTCTACTCATCACCCACTCAAATGTGAATATGGTGATATCCACTCTTCAAGTCTAACTTTGAGAATATCTTAGCTCCACTCAATTGGTTAAGTAAATCATCTAAGCAGGGAATAGGAAAACGATACCTAACAGTAATCTTATTAATGGCTTGGCTATTTACACACATATGCTAGGTGTTATCCTTCTTGGGAGTCAAAAGAGCGGGAATTGCGTATAGACTCAAACTCTCCTGAATAAAACCCTTCATAAGCAATTCTTCAACCTGCCTCCTTAACTCCTCATGTTCTGTAGGGCTCATTTGATAATGTAGTCTGTTAGGAAGGGTTGCACCAGGTTCAAGATCAATCTAGTGCTAGATATCACGTAGTGGTGGTAACCCATCCGGTAACTCATCAAGAAATACATCTTAGAACTCGACCACCATCAAAACTACCACCTTAGGTACTTTGACTTCCCTTTCAACCTCTTTACCCATTAGAGCAAAGACAACTTCAAAGTCTTGTAATTCTTCCTCAAACATAGCTAAAGATAGCATATTGGAATTATTACCCTGCTTAACAATTTTGGACTCAGTAGTGCTTCTATTAGGAACCAGCACAATCTTCACACCCTTACATACAAAACTGTAAGTGTTAGCTCTACTATCATGAGTCACACCCCTATCAAATTACTAAGGCCTCCCCAACAACAAATGACAAGCATCCATTGTCACAACATCACACCAGACAAAGTCTCTATATTTAGAACCAATAGAGAATGTAACTAGCACTCGTTTAGAGACACTTACCTCACCACCCTTCTTTAGCCAAGCTAACTTGTAAGGTTTAAGATGCTGTTCTGGCTTAATGCCCAACTTTTGCATAGCTTCTGTGGACACAATGTTCTCACAGCTCCCTGAGTCTATCACAAACCGAGAAACTTTGCCCAGAATAGTATAAGTGGATTGGAAAATATTGTTTCTAAGCCACTCTTCCTCTACTGCTTTAGAGGTCATACTGGATCTCATAACCACTAAATTTTTCTTTCCGTCGCCTATCACAAGCTCCTCCTTAGTATATTCAATATCAAAGACAAGTTCACCATCACCCACCACTTTAAACATAAATTCAACACCTTCCTCCTCTTTGTTTTTGACAAAAAGTGCCTTCTTTTCCATTCTCCTACATTCAGACTGCCGATGACCAGCCTCACCACATTTAAAGCGCTTTACCCCGCTAATGCTAGGGCCACTCGTGTTAGGCCTACTAAAACGCCTAATAATGTTACTACTTGAGGTTTCACTTCCAGTTCAATTCACACCACTACTGCTAATGCCACCTCCACTACCCATTACACCACTACTCCCAGATCGCTTCTGCTATTTTTCAACAATCAACGCTCTCTGGTGTGTTGTTGATACATTAACAGGGTCAAATAAATTGATTGTATCCTGAATCTACATTCTCAAACCCCCATTGTATCTAGCAACCAACTGATCATCCATTTCTTGAAGTTCATTCCTAACTATCAATTATTAAAATTCAGAAGTGTAATCATCTACCGACTTGCTACATTGTTTAAGATTTTGTAGTCTTTGGTACATAATGCATTGGAAAATATAAGGTAAAAATGTTGTTCGCAGATGCTTCTTCATCTTTTCCTACGATGTGATTTTTTATTTTCCCAGCCTATTTCGAGTCAATTTTAACTGCTGCCACCATGCTATAGCCCTACCATGCAATCTGGTTGCTACCAATTGCACTCGTTTATCCTCAGGGACTCCCTTGAAATCTAAAATCTCTTCAACCGTGGTCAACCAATCCAAGATTTCTTTTGGTTGAAGGCTTCCATGAAACTCTAGTATTTCCATTCTCAAACCTAGTTCCCAATGCCTTTGGTCTTCCTTTGCACGAGGCTTAACACGCCTACGCGGTACTATATCATACTACTCATCTTCCTCAAGAGAAGAGGAGTCATCTTCTGCCTCTTCTACAACTGGCATCGAGTTAGGGTTTCTCACATGCTTAGGGTTGATATTTTGATTTTGATTACCCATCAATGCACCCATTCTCTCTGCTAATTGATCTATAACCACATCCAAACGGTGTTCCAACACCACATTTAGCCTTTCGTCAATCATCTGCCCAATTCTTCACTCTAGATCATCACGATCATAGGTTTCATCCACTATAGCATGATGTTGGTTAGTTTGTCTACGGGGTGCCATTGTTACTAAGAACGAACTCAGCTCTGATACCAATTGATGCAGCATAACATATGTGAATTGTGTTGAGATTATCACAAACCGTTGATTTTGCGATTACCCAAAGTGTAATATTCAAATACTTATTGATTTTAAGAATTCCTAGGGATTTGGCATCTAAATTTAATAATTGTATAAAATTCGCAAATTTGTGAAAGAAATAGAGCAAAACCTCTCACAACAATTTTTCACATTCAATAATAATCTATTCATTTGCCTTAAGACATACAAATAATAGTAAGTGCAAACTGCCAAAAATAGATATAAAAATTTATCAAAAAAAGAAACGTCTAAAAATAGCCGAAAATAGAAATTCTTAAAACTTAAGGATACAACATACCTTAAACAATAAAGACAATGCTACAAATGACATATAAAATAGAAATATCTATAAAAAATTATAAGAAATTTAAAAATTATCTATTCGAAAGACTAAATAATGGAATTTATCTAAAAAAACGGCGTAGCTCAATACTGAATGTACTTATTTCTTCGAGTTAGCTCATTTTCTTCGAAATAAGGTTCAAAAATTAAAAATCACGACTAACCTATTTTTACCAAATTTAGTCATATATTTGTTTACTATTATTTCCACCCAATCATATACTTTAAAAAATGAATCTGTTTACATTATATATATATATATATACGTAAGAATATTCTCTGAATCAAGTATAACGTAATCCATGGTTCTGTTCCTCCTTGAGGATCGTTAGTAGGAGATTATTTTATTTCACACAACTCTCCTAGTTAAGTTAACATAGGAAAGCGATGGCTAATTAAGTTATGCCGTTTCGTATAATTTTTTGTGTCCTTGCCCAAGTGAAAGTCCGTCGGTTAGGGATGAGAAAATGCCAAATATATATAATACAATTTTAAATCAAATTGTGTACTCACCATTCAGATAGCGACTTAATTATAGTTTTATTCCTTGTCTGAATTACAGTAAACGTCTCTGGCCCAAGTGATTTGATGCCTGAAGGGTTGTTGAGAAAGCGACCTAGTCATATATGACCCTTCTTCATTTTCCTAGTTCTATTTCTGGCTCGAGACCATCAATAATGCTTAAAATTTTATTCATTATTCTGATCTTCAATGTCTAGGTTTTTTTTTTTTTTTTTAATTTTCAAAACATATTAGTAGTGAGGAAAGCAATAGTGTGATCCATTTCATGAAAAATATCTCTATGTATCGCATCAAGAATCATAGTGGGATAGTTTAGTAAAGAAAAAATTTGTTGAATCACAGTCGCATCATTTTATGAAAAACATCTTTGATGAATATAATTAAATCATATATTAGTTAATATTTATATTCAAAATATAAAATATATCTATATATAATTTTTGAAAAATTAACTCAACATTTCTATAAGATTTTCTATAATTTAAGAATAATATGTTTTTAACCTACAATTGTATATTTCTTAATTTTATAGAGTAATAAAACATTTTGGCGAAACAAATGCAGCTAGTAAAAGCTAAGGGAAAAGTAAATAAATATTATTATTTTTGAAAAAATTGTAAAAATATACCAATTGTAAAAGTATTCCTACAAATATACTATTTGAAATTGATATTCTAAGTCCCGATTTTAGTTCTATTTCAACTAAATTTGGCGTTTGAAGTGTTGATTTTGTGTAAAATCCAATCGGGTTATATTTTTATTTAGGTAATGAAATTAATTAATTTTTTTAATTAAATTAATCATTTCTTTTGCAACAAATAAGTTCTATTTTATATTAAAATCTGTTTGATACGTCATTATGGAATTCTATTTCGCAATTTTAGTGGTATTAATTGCACCAATTTCAATTGAAATCGGGAATTGAAGTGTCGATTTTGTGCAAACTCTAATCAAGTTATATTTTTTATTTAGGTAATGAAATTAATTAAAATTTATTCAATTTTTTTTTTTGTAATGAATTAATCGTTCTTTTTGTAACGAATAAATTCTATTTAATATTAGATTTTAATTGATACATTGTTATGGGATTCTATTTAACAAATTTAGTGGTATTAATCGATACTATATAATAGAAGATAAATTATACTTATAATGATTTGTGACCTTTTGCATTATATATTGATCGTTCACATATCCACTACCCACATCAACTATAAAGAATTGAAAACCGAAGACGCCAATCCCTTCTTTAGCTTGACTCATGTGGCTCATCTACTGTTTTTAGCCAACCTTCATCGTTCTCCCCATCATCTTCATCACTGGATGGGTTAGACCTGAATCATCACTAGAAGTACGACAAACTACATCATTTTCAACATCCGTCTCCCTCATTGCTTCATCTATATTGATGTTATGAATCTCAAGCCGACTACCACTAAACCTACTTTAGTGGTTTCAACGTATTGAGATTTAGGTACCTAAGTTAGAAATGGATCATGAATTATATTATCCCGTCTTAAATCAGTTTCCATTGGAGTAGGTAACTCAATTTCACTTATTTGCATGTACAACTCAATAGTATTACTATCCCCATAATGCACCAATGAACTTGCCAATATTTGGTTCACATTATAACTATCACTAACTGGCATTATGCAGTAATGATAGATGTTACCATATATTATTAGACACTTATGAATCAACTTGATTTGGTTGGTTGCACCATCAATTTGAAGACCAGTAAAAATAATACCCAACAATTGTTCATAAGTTGAATCAAGAGGAACTCCAATCACTTTTGTCAATTGTCTACTATAGCAAACCTCATCGAGTTCATCTACAATATTTCCATGTGCATAACAGATGACTCTAGCCTCAGGCATGTTTTTACTTAGTGGCTTGAAGCATTTCAATAACAATTTACATTATTTACTATTTACATGTAATTTGCAAAAATTATTTGTAATCAAATATAATTGCACATAATATGTCAAATTCAAGTTTAGTAAGTATGATTTGCATTACACAATGAAATTGATGGAATTCAAGGAAATATGTTAAATTTAAGTTCAATAAGTACAATTGTTATACATCTATATTAATATTTCAACTAACATTATAGAGGACTCAACTTTCAAAGAAATAGGAAAACTGAAGTCTAATTTTTATTCCCCATATAATTTGATGCAATTTTCTTTTCAAAACAAATGAATCTATTTTACTTTTCATGAAATAAGTTAAAGGTTTTAGGGACTAATTTTATTTTCTCTATCCTTTGAATTATAATATCATTATATATGGAACTATATAATTGATAACCACCTATAAAGTTATTTAGAAAGGGGAATTCCTCAATGCAATGTTTAAAAAATTATTGTTTGGGGGATAGAAAAACCTATTACCCTTTTTTTCAAAAACATTCTCTTGCTAATACCAATTGACAAAGTAATCCTAATAATATACTATTTAAAATCATCACTTCAACTACTAAAGAAGATAAAAAATTATCCAAACATCACAACACAAACAATGTAGTACCAAAGCATCATCTTATACAACATTTTACACGTTTACAATATTATAAAAATCACAATAAGAAAAGTATTTACCTTGGAGTTTATCGCAACTTCTAGAGAGAAGATGTTGAAAAAATCACGAAAACAAACCTTTGCTATGCAAACTTTACTACTACTTGAATAATCTTACTACCTAAATATTTGATTAACCTTCAATTCATTGTAAAATAGCCTAAATGAGAGGAAATACGAGGTTAGGGTTTTCAAGTTTTTACCAATAAAGAGAGAAAGGAAAAGGACAGTGAAGTCAAATGAGGAAGTTAAAAGAGGGAAGAAAAAGGATGGATGGATGTTCTAAGGTAAAAAGAAATTAGTATTTAAAGTATCGATTTTAAGTAGTATATTTATAGAAATATTTTTTTAATTGGTATATTTTGGATATTTTAAAAGAAATAATAATATTTATTTTCAAAAATAGTTTTGACCTGGTCCTACCTCTTTCTTCTGTTGACCGAAAACCAATCTATCCATTCCTTCAATATCGCATTTATTACTGAAAAGAAACTATTGTATTGTAGGAGCAGGTTGTTAGATCTCATAAATGACTTTGTATAGTTAAGGTATTTAAGCGGGCGTTCACTTACAATATTGCAAATAAACCATAAAAAATTGGTGTTCATTAAATGAGAGCACGTCTTATTGAGACTTGATATTTGATCCGGGACTGCAGCACTTTTTGTGGTCGAATAAGTTTTAGGATCATATTTTACCCGTAGATGCTATATGCACATGCATGTTTAAATCTAGAAATATTAAATGCTTAAAATATTAATTGCAAACCAATTTAATAATTAATTAATGTAAGAGTAAGGATGAGAAATATTGAAAGAAAGAAAGAAAGAAAAAGTTTCACATAAAAGTTATTGAAAGAAAGAAAAAGTTTCACATAAGAAAGAAAGATATGATAACTATAATAATAAATCAATTAAATAAGAAAGGTGATAATAGATAGTAAATACACCCAACATCTAAGAAAGGTGATAATTCTCAATAGATACAAATAAATGAACATATAATGAAAGAATACATAACACTCCCTTGTGAATGTCCATTTTACAAGGATTATGTCTCATTAAAACCTTGTAAAGAAAAATCTAGTGAGAAAAAACCCAAATGATGGAAAAAGAGTACGTAGCCTAGAGATATGCAATAAGAATGCTATCTCATTAAAAGCTTTTCCAAGAAAGACACAGTGGGAAAAATCTTGGTCAAGGAAAAGGAGTACAATGCATACGTTTACCCCCTTTGATGATAGTGTCCCTTGAGGTCTTTAAGATCATGCAAGCCTATCTTTCCTAACAACTTCTCAAATGCTATGGTAGGGAAGGTTTTAGTAAATAAATTTGCTACATTCTCACTTGAGCAAATTTTTTGCACACTAATATAATCGTCTTCTTGAAAATCAAGATTATAAAAGAATTTTAGTGAAACATGCTTCATCCAATCAACTTTAATATAACTTTCCTTCAATTGAGTTATATAAGCTAGCATTATCCTCACATGGTGTTGTTGAGATTTCCATCCTAGTTGAGGGGCCACATAGTTAAATCATTGCATAACCAATTAAATCTAATTTGGATAAATTTGAATAGTATAAACCCATGTTCACTATCCGAGAATGTGTTTACTTCCATTTTAGTTTCTTCAAGTTGGTTAGGAATTATATCTTGCTAGCAAATTCATAACAAATGATGCAATGTGACATGTGTTAGCAAGATATATTAATGCCCTGATAGCACTAAGATATGGTACTTTAGGACAAAAAATTTCTTCATCATCCATGCAAGGTTAGAAAAAACATCCTTATTTACATTGAGTAACCTCATGACCATTGATGTACTTAATGGACAGGCTTTATCCATGTAAAAAAGTTTTAGCACTTTTTTTATATAATTTGATTGATAGATAAGAATTCCATTTCTTAAGTGCTCAATTTGAAGACCTAAATAAAAATTTATCTTTCCAAGATCTTTCATTTCAAATTCTCTTTTTGAGTAATTGTCAACATTTGATAACTCTTTAGGAGTTCCAATGATATTCAAATCATCTACATAAATAGCAAATTTAGATCCTTGTCTTTTTATAAAAACACATGGGCACTTTCAACAAATATTGACTAAGATGATTATAGCACATGCATCTGAATTGCTTTAATTCATATAAAGCTTTATTCATCTTAATTGAAAAGATTTTTGAGAAATTCAAATTATCTAGTTTAGATAACTTAAATGCTTCAAGGATTTTCACACACACACACAAGTAATTCATATAAATAAGTCATAACCACATCAATTAAACACATCTCAAGCTTTTCACGTATTGTCAGACTAATTAAATATCATAATGTTATTGCATCCACCACAAGGGAATATGTCTCTTCACAATCAATACCAAGTTTTTTTTGGTGAATTCTTAGGCAATAAGATGTGTTTTATGTCTACAACCTCACTTTTCTCATTTTACTTTTGCATAAATACTCATTTATACCCCATTAGTCTATACCATTTGATGTTTGGACTATGCATAAAAAAACTTCATGTTTTGCAAGGGGTTTCAATTCTACTTAGATTACATCTTTCTACTTTGGCCAATCTTTTCTATAATTATACTCTTCTAGAGAGGTAGGTTCAAGATTCTCATTTTCTTTCATATTATTGAGTGCTACATTATATGTAAAAGTATTGTTGATGTTTGTTTCACTTTAGCTCCATCACTTTCTCATCATGACATAATTATTGAGATCTCACCATTTTCACTAATTTCAAGTACCTAAATTTCCTTTAAGCTTTTACCTCTTCTAGAGGTACCTCTTTAGGAGGTTTTACATCTTCTTCTTGACCATTTTCAATGTTTGCTCATTTTATTTTTTAAGGATTTTTATTCTTGGAATGATTGGCCTCCTACGCTTCAAGCATGCTTTAAACTCTTTTATAGTAGTAGTAGGATGTCATTCAGGGACATCAATTCTAATAAGAGTATTTACAATTGAAATATGAGATTTAGTTACTCTCTTTTGGTCAATAAATGCATTTAGCAATTTGTTTACTATATCTTGGAGATAAATAATTTTTTTAAATTTAATTTCACATTGATTTGTATGAGGATCAAAACTAGATAACAATAAGTCTCTTAAAGATATTTCCTTTTCCAACCGTTTCTTTACTCCCTCCTAATGTTGGAAATTTTGATTCATCAAGATGATAGCCGATAAACCTTGCCATGAATAAATCTTCCATTAAAGGTTTTAGATATTTAATTATAAATCAAGATTTAAATCCAACATATAATCCTAACCTCCATCGAGGTCCCATCTTTTTTCACTATGGTGGAGAAATTGGAACATATATTACACTTCTAAAAATTCTTAGATGAGAAATATTTGGCTCTTAATTATAAACCAATTGTATAGGGGAGTATTTATGATAACTCGTTGGCTTGATGCATACAACAAGTGCTATTGGATGTAACATAGCATATCCTTAAGTAAAAGTAGGAAGTTTAGAATTTATAAGCAATGGTCTCGCTATCAATTGGAGATGTTTAGTAAATTATTCAATAAGACCATTTTGTGTATGAACATGAGCAACAGGATGTTCAACACTTATTTTAATAAATATGAAGTAATCCTTAAAGGCTTGAGATGTAAATTTACTAGCATTATCCATACAAATTGTCTTAATTGGATAATTAGGAAAATGTGCTCACAAACGAATCATTTGTGCTAGTAATCTAGGACTTGCTAAGTTGTGAGTTGCTAATAAACATACATGTGACCATCTAGTTGATGCATCAATTTTTTTTTTTTTAGCTAAACTAGTTGATGCATCAATTAAAACCATATAATCTCCTATAAAAGTTTTAAGGTGTTCTATTTTAAAAATATTACATAGTAAAAGCTTATGATAATATGTACTAACTCTTTAATTGTTGCTTAAATTCTCAAAACCATTGCTAATGGTCTCCTAATATTTAAATAGTCCACATGGTAGATTTATATAGTTTCACATATATCGATATGAATTCTGTTGATAGAGAATTTTCGTCTTAGCCCCCCAATGCCCATTTCAGCCCACTTAGACTTTCGTTCGAGCTCTTCCCATCCATGTTGAACTCTTTCTACCCAAAATTTCATGATCTGAATTTAAGTCTAAATTTTCCGACCTTCTCTAGATTAGATTTTTGTGTCTATCTTCACAATGGATAAACATAAGAGGATGATACAAATAAGGAAAGGGGTTGGTCAAATATATGCCCTCGCCATACTAGGAGAAGATTCTGGGAATAAATGCACTTTATAAGTTAAGATAATCTACAATGCCTATAAGTAGAGGATAAAGATGATCGAGTAAGGGACTTTTGAAACCTTAGATTTTCAATACTCATATACCTTTTTCATTCTTCTCTTATGCTGACTTAGATATCAAAGTGGTTATATTAGAACAAACTCTGGCACCCTTCATAGCCTAATTTGTTTTCACTTTATAAGAAATTTAATGACTTTTTAGAAACCTAGCATAGCATTTGGCATTGTCTTTATGATCTTACCCATGACCAAACAAATGGCACCTCACTCCAAAACAACTAAATTGAAGGAAACAGTGGATGCTCTAGCAGTAGATCAAACCGTCTAATCTACAGCATCCCAACAAAAATGTCACCCTCAAACTACAAACACAAACTCCCAACAAATTAATGCCCAGTGTTTCCTAGATCTAGAAAACCTTTGCAAAAGGCTTGTTATTCTAAAATGAGACAATAAAGAATGATAATGCCAAGCTCTGAGCCCAAGTGGCGAAATTGGAGTAACTTAATTGGAGAATGTGTCTACACATTCTCCAAAACCACTATATAACAACATTCCATCGCCTCTACTAGCACTAGTCCGGTTCTATAGGTAGCTTAGCAAGCTAGGTTTGTAGAGAATCGCAACCTTGCTCTTGTTAAAAAAATCCTGCCTATAGCCTTTCAAGGTAAAGTGCGTTCACAATTCACATATCGCCATATTAACTTCATTATGCAACCACAATGCTAATCTTGCTCAAAACAATGTACTTGAGCCATCAGATGCTTATACATGGGCTAACAAGCAGGTCAATGACATAGACATTGACTAAATTGATGATTATATCAAGAGGCTTTCCAACTTGAAAGAGAAGTAAGAAGGATGATCCATTAACTAGATTTTCAATTAATCGAACCCTTTCACTTAAGCAATCTAAGATGAGGTCCTACCTCCAAATGTCCAGATCCTACAACTTGACACATATGATGGGATTATAGACCTAAAAGACCACATTTGCTATTTCAGAACAAGGATGAACTTGCACAACCTCAGTGATGTGGTTGCTTGTAAGGCTTTCCTAAGTATCCTATGGAAGTTTGCTTGTACGTAGTATCACGATTTACCACATAAGTCCATCTTTTCATTCAATGAATTAGCTAACCAACTCCAACAACATTTCTCAGCTAGCATATAGGGTTATAATGAACTGATCAAGGACTACCTTACTTTGTTCAATGATGCGATGTTGGAAATCCCTAATGTCAATAACGGTGTTGCCCTTAATGTAATCATTCAAGGTATCATGCCTGTTGAAGATTTCTTCAAATCTTTAGCAAAGAACAAGCCTAATAGCTTTTAAGAGTTTAGGGCAAAAGCGAGGAAGTATATCTAACAAAAGAACTTTATGCTAGCTAGGAGGTAATCTAACTAAAGCACGTTGGACAGAAAACACCTAGGCCCAAAGTAGGGTGAAGGGTCATCACGAGATGATGGCGCAAGAGATAGAAAATGCTCTATCCCAAGCTTCACAACATATACCCCCATTGAACTAACCAATAGAGGATATTTTCATGGAAGTTCGCAACTCGGGTGTCATGCCCAAACCAATAAGACTATAGGGTAACTTGAATAGGAAAAGCTCCAATAAATACTGTGATTTCCACAAAGATAAAGGTTACAATATGAATGAATGCTATCAGCTTAAAAATGCCTTCGAAGATCTTATCTAATGCAAATATCTCCAAGAGTATATTGTTGACCCCAACAACTTCATTGAGCAACCTACTCAAAGATGGTGGGAAGAGTAAGGTTGAAATTAGCCAAAAGAAGGCAATAATAACAATCGCCCTAACTATGGCCCCAACAATGTTATTAACACCATTTTTAGGTACCCTTAGAGTGGAGGTCAGCCAAGCTCATGCCCCAACTAGCCAACAAGTCATGAGCCTGCATAATTAAAAGCCAAAAGTGGATACATTTATATAATTCTCTATTGAAAACCTTGAGGGGATTCAAATCCCCCATGACAATGCTCTAGTGATTAGTGTAAGGATCCCTAAATTCAATGTTAGGAAAATCTTGGTCGACATAGGCAACTCTGCAGATATACTCTTTAAACATGCCTTTAACTAGATGTAACCTAGGCTCAAGACCAATATAGAGTCATATAATCATGATTTGTATGGGTTTAATAACTAACTTATACGAGCTGCAGGCATCATTACCCTCCCCATGGAGCTTAGGGATGATGACATTGTGGTTGAGCACAATGAAAAATTCTTAGTGGTGGATTATTGGTCGCCTTACAATGTAATACTTGGATGACCAAAGCAGAACACATTTAAGATGATTTCCTTAACGTTGCACCTTAAGGCAAAATTCCCAACACTTGAAGAAGTGGGTGTGTGTTAGGGAGACCAAGAGTTAGTGCTCACAAATTATATTTGAAGGCCTTAAAGCGAGAGGAGGTCTTCATTGTAGAAGATAGGCCTGAGAAGAAGCCAAGCTCTAAAGGAGAGCTGGCCAAGGAGACAAAAGAAATTTAACTTGGTAACAGTACCGAGCACACTACATGGGTACGAATGTCAATGCCCATAAAACTTAAATGTCAGTCAGTTAACTTCCTCAAGTCTAATAGCGATGTATTTTCTTGGTCCCCATAATATATGTTGGGCATTTCCCTTGAAGTGATGACATACCACCTTAACATCAATAGTAATGCTAAAGTCGTTAAGCAGAAAAAAAGAAGAAGACATTTTGCATCGGAATGGCAGGTAGCTATTAAAGAAGAGGTATAAAAGCTGTTAAAGGCAGGATTTGTTGGGAAGGAACATTACTCGACCTGGCTAGTTAATTGTGTAATAGTTAGGAAGTCTAATAGGAAGTAGTGGATGTGTGTAAACTACATAGACCTTAATCGCTCTTACCCAAAGGACTATTTTCCCCTTCCTTAAATCGACCAACTTGTCAATGCTACCTCTAGCTATGCACTCTTTAGTTTTATGGATACTTTCTTTGGATACAACCAGATTAAAATGGAGCTAGAGAATGAAGTACACATTTTGTTTGTCACCAACTTCAGAACTTATTGCGATAAAGTCATGCGTTTTAGCTTAAAAAATGCTAGGGTTACATGGTAGAGGTTGGTGACGAAGATGTTTGAATAGCAAATCAGGTGGGATATTAAAGTGTATGTTGATGATATGATCGTTAAAAGCATAAGGCCCAAAGACTATCTTTAGGAATTTCAAGAGATATTTAACACCTTAAGGCAATACAATATGAAGTCGAACCTCTAAAAGTACATCTTTAGGGCTGCCTTAGGCAAGTTCCTTGGATACATAGTCACATAATGCGAGCATTGAGGCTAACTTGGAGAAGATATAAGCCATACTCAAGATGCAACACCTTATGTCAATAAAATAGGTGCAATGACTCATAAGACTAGTTGCCGTATTGAATAGAAGAGATAAGTATTTTAAGTTTTTCAAGGTCCTGAAGGACCCAACAAATTTTCAATGGACCAAACAATGTCAAACTGCACTTGAGAAGTTGAAGTAGTTCCTAACAAGTCCACTTGCACTCTCTCAATCGGTTCTAAGTGAGGACTTATTCTTATATCTATCGGTCAATGATCAAGCTCTTTCTTCTGTACTAGTACGAGTTGAAGGGAAGGAGCATAAGCTAATCTACTACGTTAGTCATGTCCTCTAAGGGCCTAAAAAAAAAGTACTCAGAGGTAGAGAAATTTGCTTGTGGTGGTGATCTCGCTTAAAAGACTATGACCCTATTTTGAAGTATATCAAGAAATAATTTTAATTGACTAACCATTGCAAAACATATTACATAAGTCGGACATGTCAGGTTAGATGATGAAGTACACCCTAGAGCTAAGTACTTTCAGGGTACAATATTGACTAAAAGAAGTAATAAAAGCCTAAGCCTTTGTAGATTTCATAGTAGAGTACACAATAGATGATGTCATGATAGATAATAACGACAAGCCACTATGGACTCTTTATGTTGATAGCTCATTCACTTGGGGGGGGGGGGGGGGGGGGGGGGGGGGGGTGTGATGTAGGTCGATTTGTAGTAGTGGAGCTAGCTTCATGGACCTCATGGGGCAGAAGTGTCTTATAATCTCAAGTTTAGGTTCCTAGTAAGTAACAATGAAGGAGAGTATAAAGCCCTTATTGTAGGTCTCAAGCTAGTAAAGGAGATAGGTGCTGAGAAGGACTTTAGCTCATCATCCAACAAGTGAATGGAGAATATACTATCAAGGATGGAATGATGAGTGACTACCTCCAGGTTGTCTGAGATCTAACCTTGAAATTTCCCTCCTAGAGCATCACCAAAGTTCCTTGAACTAAGAATTTTGAGGTTGATAAGCTATCAAAGCTAGCATTAACAAGCATTCTCGACCTGGTTAAATGGGAGAAGAAAGTCTTCATCGAGTACCTTCCAAATAAGAGAATTAACAAGAAATTGACTTGAGTCTTGGAAATTTATCCTATGCCAGTTGAATCATGCTAGATGGACTTATTATAGATTACCTAAAGAATGGCACTCTTCTACAAAATAGAAAGGAGGTTAGGAAGCTTATGTACAAGGTCCCAAATTACACTATTCTTGACGACCCTATCTACAAAAAAGGCTTGAGCATGCCACTCCTTAGATGTATCTAGCTAGAAGATGGCCAACATTTGTTGGACGAATTACATACAGGGATATATAGAAATGATATCAATAGTAAAGCCCTTTATATTAAAACGCTCAGGCTTGGTTATTAGTGGCCTACCATGAAGGAAGACTCAAAGCGCTTCATAAGGAATTACGTGCAATGTCAAAAACATATACCTATGGAGCATGTATCGAGTAACTACTTGCAGTCCCTTATCAGCCTTTAGCCTTTTGCTTAATGAGGGCTAGACATTTTAGGACCCTTTCCCAAAGGTTTTGGACAACGACAATTTATCATTATTGCTATAGATTACTTCACCTAATGGGTAGAGACTAAAGCCATAGCCAAGATTACTAGAAAAAATGTTGAAGCCTTTTGTCCTTAACAATATTCTCAATAGATATAGTGTTTCGTATGTACTAATAATAGATAATGTAGTTCGACAACTAGAATTTTAGAAAATTTTGCAGTGATAATCATATTAAGGCTTACTACACCTTGGTGGCACATCCCCAATCCAATGGATAAGTTAAAGCACTTAACAAGATTGTTCTAAATAGCATTAAGAAGAGGGTTAACCAGGTTAAAGATAGGTAGGCAGATGAGCTTCTGACCATCCTGTGGGGGTATCAAATTACTCATTGAACCTCCATAAGGAAAACCCCATTCAAGCTCATCTTTGGCTTTAAGGCTATCCATCCCCATCAAATTGGAGCTTCCAAATATGAGAACACAAAATATCAATTTGGCAACCAACCAGCTAGGACTATAAGCTAACCTTAACGCTATAGAAGATATTTGTGACATTACTCGAATGCGAATAGTTGTGTATCAACATCAAATTGCTTGCTATTACGAAAAGAAGGTTAAGCATAAGGTCTTCCGACTTACAAACCTAGTTTATAGAAAGTTAAATGCAATCGAATCTCAAGAAGGTCAAGGAAAGCTTGCACCTAATTAGGAGGCTCTGGCCAAAATTGTTGAAGACTTAAGCAATGGGGTGTGCAGGCTAGAAAGATTGGATGGCCAATCTATTCCTCGCACCTAAAATTCCAACAACCTTAAGCCCTACTTTGATGAAGTTTTTTCTTATATGTTTGTCTATCCAACCATTTTAATGATGAGTGAAATTATTGTACATTGTACATTTAATTGTTTTTAATTTTGTTTCTGTAACCTATTCCGAGGTGAATGGACCTAGTAAACTCATCAAGTACTAACCTATTTAGGGTGAAAAGACCTTTAATCATGATTATTCCCAACTTTACCATGGTTAATGGATTACTAACAACATCAAGTCCATGCCTTAAATTTGACAAGAAAACATAATCCTAATGGCTTAACATCCTTACCCTTTAGGGAGTAGATGAACTTTTCAGTTTTAGACTACTATTAAACAATCAAAGCATCCGACCTCTTTAGGTATTCTTAGAAACATTTGTGGGTAACTCATCGATAGGACTTAAGGTTTAGATGTTTGAGGATACCCCCACAAGCACAACTTGCAAAATAAGAAGTAGATCAGAATAGTAATTCAAGTTCAAACGGATAAGAAACCTAAATAATGCAATGAGTAAAAGAAGCATCTAAGACAAACAAAACATAAAGGCAGTAAACATGAGTATCTTGTACTCAAAATTAAGATCTTCAAAGTCTATCAAAATATACATTTTTAAAAGTTAGTATACTAACTTGAAAAATAACAAATGGCAAAGTAAATATTTTCTCTTAGCACTAAGGGGGAAAGGATTATCAAAGCTTCAATGATCTCATCCACCTCAACTACAGTAATCTTCTTGGAGGGGTGCGACTTAAAAGGTGGAGGCAGATCTTGTAAAGGACTTGAGCTTAGAGGGGGTAGAGGAGTAGTATCCTTTCACTGCTCCTAACTTGATGCTTGACCTTAGTTTTGCTCTAGCACACCCTGTGGGGTTTACTCTTGAGGAAGATCTTCAAGCATTCCCCCATCACCTGGTTCAATCTCATTAATTGCCTCCTCTTTGATGCCTTCTTTAAGTTCGTCATAAAAAGAAAGATAGCTGAGGTCGTACTCTATGTGCACTTTAAAGACTTTTGATCAAGCTATTCGAATACCTTTAGTAAATTTGCATTCTTAGAGGTCCGCTTACTTTTTTCTATTCATGCTTTTATCAAAGACCTCCCTCTCCACTATGGCTTAATCTATCTAAACGGCGACACGATTCTCTAATTTCAACAAGTGGGCTCAGTTACGATCAGCCTTAAGTCGAAGTTGTTAGATTTCCTCCCAGAGGCTTCGTTCAACCTTAGCTTGCCTATTTTCCTTCTACTTATGCACCTTGCATGCTTCCTTGAGTTAGGTAGTATGTTTCTTATTTTCCTCATGCATACTTCTATTAGATCACTTAGCTTCCTTTACTTTTAAGGAAAGCTTGGAGTTAATCCTTGCCTTAAGCTCTACCTAAGCTCTCAAGGTCCCTAACTCCACATTTATCCACATCTTCAAATCTTAAAGTTCTACGGCTTGGTGTAGAGATTCCTCTTGAGCTATGCGAGCTTTAGCCTCTATGTCCTTCACTTCCTATAATAGCACACAGACGTCATTAAATAACTTGAGATACTTGCCATATAACCTCTAGTGCTTAGAGATAAGAAGCTTGTGCTTGGATCTTATGTTCCCTACCTATTCAAGCTTTGCACCTTATAACTCAAAGGTCTTGAACAGGTGGAATGAGAATTGACAAGGAAAAAAAAAAGATTAGATTACTCGTTGATTACATTTTCAAAAGATCATGAATAAATCTATATTGCTGAAAACTTATGCTGTGAAGCTTTAAGTAAAGCATCCCCTTGAGTGCATCTCTAGACATCCCCTATAAGTTTCTTTCTAGGGTGGTAGCATCCCTAGGTAAGATGCATCCCTTCAACAACTCTCTACTTCGTCTTGCATCCCTAAGGCTATTGTCGAAGTTATACAACTTCCATACTTACTTGGTTATGGAGTTGTGACTGAGTTTGAAGTAAAAGGACTCGCAAGATTTGCAAAGCAAATTTTTTTGAAAGATAGAGTAAGCTTAAAATTACGACAATGTGAAAAAGGCTGAGATCATATATAGAAGGTATAAAGAATGAAGCGATGGCTAATGAAAGGACATGATGGGATATCTTTAGATCCAATCTTGACACATGGCTTACCATTCAAATCAATGACTATGATTATATTTGTGTGTGTTTACTACCCATATCTTGATTAACAAGGCATTGGCAATTGTATGGCGCATTTAATGCGCATGCATTTACATACTAAAAGATAAATCAAATCAATACTTATTGGGAAGGACCATAACCCCTCAAATTCTTGCCAATAGGTCAGGTCCTTAACAATGCCATTCCTTAGTGCAATGCCCATCACCTTAGGTCGGCTCATAAGACTTTTACAGCCATTGACACCCTACAATGGGCAATCACCCTAGAGATGACTGTTTAGTTTTCCTAGGCACTTAGCCCACCTACCATTATACTCAGCATGGGTCGATCCAAGTAGAGTCACCTACTTGCTTAGCCACTTAACAATGCCTTTGACACCAAGAGGTTAAGACTCATGATATAAAGCTTCACATTATCAATCCCCTTGAAGTTCTCTGCTTCATTTTCAAGACCTTCAAAACTCGTGTAGCTATCAATTCTCTTTGCCAATCTATCACCAAAGATTGGGGATGGGGGCTAGGGGTTGGGCAGATTTTAGGCTTAGTCCCTCAAGGTCCATTTCAACCCACTTAAACTCTCACCTAAGCTCTTCTCACCTATGCCGACCTCTTTCTACTAAGAATTGCATGATCCGGCTTTAAGTCTAAATTTCCCAACCTCTTCTAGATTGGATCTCTACACTTATCCTCACAATGTATAAATACGAGAGAATAATACAAATAAGGAAAAGGATCATCCACAATGCCTATAAATAGAGGATGAAGATGATTAGGTAATGGACTTTTGAAGCTTTAGATTCTCGATACTCATATATCCCTTTCATTTTTCTCTTATGTTAACTTAGGTATCAGAGTAGTCATATTGGAACAAATTTCAACACCCCCTATAACCTAATTTGTTTCCACTTTGCAAGCGATTTAACCACCTTTTAGAAGTTTAGCATAACAAATTCATTCTAAAAATGAAGGTCATTTTGAGTAAAGATGAATAGGTAAGGGACTTTTGAAGCTTCAAATTCTCGATAGTCATATATCCCTTTCATTCTTCTCTTGTGTTAACTTAGGTATCGAAGTAGTTATGTTGGAACAAACTTCAACACTCTGTAACCTAATTTGTTTCCACTTTGCAAGCGATTTAACCACCTTTGGGAAACCCAACATAACAAATTCATTCTAAAAATGAAGCAGATTCAATCCCAACTTTAGCTACTGATGGCCTCGTAATCAATTAGCCATGAGAGCAAGCAACACATAAGAATTTATTAGATTGAAATTTCTACTGGTTTTTCAATAGATCTCTACATGATTTCTCAATAATTTTTCACATCATTATTGTATTGGGATGGTTCAATTGGTCATGCCAAATTGTAAAATCATTAATAAACTTCTGATTTACTATATAATGAGATTTAATCATTCTAATATTTGTATAGTATAATCTAGAGGACAAAACGGGTAGTTTTTCCAATACACATTTTTTATTGAAATCATAGGTATAATGTAGAATACTCATTATTTTTCTAATCCATCATTTCAATATGATATCCATTCAAACAAATATATTTAAACCTTAATAGACTTTTTTGAGATTTTAAGGAAAATAATCTATCCCCAATTATTAGTCTTTCTCCTTAGGTAGTAAGATATTAGCTCTTTTGAAGCCTTCAATTATTTTTGTATTACAAGATATTATATTAACGCTGGCTTCTCGAATCACTAATGAAGAAAAATATTTTATCTTTCAATATAGAGTGTGCAGTAACATTATTTGCTAAACTATCTACTAGACATTTCTACTTCACCATTCTTGGATTTAGCCAAATAGATATCCAATCTTTATACACAAATAAAAGAAAATAAATGAGATACTTACAATAAACAGATATCAAATATAAATTTATTAGTACAACTTATTAGATGAACATAAAAACCATAAAAAAAAATGAAACAACGAAATTATACTAAAATATAATTAAGTAAACAAATATAAAATTTCATCCTTAAATATTCCCATTGCCAATCATATAATCAGTTCCACCTTCAGCATACGCAAGAAAATCAGCAACATCCAAATGTGTCAAATCAATGTGGTTATTGTTAAAATCATTTTGAACAAAATTTGTTTCCGCATTTCGTTCTTTAGATTTTAGCAAGTCTTGATAAAGGTTAATAAGATGTTTTATTATACTTCATGCCACATCGATGGCAAAGATTCTCTTCATTATTTTTAATGGTCTCGCCGTTTTCTTTGCCTGTATTCCTTCGCTATTTATCCACTTGTGGTGGTTCAATGTAATCTTGGAATGACAATTAATAATACCACGATTATGATGATTGTGATGAATCCTTCCACACCCATAAGTACGACCACTACTATAATTTTCAAATGATGTTACATTCGCTTCAAGGAATGGAGCAAACCCAGTGGGTTGAGATTCATGGTTTTTCATTAATAGCTCATTATTTTGCTCAACCACAAGAAGACATGAAAACAATTCAGAACAATTCTTAAAGCCTTTTTCATGATATTGTTGTTGCATGAGCACATTTGTGGCATGAAAATGGAGAATGTTTTTTCAAGCATATCTAGTTGAGAACTGATTCTGAATATAGTTGAGTTATACTCACTCATGGATTTAAAATCTTAGAGTTATATGCCATGTTGTCAAAATTGCAAGTTAACTCACATGTTTCTACGATTTTATGAGTTGGTGAGCACATTCTTAATTAGCTTGCATGTAAAAACGTTTTTGAAGATAAAATCGTAATAGAATCGCGATTTCACGTGTGGAATCGGTAAAATCGCGAGTCCATTTGCGTTTTTACATTTCTACTACAAGGTCTTATTTTCCATTAACAGAAGGAGTAAAAGGAAGTAGCTCGGCCTAGTTGAAGACATGTAGCCTAGATAAGCCTGGCCTAACCCAAAATTCAAGTAAATTTGTAGGCTATAACTTTCATTCAAAAAATAAAGGCACAAGATTTTATCCTAGTTTACCCGTTAACTAGGGTTACGTCTAGTAGAGGATTCCACTATAATTAGCACCTCACTCTCTCATTTTTATCATGCAATTACAAGTGAAAAAAAGAATATATAATAACAGCTATTCATGAGCCCAAGTTCAAACTTTTAATGATCAAATATAGGCTTAATTACTAAAAGCCCTCTAATGTCCAAGGAGCGCTGTTTTCTTGAGACCCCCGTACAATATTTAGAAGTTATTTTACATAGGTTGTAGAAACTTATGTTTCTACGTTTTGATTCCACAGACCCCTTAGCGATTTTACGTAAAATCACAATTTTGATAACCTTGGTTATAGGTGCATCAAATATATCCATCTTTTGGAAGGATCTGTCTTTTGGTGGTCATATCTTTCTTTCCAACTAGTCTAATGGTCAACAGGATATTTGGTTTTTAATCCTTCATGAAGATGGTGAGCGAAAATCATGGCTTTCACTTAGATGCTTTATTTGCTTCTTTAATTGTGTCTCCAAGATCTATAGTGTATGAATGGATCTCATCATCAAATATCCATGATAGATAATTGTTGCTAGTAATATCATGAGTCACAAACTCAAGCTTTGTAAGGTTTGTCATGGTGAAAACTAAAGATACAAAATGACTATTAGTAAAATTCATAGTAATAAAAGCAAATTAAAACTTTTTAGATGCACAAGCTCCATAAAAACGATGAGTGCGGGATATACTTGGTTACCTATATTATTAAGTCAATACCACTTCTTTTGGTCTTTACATCTTTCCAATACAATTTTACCCCTAAAAATATTCGATAAAGCAATTGAAGTATGTATCATAATAATCTTACTTAAATATCTTTAAGGGTAGAATGGGAAACTTAACCTAGGCTTTCTCTTTCTCTTTCCCTCTTACACTATGCTCATTACCCACTAAATCTCATGCTTAATTATTCGTGATTTTAGGGAAAGATTCTGAAATATTTTAATATTAGAAATTGCTATTTCGAAATTGTAGGTACCATACTAGAAGCTGGCATTTTAAAACTACATGTACCAAAAATCCTATTATAATTCTTTTGGTTAATTTTCCTCAATACCAAATTGTAGTTATTTTTTAAGAAATTGCCAATTTAAAAGAATGTTATGAGGAATTTGCTTTTTATTGATACATATATACTAGCAAACAATGCACTCGCAATGCGTGCCAATTTACCAATTTGAGAAAAAAAAAACAGTGGCATGATAAATTGATAGACATAACTTTATTCAATTCCTTATTACATGAATTAATGGATATGTAATGATGCTCTATGCCCCCTCTTACTTAAAAAGGAAAAAAGAATAGTTTTATAGCTTCATCCACAATTGACAAAAACATAATTTCTTGAAAACATGAAAAAAAATAGAAATAAAAAACGTAATTTTTAAACAAATTATGAAAAAACAATACTAAATTTATGAAGATCAATACATGGAATATTGATCATATGAAAACTAGAATCTTATATGTAGATGATAGTTATGATTATATCGATTGTTGACATGAAGCAAAATATTAAGTATTATTTTATTGTAACACAACTTATTAGTCATCTATAATATTAAAGAGCAATTGATTGGTTTCATTGTTGTTACCTTTAAAAATTATTTATTTATTTTTTGGCCAAAATGAAAATTATTCGAATAAGATAAAGAAATTCCTATTCAACCTGCCTTGGGATGCAACCCAATCGACGCACACATTAGCATCATGCTTTATTGAGGAACAAGAAACACTCTTAAACAAAGAAATTAAATCCTTTATCTTCGAAATGCTTTGGATCACCATAAACAAATCTGATTCAACGGTAATGTCCTACCATCCTTCATTTAAATCTATGTGGACTCCTCTTAAGATAGTAAATGCTTCTACCATTTCAATGCAATTAGCAATACATTGTGCAACAACTGCAAGTATCAAATTTGTTGAAGAGTCTGTAGCAATAATGCCTATTCCTACCCTCTTGTTTCCTTTATCATAAGCACCTTCACAGTTAATTTTAATTGTGTTTCCTCTTGGGGGAGATCATCATCTAGGAGGTGAAGAATGGTTAGCATCCAAATTCCTGTTGGATGAAAAATATGTGAACTCAACAAAGGATGTTTCGATTCTTCTAACAGTTTTTTGTGGGTTCGACAATGTTGATTCAAAACAGCAAGCATTTTGTTCTTTCCAAACATGCCATTGTACAACCACTACTTTAGCAAGCTCTTCTTCACCTTAGCATCCTTTTAACATAAATAATTCATCAATTGTTAAAAACCAAATATGAAACCTGCTGATAAAGTTATTGTCTACATGATAACCAAGTGCATGAAAAGAAACATAATGAGTCCAAGGACAAAGAAGGAAGATGTGTTTAATCAATTCTTCCATGGTACAAAAATTACATTGTGAATTCTACTTTGATCTTCTCTTATAAAGATTGTGGTTACAAGCCAATGAGTTAGTACATATTCTCCACAAAAACTGTTTAAGCTTTAGCTCCAAATCAATCTCCACAACTTTTTGTCCATGATAACGGAAGAGGAGGCTCTATTAATTCTATCTTCCATTTCCCTATCCATAACAATAACTTCATTAATTGCCTTTTTTTTTTTGGTCCTGATATAGCCCCACTAATCAATTCCAGCCTCCATTCATTCTCCATCGTCGCTCTTATCTCATTCACTCTCATGTTTTCAATTTCCTCATTTACTTGCCTACCATGCAATTTGTACCTTGGTATGGAAGGCAAACTTAGATCCTTAAAAACTCTACCTTGATCCCCTCTTCTAATCAGCTTTAAATACTTTTTTTTCAATTAGCTCCTTACCCACTAAGATACCCTACCAACTCCATGAAGCATTTCTTCCTTTTTTTTTTTTGAATCCAAGAAGCATACCTTTGGAAAGTAGATACTTTTAAGTAATCTTACCCATAAATGACGAATGTGGAGCATACTTGGTTATAAGAGATAAAACTGTATAAAAAATTACTAAATGATAGGGTAAAAAATTTAAAGTAAGTAAAATGAAAAGAATTAGACTACCTACAACTTGTGGAGAGATTAGAGGATTTAAGAAATTAATAGAACGTATAAATGCAGCAATCAAGTATGTTTTGAGAGAAGCTAATAAACTGGTGGATCATTTAACAAAAGAAGACTAGAAGTTAGCATATTATCTTTTTAACCTCTAATTTCTTTAGTTTGGATTCTCTTTGTAAAGATATTATTTTGTTAGATAAAATGTCTTTTCCTTTTGCAGCTTTTGCTTCTCCTTCCTTACAAATAAAGCATACATATTCTTTTTCTTAGTTAAGAAAAAGTGAGAAAAAAGGGCTAAGTTGGTTAATTATTGATAAACTTTATCACTATTTCAGGATAATGGTAAAATTAGAACTTGTATTTTAGTACTTTTCACCCTTGTAACACGTGCATTTTTTTTCCCACCTACACAACACAAATCAATCTCCATTTTGAAAAAAAATGTTATGTCCATGTGAAGCGCATTTGAGCCTCCCAAACCACCCCCCCCCCCCCCCCAAAGCAGGTCTTCTTCTACCTTTTTCTCACAAAAACATACCTTAATTTCGTATGATTGGAAAAAGAAAAATAAAAAATTGCACTTTAGAAACTCAATTGCATAATTCCTCTTTTACATACAAACCCCAATAAGCACCATAAGACAAAGTTGCATATCAACAAAACCTAATATTAGGCTGACGAATGGACAACCTATTGGAATACAAAACTTACATGAGGTGTTTCATATATAAGTGCAATGGTAATATAACATTTGTAATGGAATAGGATCTCACTCTATTTTCATTTTCATCAATTTCTGAATTTTAAAAGGGTTCATTCCCATTTTTAATATTGTATCTTGCGTTACATGAGTGAACAAAATAATATAAGTTCTATCAATTATGTAATGGTTCTATGGAGACATCTGTTTAGCTTGATATCTTAATACTAACATCTGCAGAAGTTTAAACATTCAAATAAAGTGAGACGTATCATGGATTTAATACTAACATCGCACTTCTCCCGAAAATATTCTTAACTGCTGCACATCTCACACCCTTCCAATCTTTAGAGTCCAAACATTGACAGCATCGTACGTGTTGACTGCCATGTTATTCGTAATTGGTATGCAAAAAATGCATTGCTGAAAAAGGAGCAGAGTGTTTTTTTTTTTTTTTTTCTTTTTATAGATAAGAGTGTCATTCATGAACAACAAACGAAGCGAAGCTGATTGGTACTTTTGCTTTAGTAAAAGCTGGCAACTGCCATTGACTTTTTCATTGCTTTGCTTCTACTCGTCCATCTTTGTCCCCCTTCTCTATCTCTTTCTCTCTCCATTCATCCACATTTTCTATTGTTTATTCTCTTACATCACCTACATACCATACATTATAATTTTCATTTGCATGTCAAATTTTAAACGAGATACGGTTAACGAGTGTCCTTGTGTCCGTATTTATTATGCTCTTTAACACTAGTTGTATATATTTTATAAAATAATAGAAGCATTAAATGCAAAAAAAAAAAAATTATTTTATTTTAGTTGACAGACTTGCATTGCGTGGGTGTAGCTCCCCGGAGCTCCTGTGGTCCAGGTAGAATATTAGTTATTAGGTAATTCACATTTTTAAATGGCCACTAGGATCTCAGTTTATCCACAACATTTTTGAATAATATTAGCCTTCCATATCTACCAATTGTAATCTTTTATTTCCGTGGATACATAGACTTATTGCCATACAAGCAAGTCCGGGGATTGAATCGGTAACCGAATTAGTTTTTTTTTTTTTTTTTAAAAAAAAGTGCAAATAAGTATTATAAATTTTCGAAAAAATTATAAAAGCGTGATTTGCATTTTCACGCTTTTACAATTTGCTAACGTGTATAGGCGTGTTTTATCTTTTTATAATTGCATGATTCCATTGAGCAATCCTTGGACCTCGATTAAAACAGCAAGTGATGCACACGTATTGCCACAACATAGTTCTATATTACGCATATTTTACTAAAAAATACCCATAAATTAAACAAAATAATACACTTTGAAAATAGAGGTTTTGTTAATCGAAGACATGTATATCAGTGTTATTTTTTTATTGAAAATTTATGATTATTTAATAGAGAACAATACAAATTATGCATTAGCTTAAAAAAAAAAAAAAAACTCATGTTAGTAAAATTGAAAAAGTGTATAAACAAAGTTCATGTTTTCATAATTTACCCTAAATTTTCAAATGGGTTTTACTCTCATTATTGCATGCGTATACGCATATATTTGAGGTTATTGAAAATGAGAGCATGCAAGTAAATTAATTAATTAACCCATGTGGCCGGCATATATACCTCAAAGAGCTAGCATGGTCGCCTATGTGGTTTAAGTTCCATCGTCTTAGGTAGCGTGATAAGGAGGGTGTTTTTCCTACCAAATATGCTATCATATCCTATGTCGAGACTTGCTGTTGCTTTTAATTCGTCTACTGCCCCCCTTCAATAAAGGAATTAATTAACTTAAACGTGTCAAAAATAGTTATGATCGTTCATTCACTATGCTCTCATGAAAGGAGAAATTTTCTCTTGATGTGTTGTTGGACGTCTTCTGTGGATGAAAAATAGTCATGATTATGTTCAAGACAGGTCTTTTATTGAAAGCTAAAATTTGTCCCATTGACAACATCATTATGTTTTTTGTTTTCTTCAGAGAACTTCGTTACGAAAACAATCCCCACTCGAAAAAGGTTTAATTAATTATTATATTGTTCGGATTAGGACCGTAAGATAACGAAGATCTTCTTGTATATACATACAAACAAGGTGGCTCTTCGGAAGGACAATTTCATGTCCTCGGAAAACCTGGAAAACAGCTTCTTCCCCTTAATTTCGAGCTTCTGCTAAGTTCTCTCGGTTTGCAATGTTGTTACTCATGTCGGGAGTGAATTGATTTAGCATTATGAACAGTCCACGCACCTATGTCTCCACTGAAAATGAAAGAACACAACCCTGTCTGGATATTGGTCTGACCAAGGAAGACAACTAGAAAAATGATCCAGGGTTCTTTAGCTGGAACCCTAGGGAAAAATCATCCCCAACGCCCTTTGCAATAAATGGGTCCTTTACCAAAAGAGTCGCCTTTTAGCTTAAAAAAGTTGCTATGTGATGGTAAAAATACATATCCCCACCACAATATATGGATTTTAGATGCAAAGTCGATGGATTGTTTAGAAGTGATTTCTTTGAGATGATCGATTATATCTTATTTGTTTTGTATTAATTGAGTATATTTATGCTTTTATTCTTTTAATATCTATGTTATCTAAATGTATAAGTTGAAAACGTTTTTTAAATAATAATAAACCATCGAATGAAAAAAAAAAAAAAAGAGGTACACTAAAGAATTCCATAGTCCTTAGAATAAAAATAGTGCCATTATTATATTCAACACACATTCATGATTAAAATTGACAGCCCACAACTTCTATTGATGAGCAAGAGTGAGTCGATGGACCAACTAAAAATTGATCCAATCACGGGCTAAGCCAGCAATCGTGACATGTGATGACCAAGCATGAAATCTTATAATAAGAATTGTTTTAATTTTGATGTCTCGAGAAATCCCAGTTGAGCAGGGATAGGGACTGAATTCCAAGATGAAGCAAAGAATATGTGATTTCATTGCGGGTTTCAATTATTGATGAGAAATGCCATGTCTCATGTAGTTGTGGTCCTCACTATATTCCATGTATGATATATACGTAGGATAAGAGGACCTACAAACAATTTATTATTTGTAAATGGTTGGTTGCAATAGTAATAGTAAAGCTCTCTAAAATCTGCGTGATTGGTGGCAAGATCGTTTTATATGATGATTATGGTTGATGTATCACTGATGCCACAGGGCTGCTGATTGGCTATGCAAAATGCTCTTTTATGGTCACAAATAAAATGGAGTAGAGATGGATTGTAGGAGAATGATTATCTCTAGGCAGGCCCATTGGTTTATTTTCAAATTTGCCCCGTGATTCTTTGGTTTGCTTAGCTCTCAAATATTTTGTCGGTAAAGAACCAAAGTAGGCATTTCAATTTTAATTATTTCCTTTAAATGATTAAAATTGTTGGTCTAATAGGCTCATAAATAAATTAAAAATTCTTTTAACCGTAGTTTTTTTTTTTTTAATCTTCTATTGCTCTGAAAAACCTTTTTCATAGAAAAATAAAAAAGTATTACCTATAAATGCCTCTTTAGCTATTACTTCTACTAATTGTAATTAACTTTCATATGGGACCTTGAAATTTGTTGGATCTTACGAGCTAGATTTTAGCTCGAAGAATTATTGGAAACAATTTTTACAAAGATGGGACACGTAATTACCATGGAGTTATATTAAAACCTATGCATATATGTAGAGCTAGGCATAAGGACTCAATTTGATTCAACTCAACCTAGTAGAGTCCATCAGTTTGTGTGTCCCCATATGGAGGGCAGAGGTGGGCTTGACCCTTGATTGAGTGTTGGGTTTGGGTCATGGTTAAATGACTCGTTGGCTAGTTAAGTGGTGTTTATTTTTATTTTTATTTATTTTCAAAAACAAAGTTTATTTCTCATCCTTCCACATCTTGGTTTTGCACAATTATTACTTAAATAAAACACATATTGAGTAACATATTAAAAATATATTGCATAACTTATTAAAAATATACAACCAATTAGCTTGGATTTTTGCATTAAAACATAAAAAAATTCATTACATCATCACTTCATATAGCACTAATAGATGGGGATACTACCCCGTTTTAACAAAATACAAAATTTTCAAAAATAAATAAGACATTATAACTACAATTACATGAAAAAATAATATAAGAATCAAGCAGAGTCCTTAAAATGTATATAATAACATCATTTACTAACATCTATCTTTTTCACTTATTAAAAAATTCTACAAATATCTCTACAACTCATATAAAAATTACCATTAGTCTCCCCTTATGTGGTACTACTCTTAATTGTTAAATTAAAATAATAAAATCATTCTTTTGTTCTTATTAAAATTTTGAGATGGTGAAGTATGAGATTGGAATGAAGAATAATATTGAGATCAAGAATTAATGGGAGATAAAGATAGCAATTTCTTTAATATTTTATTGATTTAAATATCGATATCATAGAGTACTTCTAAATTTAGAAATAAGGACAAAAAATAATCTAAGAAAAATATGTACTTCGATCTTTTTTCTATCACCTTCTAATGAGTTATTTGAATTGATTATGTGAGTCTTTTCAGAACCCTCAATTTGCAATGAACAATCTGCTACCTAGTTCTCTCTACTTCAACCACTTACTTGAACTTTAGTAGGAGTGAATTTTCTTAAATGATACAAATGTTTAAACAAGTAGTGGCTGTAGAGTATAATTGGATAGTAGATTGTTCATTACAAGTTGAGGACATAAAAAACTGACGCATTGATACTAATAACTCATCCAAAAGTGATAAGAAAAATGATTGTAGCACATTTTTTTATAGGAAAATTTACATGTATTGCAAGTTTTAGAAATACCATATTCTTACTGAAAGTGAAATGAACAAGGAATCCTCATCTTGTTTTACTCTTTAGCTCTTGAAATCTATATTCCCCTCCATTCCTATCACTTGATTCATTTATTAAAATTTTCAAAAAGAAGGGACGATAGATGTAACATCACATAAAAACATATTAATGTTTATTACAATACATATGGTTGAGTTGAAAAATATAATAATATATAAAGAATATTAACATGAAGACTTTTTTTAAGGAGAATGGAAGAAATGTTAGCAAACCATGTTAAAAGAGGCTAAATAGCATAACTTTTACGTGTGTGTGTGTGTATGTGTGTTTGTGTAAACTACATGTGTTTGTGCATGCATGAAATGTCAAAAGGTGTGTTAGCCATGTAAAGTTGTAGATTTGAGACATGGATTAAGACATTGATATGTCTTGTCAAATTTTCTTTTTGTTTCTTTTTTTTTTTTTTTCTAAAATTGTTGGCAAACTTGTTGTGGTAGCCACATGAACTATGGATCCATAAGGTCTATGCAAAGGTCTCAACTTAGCCAATGAGGTTAATAACAAATCTTGGACTCGGGAATTTGTTTCGATGCTAAGTCATGAGTTGTGCCTAACCCTACATATACATGAAAGCATGGGCTCTAAGATTTTAAGTATTTATAACTTTAATCATGTGTAGGGGATCCATTATACCAATCCTATTAAGTATACATAACTATTAAATTATGTAAGGATGTATTTGTTTTGCAGAATGCCTTTACTAGAATGCGTTTAATATTTGTTGTAATAAAAATTTTAGAGATGTTCAATATTAATTTAGTGATATGAAAAGGTTGTGATTGCTACTTGATTTGAATAACAAGTGATAATGAGAGGAAAAAGTAAGATCACTACTAGTGGTTAACTATTATGGAATATGATCATAGAGAATAAGAAAAAACAATTTCCAAATGAAAATCATTTTTTTCATTTTATATTAGCATTTTTCATAGTTAGTAACTATTACCATTGAAGATGATTGCAACTATTATTCCATATCATTAGGTTTGAGAGGTATACGAATTAGAATGCACTTTCTTTAATTTTAGCAAAGTTACTTGGGCTCTCTCTCTCTCTATATGTAAGCATAAGGAATGTTCACTAAAGTGCTCTATTAATATTTTAAGAAACTTTATTCCTTAACTACATGTTTTGTTTGAGAAATAAAATAAAGTAGGAACAAAATTACATTTTTTTGAGAAATAGAAAAAAGAAGTAATAAATACTATTTTGTTTGGTTGTAATTAAAGTGACATTAGCAATAGAATAGGAATATATTAAAAAATAGTGATATATCCTTATTCTAGTCTATGGTTTGATTGTTGGGATTGAGTTTTATACGTGAAAATGGAACTATTTTGAAAGATTAAGAAATAGTTATTTCATTAATTCTATAAAAAATTATAATTTCTTATTTTATAATAAGGGCAATTCAATTGAATAGTAATTTCTCAAATCAAATGTAAGAATGGTTTTGAAAAAAAAAGTTATTATTTCATTTTATCCTTATAAAATTAATCAAACAAATTATAAAAGTTCCTAAGTTTATTGATAAATTTAGCAGGTGATTTCCTTATATATAATTTTATATATTGTCACATATACAAAGAACAAGATGAAAGACAGTAAATTTTTTTAATAAAATTAGCTTTAGGAAGGAATTCCAATTTAAGACTCCTAAAATGAAGTTCCTCATTTAATGGTGCAGGGGTGGGAAGACAAGCTTTTTGCCTGTGGCTCCCAGTGAAGAGCCCTGGAAAAGTTGGTCTTCCACCCTTACATATTTTTCAATAGCATTTTTGTGACCAAGAAAATGGTTGTTCTGAAAATTGATCTGAAAACTTTATCAAAGGGGGGTTTTAAACCAAAACTAGAAGTTTAGGAATTAGTAATTAAACCAAAACATGGAGATCAATCCACTTGTTTCTTGAACGGATTGTATTAAAAAAAAAAAGTTTGATTAATTTTGGCTCACTCATGCTGGTTCGTGTTTATATGCATTAGTAATTATTAAGGGTAAATTCACTACAATGATCAAATGAAAAAAAAAAAAAAAGCTTCAAGACTTTATTATTTTTATATTTTTTATAGTAATGATTTTACAGTTTCCTTAAAAAAGAAAAGGAGAAGGGATTTTATGTGCCAACTGTTAATTTCTCAAAGAAGCCCATCAAAGATTTCAAGAATCGCATATGTTCTTGATATGGGCCATGGCCCATATGTATCCGCTCAGAATAACAAGAAGAAAACAGGGCCTGTGCATGCAAAACACCAGTCATCTCTTCCATAAAAACCTAAAGACAACCTAAAAACCTTGGACACTGCACTGGGAAAACCATGAATCACTATCTCCTGAAGAACTTGTCGTCGTATTCCCGCTCAGTTTTCTGTAAAACCCACTTTTCTAAGCTGCCGTTCTTATCCTCACCTGCCCTTGGAGTAAGGTTTTTCTCGACCGAAGATAAACCCGGTGAGGTGAACTCGTTACCGCCCGAGAAAAAAGAGGCTTCATCTGTTGATGAAGTTGTCTCTGAAGAAGGTAAATTTGAAAGGAACCCTTCAATTCTCATTCTCTTCTGATATAGCTCCTGTCTTGGTCTTCAGTTGTGGAGTACAATTTATTCAGTGATAAAATTGTGCAAAGTTCATGACTTAGTTGATTCTATTTTTTCTGGAGAATTCAGAATTTGTTATTGCCTTCATTGTTTATTGCAATCTGTTATTAGTCAATTACAATGCTACCTATTTTTCCTAAATTACGGCCTGCCAAACCCTGCAAGTACTACGACAAGTACTGTTAGGCCAACCAATGTTAAGACCATGTTATGGAATTGTTGGGAGTGCCGCAACCAAATTTCTACAAGAAGCAAACAATCACATAAAGTGATAATAAGATCAAACATGAGCTGGTCCAGCAAAACCGTAGACATGTGAGAACAATAAATATTGCTAGTACATTTTCTATTTTCCCAACTTGAAGCCAAAAAATATATGCCTAATAAAATTCTTACCCACATCCTCTACCTATACCCGGCTATTTAAGATCTGTTACCTCTCTTTAAACCACTCTTTTCAAGGCTCTAGAAGAAAAGAAACTAATGAAAACTTTATGTTTGAATTGGCAAGAATGACCTATGGCAAAAGAGACAAAATTTGCCTCCTAAAACTTCATGAAGAGGGTTTTCTTCACCTGATGTTTTCCCCTCCTCTGTTGGATTCATCCACCTGTCCATCAATTTCTTACGAGATTCTATTATGGGTCTAGGAAGAATTCTGGCCCCAAAGGTTGCGACGTGTAGCATGCTTTTTTAACACTCTTGGTCATGTTATGCCATGTGTCAATAGCATCCCATGCATTGGACAATCTTTACAGATTCGGTTGACCCAAAAACCCCTAGCCCCATTTTTTTTTTTTTTCGAATACTAATCGTTGGGAAAGCTTATATATTTGGTAATACTTTATTTGATCACGTCTTCAAACACCTGCAAACAAGACTATAAGTATACTTGTTTTTACTTTGTTTCAATGAGATACTAAACTGTCCTTGTTTGTTCAACTTGATATCAAGGTGTGGTTTTTGAAAGGTTAATTTATTTTGCTGGCAGAACTGAAAAGGCGGATTCAAAAGTTCTATGATGGCGATGAAGAGGCCATTCCATCGATCTTTGCTGCAATATTGAGCCGAAAATTGGCGGGAAAGAATGATGAAGCCTTAATAGATCAACTTCCTTGTAAAGCTGAGCACAATGGCGATGAATATGATGATGATGACAGTGATTGGGAGGATGATAAATCATGAGGACGATGCATCTGACAAATTTAATGAACTGGGATTGGAGGAGCAATTTCTGTATGGTCAAGGGAAACTTGTTTGAGCATCATAATTTTGACTTTTTGACAATTAGTTAGGATATGTATGATTGTAGTAAGGTTATTCTGGTGTATTGCGTATATGAGGATGGATCATTGATATTTTATGCAACAATAAGTAGACAGTTTCTAGTCTGTTGGTCATACAAAGATGGGGGGGGAAAAGAAAAGTGATGACATACAAGATAGTTTCCTGAAAGTTTCTTTTTATCTTGAATACCAATTGCAATATCTGGAATAGAGGACGGTATCATCAGTTGCATTGAACTAATTTTTTAGGTAATTATCACCTTAATCCAGGTTGTGTTAGATTACGACCGTGGCATGTGAAAACAATTGTTATGCCGTTGACGGAAAATATTTCTGTGATGATCTTCAAAGGTGCCTAAGAATTTGAGCCATAGATTTTACCAAACATAAAGCGTACATTAACGTTAATATCTGCTGGAAGATCCTTCTGTAACTAAATTGAAAGGTTGTAATTATTTTTGCATAAATATGCTTTTACTCATCCTTTCCTTTAACATAAATGGAGTATGAGTCAGTCCAGATGTTGCAAGCACAAGCAACCAAAATTGATGGTGGATTGGTGAAAGTATGCTTCTAACATGCAACCAGGATCTTATACCTTCCCTTTTAAAAGGCATAACCACCTTGTTCGATGGAAGGAATAATGGGCTGCCTTCAGAATCTGATCCTCTAGGATGGATACTCCTCCGTTTTATCATTCTTTAGCATAAAAAAGTGAGAGGTGCTCTTTTAAAGATGAAGCTACCCGGTTACCTTTTCCTTATTGAGCTTTGCTCTTTTATTGTTATAATATTACTAGCTGAATTCTAAAGCACCTGCTGAGCAAGGAATCTGGCATTTTAAGGAGCCTATACTTGATTTCAGAAAGAATTAAATTGCACCCACTAAATGAGGTCATGATTATACAGAAATTTTATAACGATTTTGAGATCATGATGTAATCCGCATACAGTTACCTAACTTGAAGAAGACCCTCTTTGGTGGGGGAAGCTATTGAAAAGCATATTCACCTTGTGCTCATGGCCTCTTAAGTTTGATAAAAAGCTTCAGAGGAAAGGTATAGAAAAGAGAGGGATAATCTGATTCTGGACTGTGAATGATAAGATCACACAGAATGCTTGAAGATAATTAACACACACCAAAGCGGCCGAAATAGGGGAAAGTGAAGAGATGAGGCTTCATGGAAGGAAAGCCTGCAGTCCTTAATAGAAAAGCAACTTATTCATCTGTGCTTAGTACGCCCTCAGCTTTTCACCTCATATAGCATCGACACTTTACTCCCTAGCACAGGGTGGAACACCACATAGATTTCCGATTTCTTGAATCTAGAGGTTGATCGAAGAGCCAAATTCTTGAAAGACAGACAAGAAAGATCCAGAGATGGAAGCAAAGCCAAGTGCTTCCTGCTCATTTGATTCACTGGAGAAATCTTCTAACTGCTGTTATCGTGCAGCAGGATCCTTTTGTATTGGTTGTGTGTTATGTATCGCATGCCCTTTAGCTGTTGCATGGTGCATTATCAAGGCACCATGCAAGATCAGACGGTACGCTTCAAAGGCTCTAGGGAAAACGATGTGCTGCGGATCCAAGAAAGTCTATGCGGTATATTCATCATTTTCTGATATTGATTCCGATATCCTCTCCGAAAAGATGCATAAAGCGAAGCCTTTGGGAGCTCAGAAGAGCGGGATCAGAAGAAGGGCTACGAATTGTTAACGAACAATGGTTCGCAGAGTTCTGCTGAACACAAGAAACAAAGAAGAGTATCGCGTTGAAGCAAGATTCCGAAAAACAGAGGATTTGAATCAGAATGAAAATCTATTAGGAAAGATGAAAATGTTAGCTGTTTCAGTTGTGTGTTACATCTGTTTATATTTATATCTAACGGTAAAGTGTCGTAAATATATGACACAAGTACTATTTTCTACTGTATTTTACTATATTAACCATAAATTCCTACTGTATGTAACTTATTATTACGAATCGTTACTATTAACATGAATGAATCGTATGATCATCTAATAGCAAAATTGTTTTGACGTCATCCAAGTGGCATGCCTTAGATTTTACTTGATGAATTCTGCAGGAAATAAATAAATAAATGAAAATTGAAAAACTTGCAATAGTCAGGAAGCACCAAACATATGTTCTCCACCAAATTGAGACTTGATTTCTATCGGATTAGTGTAGCTTATATGTATTGGAATTCATGCAATACTCTCGAGCAGCTCTCAAGTAGTTTGGAGCATGCATCCTCCCGTAATCGGGAAAGCCAAACCTCTTTGTCTTCGTATTTACCTTATCTGGATTGTATGCATAATTGTATTTTTTTTCAGTCCAGCACAATATTTACACTAAAAATCTTTAGTAGAGGCACGCAGGATCTGTAAAATTTTCGAGTTCTCGTTCTGAAAAGAGGATCCTTATATCATCCTGCGTATTGTAAACGGTACTGTCGCCTTCCATCTGTTGGAATCTTGGCTGATCTTTCCAGATCTAGTTTAATCTCAGATGCTCCTTAAGACAGTCTTGAACATTGCATTGAGAATCGATGCATCCATTATTGCAGCATTAAATAATTATTACAAATTCCAGTTTCCATTATTCAGTTCCTTTCTAACTTTCGCTTTGTATTTCTGTCGTTGCATGTCCGCCTGGACGCTTCAAAGACAAGTCAAATGTGTAGCTTACTTGACATCATAGAATCCAACTCTTTCCATTTACTTGATTTATGCACGTCCATGTTATCTTTGATCTGCCAAGCGAATAAACTATGCAACAAACAATACTATGTACTTGTTAACCTCTTCTTACGATCCTTTCTTTTATCATCATTGATTAAATGCCTGGTGTCTGTATCCACCCACTGGTGTACTATATTTCACCAGGGGAAGTATGATATAACCACATGTTACTAATAACTATCTTTCATATTCGGATTTAGATTAGATGTCATATCATAAGAAGTTTGGTCTGGTCATGAAGTTCCTGCAACTGCATTGCACCTTGATCGAGGAAGTTCGACATAGGGATTTTCTTGAATTTTTAGGAGTTGGAGTCAAAAAAGGACATAAAAAGAGGCCTTATGCAAGCCCCGAAATGTTTTCAACATGAATTAAGGAATTTGCACAAATTATCGTGCTGGATCTAAGCTTTATTAAATTTCGGCCTAAGCATGTCATACACAAGCATCAGATGTCCTGCATTTTTAATCTTTGATACAACTGATTCCTCTCTTCCTACAGCTGGCAATAAGAACAGGCTAGAAAGTACGAACTTGCGAGTCAAAGACGATGTACCAGCGTACGAACCAATCCTAGCAAACCGTCTGCAAACAAAAATTTCATCATAGAAATATCATCTGTTTCATCTGAACTGGCGACTAGTCATGCGCCACAGGCTGCGCCACACCCGGCAGCACACCCTGTGCCGTAGTAGGTGGAGTCATCCGTAGTAGTTCTTTCCTTAGATGCACCTTCTGCACAAGAGAATATGATGGCTGAAATTGTTGAGATGGTCAAAAGTGCTAGCAAAAAAACTAGTAGGACACCAAGGCTATTTTTCTCATCTATATTGCTCACGATATTCTTCCATTCCCTAGACATTGGTCTCTCTCAAAACTATACTCTCCAATTTTAGTGAAAGGGTCTCTCTGTGAAGTTGTGTTAGTGGTGAAAAGTTGGAATTGGAAGTTAAACTAGGAAAATGAGCATTCCGGGGGAGACCATGAGGCTTATTTATAGACATAAATCCATGTGATGCGTATAGTGCGCCCAATAACTGCCCACCGTATTTCAAGGATAGCCATAATATCCGTCGTCTCGATTTCAATGATACATTCAAGACTCTTAACTCCAACTACAATCCATTATTCAATTGGTGCCGCCATGTGTGTCACGGTCATTTACATTTGCTATATATAAATAAAAATACAAAAGGTATGTTCTCATTTAATTTGCATCACACATAGCAACATATGCTCAGGGGGGAACACGTGATACACACGAATCGAAGTGATAATGTTTAAAATCTCTCTCTCTATATATACTTCCTTTTTCAATCTTTGTAAAAACGATGCCCTCATTTAATTTGCATCATAAATAGTAACATATGGTGAGGCGAAACACACAGGTTTACAGTCTTACTTCTCATTATTTATTATAATATTTTATAATTTATCTTTGTAAAGATGATAAATATTACATAAAAAATTTGATTGAGTATATCATTTAGTAACATTAAAGTTTGGATATAAATTTTGATAACTAAGAGTAAATTAGAAAAAGAAAAAATAATTCAGACGATGATTTTCTCCTTGCCGCAAATGAACTTTGCTTCAGCCATATCGATCGAGCGACCAAGCTACTGTTCATGTTTGAATCATGCGATGGGGTATGGCGTACTCAGTAGTGACAACATTCGAGCAGGAAAATGTTGTCAATAGTTGTTAGATGCTAATGCACACTCTCCTTCCTTTGCAGACTCGAAGGGACTCAATTTACTCAAGTAGTGGTCTTGTTCGTACCAGGAATGGCAGGCAAAGACATCGAACAGTTGACTGCGAAAGTAGTGGGAGTCAACATGGCACTATGAATTATTGAAACCGGAAGTGCAATACACCTTCTTCTTCTTTTTTTTTTTTTTTGTTTTCATTAAAAAAATAGATCTTTTAGGATATTTTAGATAAAATTATAAATTTATTGGTTAAATTGTTTAGATTTTTGAAATTTTTTATGATATGACCATGAAATTATATATATATATATATTTAATCTCTATGATTGATTATATGTGATAAAATTTTAAAAGATTTAGAGGATTTACCTAAAAGAAGATTACTTTTTGTAGGTGATTAATTTATTGAAGATTCCATGTACATGAACATGTGATTTTGGCTCTAAGAAAGCTAAATCAAATTGGCAACTCTCTTCCAATAAAAAGTGTCCATTTAAACTATGCTCTGGTTTTACTTGGGGGAGGCAAGAACTGGTTCCAAACAGATCCTTAATTAGAGGTCTTAACTAAACTGTTATTCAATTATTGTATGTAGTGGAGGACCATATAAAGGATAACTATTAGGAAGCATGTGAATGGAATACCAGTTTTATATGTGACAACGATCTTTACACGTATCAAGTTGCCGTAGAAAACCTATTATACAATAATATACATATTAAAAAAAAAGAATAATTATAATCTATATTGCTTTATTTTTGAGATGTGCTTTTTAATCATTACCCTATTTTGTGAATAATCGTCGGCGATATATAACTTGTTTTTTAGCAACATTTCTAAGTGCTAACGGCCCTCTTATTATTTTGGGGGAGAATATATTCATGGATACTCTCCACCGTACTTGTCATGAAACCAAACAAATAAAAAAAATTTACTTTAAACTTTTGAAAGCAACCTTAAAAATACTGTTAATGGTTGAAGATCCAAGAACCGAATATACCCATGTTTAATTGCCAAGATGCAACATGTATATGGTATCCTAACTCCATTTGCCCCACCAGTTCATTTTATTGCTTCCATGATTTAGACTAACTAAATAAATAATATCTGAGTTTTATTATTTAGACTTGTGAGCCTAATAAAGGTATAAAAGTAATAATTTTATTGCACGTCTCCAAAAAGATTAGAGTACTATAAAAGTTTGGATAAACATCCCAACCGTTTCTTAATGATGGGATAATTCAAACACTCTTTTTCTTTTTGTATTTTGATTTTTATGATGGATCTGCTGATAAATCTAAACAATGGCCTTTTCAGTGGTCAATCGCATCAATTTTTACTTTTATTTTCATTTTTTTCCGATGAACAAACGTACATTAAATCAAAAGATACCAAGAGTTCATATAATGGGACTATTAGTTGGCCTCATAAAACCCACAGCAGTTTCATACACACCATAACTTCATTGATCCTTTTCCAAAATACCAAAAAGTTCATTTGGAGGAGAAATCACAAAACAGTCATCATCTTCAGTCCTATGTACACTTCCAGCCATCTAATTTGCAACATTATTCTTTATGAATAGTGATTTCGATCTTTGTCTCCAATTGAGGAGGGGGGCTTTTCCCTTCACGCTTTTAACACATTATGATATTTAAGCAAGATATTATGTGGCTCAGTTAATCAAGCAATTGCAGCTTTATTATCAATGCTTATTTCAATTTTTTGAAATCCTCTTTCTATACAAAAGCATAAGCCCCAATAAACAGCCCAAAGTCCTGCAGCAAGAGCAATAGTTTTACCGATCTATCTTGCAAAACCCATCTACTCTTTGAATCTCTTACTACCCCTCCTATTGCTGCTTTCCCAGTTGAAGTTTAAACCAATCCATCCGTGCTTTCCCAGTTGAAGTTTAAACCAATCCATCCGTGTTTAGCTTCACTTAACCAAACTTGGGAGGCCACTAATTCAAGTTCACTCTATCTATATTATATATCTATTTTTTTTCTCTCTACCAGTAAGCCCGATATTCATATGCTCTCCATCTAATGTCCATATTCAGAGTATCATCAACAAATTCATTATCAAGTACAACTTTATTTCTTGCCCTCCATACACTCCACAACATAACACCAAAGATAAATGATCTTGGTGGTTGATCCAAACCGGTTAGTTCTCTTTTCTTTATTTGACAATTGACTATAACCATACTAATAAAACGATTTCTAATGAGTTCATTATTTAGAGTATATGATTCCCATGTCACATAAATGTGTTTAATTGCATGGCATTATAAAAAAAACATGCCATAAATCCTTCGTTGGTTCTTTACAATGTGGACAAGAAACTTTATCCTTAATTTGCCTTTTTTTCAGATAATAGATTTATTTCAATAATAAACTGTATAGGCTCATATTTAATAATAATAATATAAATAATAATTGTGTAATATAACTATCATATTATATAAAGTCTAATTAAGGTGATCTCAAGTCATACATACTGGTTTGTTCTTTCTAACTCATCATCATTAGAAATGGAGTTACGTAATTTACTTGGAAGACTACCTACCAATCTTAGTTTCGTGTATCTACAATCATGGATACCCTTTTATTACCTTTCATTTGACATTTGGTCATGTTGGATTGTGCCTTTGCATGTAAGGGATTGTTGTTGTTAACTTTGGCCTTGAGTAGTGATAAAATAAGTTTGGATCAAAAGTTAGGGTTTTGCAAATTTAAAATTGGGAAAAAAGCAAATTGTGTGGTTGAACATGCTTAAAGAACATGATCGTGTTTTAGGCCATGTAGCTCTTTAGTTTGAGAGTGCGTTTTAATGACATGAAACATGGCCATAATCATCAAGTGTATGAGTGTGTTCAACATAATAGAGAAGATACATGGGTATGTTTTGCCCCATGTATCTCCTAGCTTGAAGAGCATGTTCATCTACATGTGTAAAACATGGATGTGTTTGAGCCGTGTTGTTCTTTTGTTTGAGAACATGTAAGGTACATGGTCAAGAATACAATTGTGTTCAAGGTAATGTTTCTCTCTAGCCTAAGAAAATGTCAAGTACACAGATCAAGAACATGATCGTATTCAAGGTTGTGTACCTCTCTAGTTGGAAACGTATAAAGAACATAGCTTATAACACAACTATGTTTAGCTTGTGTAACCATCTAGTTTATAAAAAAGAAAAAGGGAGTAATATTTGACAACCGGATTCAAATATTGGCAACTTTTGTATCTATTATTCAAAATGAATGTTTGAAATTGGATGTTACTGAAGTAACCTCTTCTATGGAAGTTATTCATTTTGAACAAGTAGAAAAGATTTTGTACATGCGAATCATGCGAATATTAGTTGGCATAAAGGAAGGTTAATATTTGGCCAATTTACATATACATTTGTAGTGATGAATATATGATAAGTGTTTAGTTTTTCCCTGTGAATAATTAGTCAGTCTAAAGAAAGACTTAATTATTTGAAAAGTATTTATTATTACTATTTGATTATTGCACTAAGAATACTACTTATAAGTTGATATTTTTGTCCAAAGATTGGATATCAAGTCGTGTTAGGTGTCTTATGATGGGCTTTACCATGATTTACATTATTATTTACATGTTTTAGTGTCATGTGAGTCTAATTTTATTTTTCTAGTTTTGTTTTTAATTCAATTATTGGTTCTATTACAAATATCTTTGCCAACATTAATTTGATTCCTATGCCAAATGGTACCAATTTTAGGACATGCCAATAAAACATAATGATTGTTCTTGAAATCATAGACCTAGACTTAACATTAAGGAAAGATTGCCCTTATGCCATTACTAATGAGAGTACCTTTCGTGGAAGGAGGAAGATGGAGAGATAGGAGTAATCAAATTGCATAAGTCTCATGGTTATGAAGCATGCCATTTCAGAAGCATTTAAGGGCACTATGTTCAATAAAATTAAAATAGTTAAGAAGTATCTTGAGAATCTTGAGAAAAAGGCTTGGCAAGAATGAAAAAGCTAAAACTATTACACTTTTGGTAAAACTTTTCTCAATGAGGTATAAAGGAAAAGGTAATATTAAGGATTACATCATGGAGAAGTCTCATATTGCTTTAAAACTCAAGGCATTGAAACTGGATTGTCTAGAGACTTATTAGTATATTTGGTTTTGATATCTCTTTTGCTATAGTTCAATCAATTTAAGTTGAGCTATAATTGTTAATGGGACTCTTGGTCCCTTAATGAGCTCATCTCATAATGGGTTTAAGAAAAGGAGAGGCTAAACCATGAGAAGGCTAAAAGTGCTCACTTAGCTAGCATGTTTAAGGACAAAAAGGTCTAAAAAAAGAAAAAAAGGATAAGGAGGCTGCAGAATAGGCACCATAAAAGAAACAACACAAGGAGTAAGTTGAGGATACTTGTTTCTTTTGCAACGTTAAAGGATACAAGAAGAAGTAATGTACTAACTATCATGCTTCGCATGCGAAGAAAGTTATGCTTTTCAATTTTGTTTGTTCTAAGGTTAATTTGACTTCGGTATCTAGACACATGTAGTGGATAGATTTAGGTGAAATAACGCACATTAGTGTGTCCATGCAGCATTGCTTAAGTTGTCGAAAGCTTAGTGATGGTGAAAGATACATATACAAATTTTAGATTGTTACTGCAGATAAGTTATTATTTGGATTTGAATGAGACTTTTATTTTACCATCTTTTCAAAAGGAATTTAGTTTCTATTATCACTTTGGACAAATTTGGTTATATTTGTTCATTTGGCAATAGCAAGCTTAGCCTCTTTCATGATTCAAAATTAGTTGGCATCGGTTCATTATCTTTACAATGATAGCTTACATTTACTTGATACAATTGCCTCTTATAATGAATCCTTGCATGTTAATACATGAAATCTAAAGAATAAATTAATTGATGAGAATTTAACTTCATTGTAGCATAAGAGATTAGGTCAAATTTCGAAAAGGAGAATGGAAAGACTTGTGTTTGATGGTATTCTCGATTCCCTTGATTTTTATAAGCCTTGATACATGTATTAATTATATAGAGGGGAAATAAAGAAATGTTAGGAGATTGAAGTCTTATAATTGGTTCACATAGATATATGTGGCCATTCCTTATAACTTCTTGGAATGGTTAAAAATACTTTATAACATTCATAGATAACTTCTCATGATATGGTTATTTATATCTCATTTATGAGAAATCATAGTCACTGGATATGTTCAAGAATTATAAACTAAAATATAAAATCAGCTTAACAAAAAGAATAAAAGTGTTAGGTCAAACATTGGTGGTGAGTACTATGATAGATATGATGGTTCAAGTGAGTAATGTCTAGGACTGCTTGCTAAATTCTTAGAAGAATGCGGTATCATTTCATAATATACCATGCCAAGTTTGCCTACCATGAATGGTGTCATTGAAAGATAAAATAGAATGCTTAAAGACATGGTAAGGAGTATGATTAGTTATTCCACTTTACTAGAATCACTATGGGGAGAGGCATGGAAAACCATAGTGTACTTACTCAATAGAGTACCAACTAAGGCAACTAATAAAAGCCCTTATAAGCTTTGGATAGGTAAAAGACCTAGTTTAAATCACTTATATATTTGAGGATGTTTAGTTGAGGCTAGGCCTTATAGGCTAAATGAAAGGAAATTAGATTCAAGGACTGTTAGTTGCTACTTTATATTGGGTACTTTAAAAGATCAAGAGGTTACAAGTTTTATGATCTCATAACTAAAGGAATTTTTGAGACGGTATATGCTCGATTCTTTGAAGATGTTGAGTTTGCGAGAGACGATAGGGTTAAAGACTTTGCCTTTAAAGAGGAATACGTTGACTTTCCTCTAATTTCCATTAACAATGTTTAGGATTAGATTGCAATACCTATCACTGTTCAAGAAGCAAATCTAGATCAAGACAATGTAATTGAATCTCCCATTCAAATTTAAGGAGTTATTCCAGAACAAACTCTATAACTTTAAGAACTAGTGCCATTAAGAAGAACTACTAGAGAAAGGAGAAATGTAATTCTAGATGATTTTGTTGTATCTCTTCAAGAACATGAGATGGCATTAGAATGATGGAAGATGATCCAATAAAATTTTGTTAAGCCATTGAAAGTTCTGATTCTCAAAAGTGGATGGATGCCATGAATGAAGAGATAAATTCTATGAAGGATAATGACAAATGGGACCTTGTTTCATTGTGTGAAAATGCGAAACTCATTGATTGCAAAACCAAGAGGGATTTGAAAGGTAATAGAGAAAGGTACAAGGTACATCTTGTTGCTAAAGGCTTCATCTAGAATGAGGGGATTGATTATAAAGAAACGTTTTCTTTGGTTTCTTCAAAAGACTCTTTAAGGATTATAATGGCACTCATAGCTCATTTTAACCTTGATTTATATCAAATGGATGTAAAGAGAGAATTTTCCCATGGTGACATTGATGGGATGATCTATATGGAATAGCCATAAAACTTTGTTTCAAGAGATTCAAAGCAAAGGGTATGTGAATTAAAGAAATCCATCTATGGACTCAAGTAGGCATCTTACAATAATATCGTAAATTTCATCAAATCATTATCTTGTTCAGCTTTAAGATGAATGTTGTTGATGAATGTGTATACCATAAGTTTAGTGGGAGTAAGTTTATTTTCTTGGTTTTGTATGTCAATAACATACTACTTACTACAAATGATATGTGCTTGTTGCATGAAACTAAGAGATTTCTATCAAAGAATTTTGAAAAGCAAGATCTTTGAGAAGCTTCTTTTATATTAGGAATCCAAATACATTAGGATTTTTCTTGAGGTATTTTTGGATTATCGCAAAAGAGCTATATTGAGAAGGTGCTCAAAAGTTTTGGTATGCAAAACTATAAACCAGGTGAAACCTTTGTTGCTAAAGGAGATAAATTTAGTCTTGATTAGTGCATTAAGAATGACCTTGAGAGTAAAGAAATGGAAAAGGTCTCTTATGCTTCAACTATAGAAAGTCTTATGTATGCTCGGGTGTATACACATTCATATATTGTATACATTATTGGGATACTAAGTAGATATTTGTGCTATCCGGGGATGGATCACTTAAAAGTAGCATAGCAAGTTATACAATATTTATAGAGAACAAAGAATTACATGCTCACATGTAGGAAATTAGATTAGTTAGAGATTGTCGGTTATTCTAATTTTAATTTTGCTAGATGCTAAGATAGTTGGAGATTCACATTAAGTTATAGTTATGTTCTTGTTGAAGGAGTTGTTTCTTGGAAGAGTGCTAAGTAGACAATCATAGCTTCTTTCACTATGGCAGCAAAGTTCATAGCATGTTATGAGACATCTAATCATGGAATATGACCATGGAACTTTGTCACTAGGCTACGCATTATGAACAATGTGTAAAGATTATTAAGGATATATTGTGACAATAAGCTTGCAATTCCAACAGCAATAGAAGCTTGACGAAGTAAAAACATATAGATATTGAGTTCCTTGTTGTGAAAGAAAGAGTTTAGAATAGACATGTGTCTATAGAGCACATTGGAAAAAACTCCATGGTTGTGGATCTACTTACTAAGGGACTATCATTTCAAGGTCTTTAATGAGCATGTTGCTCATATGGGTGTTATGTATGTTTAGGATGTATAGTTTCAATAGGAGTTTGTACTTTTATTTAGTGCCTATTGAATTAGACACATTGTTTATCATTTTGAATTCAGATTATAGTACAATTATGGTTAAGGTTAATTTCAATTCTAAGGTTGTTTTTTAGTCATTAGGTATTTCGATTGAATTTATTTTTGAACTCATATGAAATTGATCTCATTGAGGTGTAATATTAGACTAGATAGAAAAAAGGTACATTATATCACATTACATGTATTTTCCATGTTACAAATCCATGCTTGATCCATGTTATTTGATTATGTCAATATATGTGATCATTGACAAGGTCAATTATGACATATATAGCGAGACCTACTTTAGTCCTATGTTGAAATAATTGATAGATTAGATTTTTTGTGAATGCCTTTGGTAATGATAGCAAGATGATGAGTACTCATAACGTTTACATATAATTATAAAGGTCACACTTATAGTCCAAGCAAAAGATCGTTAGGTTTATTTTAATAATAAATCGTATGGGCTTATATGTATTAATAACAATAATTATGTGATAAGATTATCATATTATATAAAATCCAAATAAAGTGATCTAATAAAGTTATGGGCTTTAATATATTAAATTAAGTATAGGTTAATATGTGTAGAGACCGAAAATATTATTTTTAGTATTATTTTGAGTCAAATTGAAAATAATAAATGGTTAATCAACAATTAACCTATATGTATATGTTCATGGTCTTCAAGTCATATGCACCGCTCTGTTCTTTTTTACTCCCCATCATTAGAAAGGATAAGATACAAAATCTCCGTAGGCTTGTGTAATTGACTTGGAAGACTAACTACCAATCTTGGTTTCATGTATCTATAGTCATGAATTTAAGTATGCTTCCACTTACTCTAGTTTCGTGCTTATGCCCTAATTTTGCACATGTGTTGTTCTTGGTGCATTCAATTTATGAGATTTAAGATCAATTGATCCCAACATCGAAACCTTAGTATTAGGTAAACTATTAATTTGAATACTCTATAATAACATTTTAACCTTCGGTGATAGGTTGGTCCTCTAAAAACCATTCATAATTTTGATCGATAGACCCCTCCTGTATAACTTTCTTGCAAAGAAGGTGTATTCCTTATAGATAAAGAGAATGCTCTCTTGTCCTCATTAGTTTTCATTAACGCAATTGGCCTAATCTTATCCAGTAAGATATTAGATATTGCAAAACCTATTTGATCTTCATCCCACCTCTTTTTAGATACCCAACAATCTTGTACATGTTAAATCCTTTACCCCACAATTTAAAGGTCCCTGCACAATTTCTCTAATTATGTAGTTGCTTCCCCATCTATTTAACCAAAACTTGGCTTGTTTTCCATCTCCTAAGACCACAATCCCTTTATCCTTCAATTGATTAGAGCTCTTGGCAGTTTCTTTAAAAAATGGGGATAAGGCTTTACCTTCTTCAATACTATCAAGCTCAACGCTTTATTGGTATTTTTCCTTCATCAAACTTACCCATAACACCTTTTTATTCCATAGTTCCCAAGCTATTTTTAACAAACATGCCTTATTCATTAGCCCAAGTTTAATCAAACCAAGCCTACCTTGCTCTTTTGGTTGATAATTTTGTTCCCACCAATATAATAAAATTAATCTTTTATTTCTTTTCCATTCCACAAAATATTCTTAGTAATTTGCTCTAGCTTCATAATAATATTTTTTGGCAAGGCCCTTCTTTGCATTTGGTATGTTCGGAGAGACTCAAGAATTGATTTTGCTAAAATTAGTCTCCTTGCCGTACTAAGTTATATTGCCTTCCACCCATTTAATTTGTTTTGTGTCTCCTCAATGCTGAAATTCATTTATGAAGCAGTCATTTTTTGCCTAGAATGCAATGGATATCCTAAATACTTTCCAAACACCTCTAATTCCCTATACTTTAAAATTTCTCTAACATCTGCTTTAGTATTCTCATTAACATTCTTAGAATAAATTATAAAAGACTTACAATTATTCACTCTTAATCTCGATAATCTTGAGAATTCCATTAAAATTTGTCCTATGATCATTGCACTCTTTAGATGCTTTTGTAATTAAATCTACATTATTTGTAAAAAGAAAATGCGAAATCTTAACATTATTCTCTTTGATTTTAAATGGTTTCCAATATCCTTCAAATACTACTTGCTCAATAGCTTCGTTAAGAAATTCCATAATCATAATAAATATATAAAGAGAAAAAAAGATCACCTTGTCACATACCTTCGCTTGGTTTAAAATTGGGCGAGAGACATCCATTAAGAATAATCTCTATTGATATTGAACTAATGTAACTATCAATTAACTTGACCCATGACGATAGCAAATTTAAACTAACTAAAGCCTAATGAATGAAATCTCATTCAATTGTATCATAAGCTTTCTCCAAATCTAACTTAATTATCATCCATCCAATTTTGGCTGTTTTCTTTTGACAATTGTGTAGAATTTCATTTAGGAGGATAACATTATTTGAAGCTTTCCTCCTAGGCAAGAAACTAGCTTGGTTTGGATGGATGATTAAATCTAAACAAAGCCCAAGTTGTGCATTTAAGTAATACTTTATATATCGTGGTACACAAACTTATAGAACTAAATTGATTAATACTTTCATATCAACACAATCTGGGTTTGATTTATTTGCTAAGGAATCATAGAATAATTAATATAGTTTACTATCAGCTGCACTATTGATTCCTTGACTGTTTGCCAACATTTTCTAAAAAAAGAAAGCATGAATACCATCCTTTTTATGGGCCTTCCAAGGTCAAATGGTCTTTACTGCATCCTATTCTCCTCAGCAATAATAGGTTAGAGTAAAGCACTGTGAGCATCGGAGGAAAATCCCATTCTTAAGTTCACAGAGATTGGAAATAACTATCTCTTCGTTTTCTTTTATTGATTCAAAGAGATTTATAAAAAATTTTAGAATAATATGACTAATTTCTCCTTGATCAAAACTCCATCTTCCAAAATCAGCCTTATATACGATTTTTTTGACCTTCTTGCTAATACCAAGGCATGATAATATTTTGGTATAGTACACATCCAAAAATCAGCCTTTTTTTTGTGATAACTTTCGTTTTTGCATGTGTACTATACCAAAAACCCTTTTATTCCAGGATCGAAATGGCATAGCATCAATTGATCGAACAAAGTCATTGCCATTACTTTCCCAAATGAATTGAATAAGAGGCATACAAATATCATGAGAAAACCACATAGGCTGAAAACGTAACACTCTCCCATGGATTTGTGTTCGGCATCAGAGGACAGTGATCTGAGGCCATTTTCTTAAATGAAAAATTTTTGCATCCTGATAACATATTCTCCATGCATCATTACACCAACCTCTATCCAATCTTTTTTTGACCAAGTTGTGCCAAATGTTGGTTATTTGATCGTGTAAACATTGGTCTCACAAAACCCATTTCTACTAGCCCACAATAACTCATACATGCTTAGTAGTAAAAAACCCTATTTTTAGTAAACTCTCCTCAACCCCAATTCTCATTTAGCGAAATAATGTCAGGCACTACGGAGAGGATCCAACCACATGCGAAAAGTTTCTTATATTTTTCCACAAAATAGGTCTTAAACTTAAATTCGGTGAAGCATAAATAGTAGAGAAAAACCAGTTTATGCTAGAAGCCTAACCTTAACTTCGACAATCTTTTCTTCTTGTGTTTGTCGAATTGTTTCCACTTCTAACACATCCGTGTTCAATATCAACAACATTCCTCCACTCTGGCCCTCTGCCTCCATGCACATAAAGCCATATAGTTGTGACAGATAAAAGAATGAATAGGCTGAACTTTCATTCAACTTAGTCTCTAGAAGAACTATCAAATCCGGTATATACTCTGCCTTAGCCTCTAAGAATGCATTTTGTTTCCTCTGTGAGTTTAATCCCCTCGTATTCCGAGCAATAATTTTTTGTTGCTTGAATAGATGTTGGCAATTGATTATCCTCCATTTGCATAACCATTCTCTTATACCACATAACCTCGGCAACCATTTGACCGGCCACTTAAACCAACAGCATAAAATCATTGGAGTCCTCTTGGACTCTATCATCAACATGGTTTACTCCCTGTTTGGAATAAGAAAGTCCTTTGCTATGCATTTCTTGAGCCTCCACTCGATTGGCAAGGTAATGGTGGGAACCTCTAGCCTGGTGTTTAGAATATTTGTTCTGCTATAATTGTAGCCAATGCTCTATGATTAGATACCGTTGGTTCAACTCCGGGGATATTGGCACCAGAATCCTAACAATAAACTCCGTCCTTGTTCGCAAGGTCTCCACTGTTCTAGTCAGCATCACTGCTCCATTCGGTTTTGAAATTTCTACTTAAACCCATGGTACTTGATGATGGGACATTATAGCATCCTCCATTTGCCAAGTATTGTCCTTCTCCATTAGTACGCTCTCCCAATTCTCCTGGACTAGAATGTACAATAGTTTGTACTTCGGGCTGAGCCAAGGCAGCCTTGAGTCCGGCTAAAAAATTAGCCTTCTCGTTTTACACCCATTCTAAGCTCCCAAAAACTCGACAAATCGATCCCATCTACCAATATATTGGTTGCAAGCAATTAGTTTGATGAAAAAAAAAAAAATGCTGTCACTTGAAAGACAATCAACCAACATCGTGATTAAGATTTCTTGAACTATCCTCTTCAATAATTAGTCAAATTATTGTTTTTCCCCCTTTTTTTCACATATATATATGTATGTATGTACGTACGTACGTATATTTGTGTTGTATGTATGGTTATATTTTATAACTCATAGATATAAAGTTGACACATGTCGTAACTATGCTATATAAAATAAATTATAAGAACAGAATCGTTGCTTGGACACACTAAAAATTAATGAAAATGGTAATTCCATATAGTTCATAATTATTTTTTCTATTCACACTATTAGAAGAAATAAATAAAAAACTTCGATTGACTTTTTTATTTTCTTCTCTTGCCACCATCATTCCTCTCTAGATCTTATGGTCATGGGGTGAAGAAAGACAAATTCTTAGGATGTTCTAGACTTATGGTAGTATTGGTGTAGAAAAATAAATAAATAAAACCAATGAATAATGATAGTAGTGCGACCTTGCCCTGCAGTGCACCATATGTCTTTTTTCTTAAAGAAGTAGTTGATTATTATTATTATTATTTTTTTGGTCAAAAAAGGGCAGTTGATTAGGCTAATTCTTATACTGAATTTTCTTAGTCACTTCTTTTCAATTTCACACTCTTAACATTTACTTATCTCAATCCTTTTCTTCTTCCACATTTTAACAGGCAGTGTTGAATTGACAATACTCGGATGTGTTCAAGATCTAACTTTATATTTTTATCAACTATATTGTTTTCTCTCAATAAACTGTTATGCTCTACACAAAATATCATATATCTTATACAATAGTTATATCTTATACAATAGTTTAGATGTGAAGTTTAAGTAATGTATTTTGGATGTTGATTCCAGAATCATTTTTTTTTCTTTTTAAATAAGAATATGATATTTTATTGTGTGCTTATTGTGGTTTATTATATGTTATATATTTTCTAAAGTTTTTAAAACTTTCATCAAAATTTAAAACTTTTGAGTCAAATATTATTTGAAATTAAATAAAAAAAAAACATAATCAAAATAAAGTAACATGTGGTAGGGTTGAGTGGATACATAATATAAGTAGAGTATAGAGTCTTGTTAATGCCCTCAAATTTGGAAGCAAAAGGAACCATCATAAAGCTTGTACCTTGTAAAACTTATAGGCTTTAGAGTATCTTGTAGAATTTATGATATTCTTTATTACATTGTCTATAATAAAGTATTGTGCAACAAACATGGTAAGTGAAAAGTGAGACATGTAGAGATTACTCTAGAGTTGAAATTGTGTAGTGAAAAAGGAAGTGAACATAGGGTTTCTCAAGACTAGGTTAGTAATATTGAAATAGTATTTAGGAAGAAATGAGAGGCAAAAAACATAGTAACAATGATATGTTTTAGGTTTTTAAATAAGAAATACAATATCTTGTTATGCTTAATATTATTAGTTAAGAATTTTTATAGATACCTATACTTTAGATGCCCTAAAGTATGGGCTTCAAGGTAAGTAAAACATATGGAGATATTGTACTCATACCCCATACTATGTGAGCAAGTTCTAGAAAGTTGGAATTGAAACTTGTCTTGTAACCTTTAACACCAACCTATGATCTACACAATTAAGTAGGTTAGAATAGGTTCCTATAGGGTCACTTGCTCACCCCTGTTGCATGGTGCACTATTGGAATGATGCAACCTTTATGTGTAGGAAAAAAATGGTACATAATATTTTTTTCTATTACAAGTAATAATAATTCTTTGATTTTTCTCACTTAGAAACTAAAGGAATTTGTGGACTTAGAAGCATATAAACCCATTTTCCTCAAAGAGTTTTATGCCTCCTATGCACTAGTTTGCCATGGATTATCAACATATTTTTCTTAAGATGCAACTAGTCAAAGAATAATGAGTAATAATTTCACAATTTTTTTGTACACCTCATCCTTAGTATTTAGGTAATAGAACTTACGGTTTTTTTTTTTTTTTTTTTTTTTACAAGGACAGAGAGTGAAGTATGTAGAAATTCACAAAAGTTCTTTAACTTAACTAATAGTTTTATGAAATTGAAGCAGCACAAGTGATCAACATATCTCTTTAAAGGCACATGGTCATTGGATTTACATGTAGTTGAGAGTAGATCATGATCTCTAAAGATGATTGGACAAATGTGTATTACTTGAATCGACACATTGGTTCAATAAAAAATCACAAAACATGAGCAAATATGAATTCTACAAAAGACACTTTGTTCCAATCTTATGCACTTTGTTTTGAATGAAATATCTTTGATCAATTCCTTTTGGACTCTTAGGGGAACTCCGTTTGAATCACATGTAGTGAGATTTGAGTAAAGTTCTCATTCATAGGACATAAAAATATAGATTTTAGATTTTCATTGAATTTGTGAAAATAGAGCGCCTTACTCCTTTCATGGTGGTTGTTTGAGTTTGTAGTTGCATACTTCATTTAAATTTTGTTAAGGATTTGAATTATCTTCACTTAAATGAGAACATTTAATTTCTGGTTAATGCTTGATCATGGTGCCACATTTTGATCAAACACTGAGCTCCCAATGTATAATAGATTTATCTAAACACATAACAAAATAATTCCAAATTAATAATATGTAATTTATAGAATGATAGTAATGCATATATCAATCCCCATGTATTTCTCCTTTTATCTTCTAAAAATACACTGCATGGAACAAGAATGTTCCGAGTAAAAACCCAATCTTTCAATATTATTTTTTAGAATCATTACGAACATCAAATTTATACTCCATAGCATATTTTATAATTAGAGAGACAGTCATGAAAAAATAATCTGAGCTTCTTCTTCTTTTATTTGTTTATTTATTTTTTTGTGGTGTTATATATATGCCATATTGATGGAAGGTAATTGCTTTTGTATTTATTATAGGTGTTTTGAGTTTAGGTTGTGGCTACCTGTCTCAAACTTCCAAAAAAGCTTTTTTTAATTATCATTGTGTCAACCTTTGCTAGTTGCTAACTCATCCCCATTACCTACACATTGTTAGTGGCCTTTGAGGCTATTTGCTAGTCCTTTTTAGTTCAACCTACACTGCAACTATTCTGACATTTTTGTAGCATAAAATGATCTAAGCCTTCTCTAAGATGGTACCACTTGGCGAGTTAAGGCAATGTGAGCTCTTTAAAGGGCTCATATTCTTGCTCCATGATTGGAAAGACAAGTTCTTTATGGTAGAGTCTAGTGGCAAGCTAGACTTCTAAGAATATTGAGTGAAACTAATACGGAAAACGATTATAACACTCATGTCTAATGATCGTCATGGAGTTGAGGTGTTGACTAACGCTGTTCAAAAGAATAGTCAACCTTTGCATACTCAAGCATAGTCAACAACTTCCTTAGGATTATGGAGGATAGTCTTGAGGTGTATGGGGCTTTTGAGGGGTAAGGTGAAGGTAAAAGTCTATGCCTGTTGCTATGATGAAGGAAGGTTAGCTAAAGGGGAGTTGCTCATTCATCACCATTTGGAAAAGCAGAACTCTTTAAACTCTAAATGAACTTTATTTTGTTGTTTTATAGATATGCAACCGAAGAAGGTTCCTCCCCCCCAAGAGCTAAATTTAAGTGGATCATGATTTGAGGCCTTAAGCCCATCTATGCTATTTTCTCGGCTTAGGCACTTCTTGAGAAAGGGAAGGATAAGACCGTAGAGCTTGATAAAAGTTGCATTTGCAAAGAAAAGGCAAAGGTAATGGCTAAAAGGGCTCAACTAGAAAGTGTAATATAGATGTTAAGTGAGGACAAGACAAGACCTATTGTCTCAGTAGGTAAAGCTATTGCTTCGGACCTTGAGAAGTGCCATAAAGGACATTTGATCACCAGTAAGGGGAACAAGGAAGGAGAGAGTGAGATGACTCCAGGGAAAGGACATATGGGCTATCATTATCTAAGGTTCCTCCCCCACAAGCTTGATCATTGAGATAGAAGGCTATGTCAAGGTGTGTCCCAAACTAGGATGGGCGTGTGAATGATACTACACTTAGATAGGCACGTCTCTTCTACAAGTTGTTGTCTAGCTATTTTTGGCCATGTGATTGATAGCTTATGGAGGAGTCTATGTCCATAATGTTGATCACTAGGGTTAAAGAATTTTTTATGAGAAATTGTATGAGTAGGTTATGCTTAGCTCTTTACCCCCCCCCCCCCCCCCCCCCCCCCCTTTATTGTTAACCTGTGAGCCCATCTGATGTTTTCCTCATTTTTAGATGATAGGAGGAGCCTATGGAATCCTTTCAGCTTTAGAGGAGAAAGTAAGATAGGTAGATCAAACTAGCATAAGATCAGATAAATGTTTTGAGTGTTATTATCACCTTTTTTATTGAAATGCGGTTAATATGTAGAGGACTAAGAGGGCCAAGGATGATCTAATGAGCGAAGGACAATTTGAGAGGACAACAATAAAGGGGTGGTTGCGGTAAACGATCAAGCTAATAAGGCCTCAAGCAAACTGGAAAAAGTGAAGAAAGAGCTTTCCTTTACTAATAACTACATCTTAAGGCTTGTGAAGGAGATTGCTTCATACCAATGGCAGAAGGAGGCTTTCATGGCTAACACTATTTGCCTTAATGCCCTTTTGATTGATGCTAAAGGTGATATCACCATATTGTAGTCAACTATAGATAAGTTTGTGGTTGATGAGAAACCTTAAAGGATCACATCATAAGGTTGGAGGAAGACCTCAATCACTACACATCTTACAACCAGGAGTTAGAGGAACTAGAGAGGATAGCTAACAAAAGGCTTTGTTCTTAGGCTCTCTAAGAAATCTAGAAGAGTGAGGCATAAGAGGAGCTACAAGTGTAGGTGATGGAAGGAGGGCAGTAAGAGATGAGGTGCTAGATTCATTAGCATGATCCCAGCTATGACTTGAGGTAGCTAAAAGAGAAAATGGGGGTCCTTGACACCTTTATGGAGGAAAGGGAAGAAAGATAACTCCAAAAGTAAGTCATAGGGGATGAGCCTTAAGTTGGGGATGAGGTGCTTTCTCCTAGTATTGAAGTTAAAGTACCTCCACCTCCTACATAGGTGGGGAATGAGATGCCTCCACTTCCTCCTAAAGGTAACTCTTTAGATGACTTATTGCCATTGTAAGAGCCAAAGTTGACTTTTCCTTTAGTTCCTTGTGAGCTCAAACTAGCCTCTAAAACCACTCTTGCAAATGGCATCAATCAAGACCCTACTCCTTAAGAATTTAGCCTTACATGGCTCTTTTCGTTTTCCTTTTGTATTTTGTTTTTCTATCTTTTGGGGGCAATATGCTAACCCTTTCAAATGTAAAGACTTGATTAGATGAAATGAAATCCATTTTTCTCTATCATTTGTTCATGTTCTTTTACTTTATTTTCTTTTCTTTCTTTTTTTTTTACATATCGTTATGTGGTTAGAACTACTATGTTCCTTTTCTATATAGATCATATTATGTTTTGATTAGAACTTAGTCATGATTAAGGGAGCATTTTCCTTATTAGGAGTACTTTCAACATTCAGACAAGGGTCTAGTTAATAAAGGTATTTCACTTTGCCAACACGAAATACAACTCCATTTGGCTATGCCTCCGAAGGCTTTAGCATCTCATTCACTTAATTATTAAGTGGAGGCTATCAATTTCTTATTACCTTAATTAGGTAAGGATTTGACTCATTAATTGCACTTAAACAACTAGGCTTATTTCACATTACTTAGATAAAGCAAACATATGAAGATGTAACTAAAGTAATTATTGAAGTAGTCATAATTTTCATTAACGATTGAATGGTTTATAACTAGATAACTCAATCTAAACTAGTCATAGTACAACTTGAAGTTATCCACGTTATAAGTTCTCGGTATTAGATGTCTGTTAAGCCTATTTAACTTATATGCCCTTAGGCTAACCACTTCACATGCCTTGATTGGATCTTCCCAATTTGGAGCTAGCTTGCCCTAACCTTCTCTTGACCCTATGGCTTCAAGCTTCCTACAAAACAGGTTGCCAAGTTAGAAAACTTTGTGTTTTACATTCTTGTCATAATACTTAGTTTCTTGTTATTAGTATGCTACTACACAAAGGCTGGCTTGTTCTCATAGCTCTTCTAGGAGGTTGAGGTTTGCACGAAAACCTATCTCATTGACTTGTAGATCTCACTCTTATGTGTGAATGTTAGGAAGCTTGAGCTTGACAAGTAGAACTATCTCAACTCCCAAAGCTAAGTTAACAGGACTTTCTTTAGTTGCCATTTCTAATGTCATTCTGTATCCCCAAAGGATGTAGAGGATCTTGTTTGCCTAGTTCCCTTTTATTTGATCTACTTCCTTCTTAAGGCTTTGTAAAATAATCTTATTGGTGGCCTCTGCCTATCTATTTAACTGTGGAAGGTCCCAATGCCTCATTTGTAGCAAAATTCTCTAAATCTCAGATTGTCAAACCGAGTTCCATTATTTGTGACTAGGGTGTAGGCTATGCCAAACCTACATCTTATGGACTTTAAAATGAGGCCCCTCAAACTATGTTTCATGGTCCTGAAAATCGCTTCAACCTCTACCCATTTGATGAAATAGTTCACAACAATAATAATCTACAAGCACTAGCTTAATGCCTTTGAGAAGGGGCTAAGCATATCAAACCCCCACTAGGCAAAAGGCTAGAGACTTATGATGGATACGAGGTTCTTGCTTAATTGCTTGTCAATTGGGGCATGTTTCTAACACTTATCACATCATTGCACGGTTGCCTTCACACTGTTCTTCATTCTGAGCCTATAATACCCGAGTTAAAGCGCTTTGATCAGTAAGGCATGGCCTGTGATATGGTTACTATAGAGCCATAAATGGAGCTCTTGTAATAGGTGCTTAACTTTAAAGGGGTATAAACACTAGAGGAGAGGTAAGTTCTAAGCTCATTGGTAGAGTTGCATATTTATCAAAGTGTGCTGAGTGAGCCTTTGCATGAGTGCTTTTGTTTTCTTCCTTTCCTCAAGTAATGCGCCATTTTTCAAATAGGAAATGATAGGATCTATCTAACATGGCTTTAAAGGGTTTTATATCTTGTCACAAGTTGTTTTTGCCCTTTTTAGGTAGGTATTCAACAAATACCCATCCGTTTAGGTTGGAGAGGCTTGTTTAAGCCAGATTTGAAAGGCCATTTGCCTTAAAGTTTTTAGCTTAGGGGAATTTGGTAATATTTTATGATGGAAAGTCTAAGTAGAGTGACTTTATGACCTCACGGTAATTGGTCATCCCTTTATCCTTGATGGCGTACTCTCCTTTGACCTATTAGACAATTAACTGAGAATCTGAGAAAATCTTGATCCATTCCACTCCAATTCCCTTTGCCACTTTTAAACTCATAATGAGAGCTTTGTATTTAAGCTTGTTGTTGTTGGTTGAGAATCCAAATTTTAGAGTATACTAGACCTCAATACCACTTGGTCCTAATACCATAAGTCTAGCTCCATTTCCCCCTTGAGTAGACAAGCTGTTAACATGGAAAGTCTAGGCTAGCTTTTCATCATTAATGGGTGCCTCTTCCTCCATGGTTGACTCCATAATGAAATTTGTTAAGACCTATACCTTAATCACCCCATATAGTTGGTATTAGACGCCATACGTGCTAAGTTCCAAGGCATGCTTAACCATTCATCCTAATGCATTAAGATTTTGCATAATTTTCCTTAATGGCTAGTTAGTGAGGATGATTACTCGATGCACTTCAAATTAGGGGTGAAGTTTTCTTGCTAAGTTTAACACCACTAAGGTGAACTTCTCAACCTTCAAATATCTAGTTTCAAGGCCTTATAATATGTGGCCAACATAATAAACCGGGTAGTGCTCCCTCCCACTTACTCAAACTAGTTAGGAAGATAGGGCATAACCATTAATAGAGAGGTACAAGTATAACTCCACTTTGGGAAGAAGCTTGGATAAGATGGGAAAAGTTAAGAGAAAATGCTTTAACTTGTCAAAGGTGGCCTGGCATTGGTTAGTCCATTGAATATTCATGGGGTTCTTTAGTATTTTGAAGAACTCTGAGCACTTATCTTTAGACATTGACACAAATCTACTAAGGGCTGCAATCTTTTTCTTTAATCATTATATCTCTTTTACAATTTAAGAGGTTTCATGTCTAGTATAGCCTTAATCTTCTCGAGGTTAGCTTCTATGCCATGGGAGGTGACCATGTAATGAAGAAAATTCCTAGATGCTACCTTAAACTCACACTTTTGGGGTCTAGCTTCATGCCATATTTGCACAATGTTTGAAAAGTCTCATTGAGGTTTGCCAGATGTCCTCTAAGCTCTTTACTCTTTACTATCATATCATTGACCTCAATTTCAACGCTCCATCTAAGTTTTTACTTAAACATTTTTGTCACAAGCTTTTAATATGTTATCCCAACGTTTTTTAGGCCAAAATGCATAACTTTATAACAATAAGTTCCAAAGTGTGTGACAAATGATGTGTGGACCTAGTCCAACTTATGCATTCGAATCTAGTTATAGCTGGAAAAGGCATCTATGAAACTCAAGAGTACATGGGTCGAGGTCTAGTTAACTAGCTAATTAATTGTAGGAAGGGGGAAACAATCTTTTGAGCAAGCTTTGTTGAGGTTAGTGTAGTTAATACACATTTACTACATCCTATTAGACTTCTTAACTTGCATATAGTTTACTAATCAAGTATAGTATAGCTTCCTTTATGAAATCTACTTTTAGAAGCTTTTACACCTTCTCTTAAATTACAGTTAGGTGCTTTAGGGCAAAATGCCTCTTCTTTTTCTTTTTAATTTTTTTTTTGTTTAACAACCTTAGTGGTTGGGCCAATGTTGAGATGGTGCATCATGACTTCTAGAAGGATGCTTAGCATGTTGAATGGAGACCAAGCAAAAATCAACATTGGGCGAGAGGATTCTAATTAACTATAGCCTTAACTTTGTGGACACCAATGTGCTAATTTACATGGTTCCTTTGGTTTACCCTTGGTTCTCGGCTTTTCCTCTTCTCCTATCTCTATAGTGAAGACTTCCCACTAAGATAATGCTTGGAGATAGCAGTTGTGAGCTAATGACTTATCCCCTTAGCATACCCCAATGCTCATAGGGGTTAGAAACTTCACCTTTAGGTGTTTTGTAGATGCAATCATTCGTAGGGAATTTTGCGAAGGTCAACCTAAAATGACATTGTAAGGTGACTAAGTGTTAAGTATAAGGAAGTTTACCAATACCTAAGCTATATGGGTATTGTCACCAAGCTCTAGTGAAAGGGTTGTGATTCCTTCAGGCTTAATAGGTTAATTGTTAAGGTCAATGTTTTCATGATCATAGGGCTTTGACTTAGTCTCAATCTTATCCTTCATCTAATTGAAGGCCTTCCTAGAAATGATGTTTGCAGAGTTGCTACTATCAATCAACACTTTGTGAATGTCAAACTCTATTATCCATGCTTAGATCACTAGGGCATCATCGTTTGTTAGGGGGTCTCCCTCAAAGAATGAGATTGTGGTGTTAAGAGTATGAATAAAGTTTTCATGATGACAAAGCATATAAATAACATGATTGATGTGATATAGATGATAGATAGAATTATGATTGAATCATAACCTTTTGTTGAGTATATATCGCAAAAGAAGTGAATTTCTAATGCAAGTTATACCATACACGTCAATCATACAAATGTTATTTAAAAATTAAGACTTTCAAAAGCAGTCGAAAGTAAATAGCACTTTATGAATTCCAATATACTGGAAGTTATTCCGAAGTAATATTATAACTTTGACTATATAAAGTCAATAGGTTAAGACCCACTTTGACTGATTAAGTACATTTGAGAAATATATTTCACCCATTCCACTAAAAGAAGGATTACTATTTCTAGGGGTTTCTCAATAGAATTGGAAAGATAATTATTTTTAGGAAGTTAAATATGAAAAAAAAATGCATATTTAAAGAATAATGAATGATACCTTTTTAATCAATTTGATTGTTGGAATAAAGCTTATAAATACAAAAAGCAAAGTGGATGAGAAATATACAATATTAGCAAGAACAATGATAAGATATACAACAAGGGGTACATATTTTGATTATGTGCTAAATTTAAGAGGAATTCTTTATTGTTTTATACTCAACCCTTGATTGAGTGACTATTTCTCTAAACGATTGTTCTATAATCTAGCTGAGAAAGTTAAGAGAAGGTAAATTAGAGAGTGAGCCCTTACGTAATAGATTTAATAGGATATATCAATGAAGTTATTGTAGAGTGAAAGATTGTTGCAAACACTTTTGTGTATTTTTTATTCTTTGATATAGTAAAATGTACTGGTAAAGATAAATAGGACCCTAGTAAGTAGAGTGGGACCAACAAAAGGTATCTATTGTCGATATCTTACTTTATGTATTCAACACATTCTAGTAGCTCCTTGGCAATAGGTGCTCGATCCAATTCATTATCATCTTAGTGACCTCACTTTCGCTCAACATTAGAAATGTACTCTTAAAGGTAACTCTATCGAATTAGGTCTTCTATGGAACTCTTGAGTTGAGCATAATTTTCTATTGTTTGGCCTTATCTTAATGGAACTCATGGTATTTGTCAGAGTTCTTCCTAGATAAATTGCTCCTCATGCACTTGTGCTAAGTTAAAATACCATTATCTCTTATCTCCGAAAATATATTAGCTTGAGTTTTGTTTAGGTAGGTATGCTGCTTGTAGAAAGGAATAGCATGCATTTTTTAGGGTGCATTATTACCACTATTTCAAGCAGACCCATCACCGTTAACTTTAGGGCTAAACCTAACCTTAGCTGAGGGTTGGTCTTTACTCCCCCTTTTTCTTTTCTAAGGAGTTGCACTTAGCTATAGGACTATAATCAAGATGGATTTAGGCCAAGTTCAATAAACCTATTACCCATCCTGTTACCTCATAGAGTTACTCAAAACCTATCCCAAACCCTATAGGTTTTTTTACCAATTACCCTAAACTCACTTAATAAGCAACCTAATTCTTGACTTGCTACTCGTTATTCTTTTTCTTTTCCTCTTTTTTTTTTTTTTGTTAATATTCTATTGCTAGTTTTAAGTCCCTACTTGTTTATTATGACTATATTTTTTCAAAATATAACCTATCTTCTTGCAAATAAATAAAATTTGTACTTTTAACATATCTAATCATACTGATACTAATATTGTTCCAAAGTCTAGAACTTGATAAATAAAATTGCCGATATAAAAAAGCCTTTAATTATAGCAAGTTATAAATTACTTAACCATATAATTTAACAAATAACACAAATAAATAAAATATAGTTGACAATTCGCAATAGAAATAGAAAAGTTCTAGATTATAATAACAAAGTCATTAATCTTATATTTTTTGCAACTCCTTCTTGATTCCCATAGTTTTTACATCCCATCATCTTCATCATCTATTTTTAAAACTATCAAAAAGAGGGGAAAAAAAGGAAAAACCTATAAAACACATAAAAGAAAAAGCAAAATAATAGTTGTTTCCCAAAGACAGCGTCAGCTCTTTAGAGCATTTTAGTCCTCATTATCCCTATGCTCATTATACATAAGAAACATATCACAAAGCACATTTTAGTCCCTAATAATAGTAGACAAGAACAAGATTTGGGACTACGGTAAGGACTAAGCCGAGAGTACCTATTGCTATGTGTTGACCGAGCCGAGAGAGTTAAAAGCCGAGAGTCAAGAGGGACTACCAATTATGGGAGGCACTGCGGAGATCCTTATTCCATCAGAGTGTCGTCTGTAGAGAGGGGTCGACAGAATCACAGTAACTGAGTAAGAAGGATGTTTATCGATGTCGGCTGCAACTATGAAGCTCCTCAAGGTGACTCGCATATGGTGTGATTCCATTAGGAGAGAAGAGATGGTGTGACCAACTGACCGTATGAGAAGGAGATTCGTCCCAGTTCCAACACAGTGTTTTGACTTTGGAATTGCCATTGCCGAGTTGGTGTAGTGACTGTGTGAATCATGACTTGGGAGAGAGTGTGAGGAGTTGTCGAGTTAAGATGAGGACAATGGACAGATGACTGATGATGAAGGTCCATGAGACTTGACACAGAGAGATTATTATTATTTTGGGTGTGTCGGGGGGAGGAGGGGGGGGTGGTGGGGGGGCGGGGGCGGGGGTGGTGTGGGGTGGTGGTGCAAAGACTACTTTTTAGTTTTACTTTCAAATCTTTTGACACGTTGGAGGGGTAGTACTGACTAGGGAGTAGTAATCGTGTAACGTGAGGACTAAGGAGACAGACATGAGATTGATAGAGCATAAGGTTAGTATTTTTTTTATTGAAAACTAATTAATATAATAATATTTATTTATTTAATCATAAAAAAAAAAGGTTCGAGTTCTTAATAAGTTTAATATTTATCTCTTTACTTAACCCAAATCTTATAGGTTTTTTTTTTTTTTTTTACCCCATGGGATTTTAAATGGGTTAGGCAGGTTAGGAACGCAATAGTGACCTACACAACTACATCCCTCCTTAGCTTGCCTTCTTGCTAATATGGCATCCTCTTGGGCAATATAGGTGGCTGCCCACTCTTAAAAATCTTTGAAGTTCTTCTATTTCTTCTTGGTAAGGGAGTATAAGAACTAATAGTAGTCCTTTACCCTATTGATAGCAACATTTAGGGCAATGCTCACATCTACATTAGAGATCTCGAGCATGGCCATATTAAGGCATAAGATATAATCACGAAGCATTTCATCTTATCGTTGACAGATAAGGTTCGAGGTGGAAGAGTCCTTTTTAGCCTCTTTGTTGGTTAGAAAATGCTGGTAGAACTCATTTTAAGCTCTCTAAAGTTTGAAATGGTTTTAGGCCTTTGTACCAAGTAAAAGTTACTTTCTTCAATATATTAAAGGAGGCATTGCATGCTATGGTATCAAAGATGCTTAGGAGGTTCATCTACTCTATATAGTAGCTTAAGTGCTCTAATGGGTCAATAGTTCCATCATAAAATTCCATTTGAGGAATGTGGTTGTGAGTGGGGGGTTGCTCATCTTAGATCTCCTTTGTAAAAGGAGATTGATCGATGGTGAACATGTCCCAGAGATCACTTTTTCCATCTCTTTGAGGTTTTTAAGGCTTTTAATCATGTTGTTGATCATGTCAATGGTTGGATTGGCTAAAGATTGAGTTGATTAGTCCTTGGACTTATTGTGCTAGTTTGTTTGGTTTGCTTCACTATGTGAAGCTAGAGTGTGGTTGTATAGCTTTAGCATGTTTCTATAATGATATGAAGTGCTATCATCCTAGTGCTCACTACAAGATTGAGAATTGCAATAGGAGCATTCCTATATGGCATTCACTAGATCCCTAAGGCATTAATTCTAAGCAAGTAGCTTGGCCATCTACTATTTAAGGTACGTAACCCTATCAACACTCACTTACTAGGTGCCTTGTGGCAATGGTGGTGGTGGCAAGCAATTCAACAAACCAACATTGGGTTTATGACATCATCAACAACATTTTTACCAGTGTGCTTAATTAAATTGCATGTATTTCTTATTCTAGCCATTTTGTACTCTTAGCCCTAAATGGTAGGTATGAATTGTTGTTATTGCTTTCTTTTACTAGGATTTTAGGTTAGAGTCAAGCTCCAAATTGAAGATGATAAGGCTTGCAAAAGAGAACATGTGAAGTTTAGATGTCAAAGTTGTTTTTAGTGTTTAGATTATGATTCTCAAGTTAAGAAAATGCAATAAAAAGAATGTAGTAATTGAGAGAGAGAGAGAGAGAGAGATAAAGAGAAAGTAAACTAAGAGTATTTGGTCATTTAACTTGTGGACTAACTAGGCATTTATAGTAGAAGGTGTTGTGAGATATTTATGGAAAGTATATTTTTCTCAAAGATATCTACACTTATCATGTAAAGATATGGTAGAATGTATCTCCAAGATTTACTATCCTTTTAATATTTATCTTAACTAACTCTTACCCAAGCTTGTTTAACCTATGATTGACCTACCAAACTAGGCTTTAAGGCTTATGGCTAAAAGGCCTATCAACAACTACAAATCATCATAACTTGGTCATTTCAACTCTAAATCAACTAAAACTAAAAGCAATTTGTTCCTAACAATTTCTACTTCCTAAATCATCATTTAAACTCATATTTTGAAGAAATTAAACATCCAAAACTAGCATGGACAGCCTGGAAATGTCCCATTTATAAAAACATATCCAAATTTAACTAATTACCAATATCTTAAATCAATTTTTTTTACTTTCCAATCATCAAACCCATCAAGAAAATGTAATAATACTCATTTATTCCTCCAAATTCTAAATTGACCTTTAAGAACCCAAAATTAACACTTAATATATATATTAAACTTATAGATTAAAAGATGCTCTATAACATATATAAGAATTAACTTAAATTCTTGAAACAAAATCCCACTCACCCTTAATACATAAAAAATCATGCCACCTCAAGCTTCAATTGCTTTTGATCTCTATTTCTACATTCTTAATTTATCTATTGAAACACATAATTAGAAATAATATTGATTGAATCTTAAAATTAATTTAGAACTTCAAAATTAAATTTGAAATCCACTAAATGGAGCTTGGTTCTTAGCTTGAATTATCTAAAGCACTTGGATCAATCTTTAATTCTCCAATTTCGCCTTACAAAAATCCACTTAGTATTATCTTGAAGCTTCACACATTAAAGAGGGAAAGAGTGGAGGGCCCACTTTGATTTGATTTTTCTAAATGCATCATCTTCTTTCATTTAGCTCCACTTAAGCTTATATAGCCTTACTAAATCACTCTCAAGTCATTAGATTACCAAAATACCCCTATTAGACCTCTTTAGTTACCTAAGCCATGTGGAGGGCATTTTAGTAACTTGCAATTTCATTAAAGCATGTTTTTTTTTTTTTTTAATTTCCATCTTACCAACATATCCTTGAGTAATTAAGTTTCTTATGGTCATTTTCTAATTTCATCTTACTTAAGACATGTAGAGGGTATTTTAGTAACATGCAATTTAATTAATGCATGTTTCTAATTTCCATCTTACCAACATACCCTTAAATAATTAAGTTTCTTAAGGTCATTTCAGTAAATTGAATTTAGAAATTAATTATAACTAGTAAGAAATAATTAAGTTTTTTATTCCTAATAAATATCTTGATTAACTAGTTAACATCTTATGATTGATTTTAAATTATACATGTAGGGTCAAACGAGTAAGTTTAGATTCCAAAATATTTTTTGATTTTCAAATGGAATTTATTTAATTCATTTAAATTTAATGAATAATTTTGCTAACTTTGGGATATTTCATAAAAAGCTTATTATAGATTTGAGACACCAATGATTGCTTGTATGGTTTCAACTTGACAAAAACCATATCCCCTAGTTCCAAAGTCACATCAAAACTAAGACTATCAACATATGCAATATTCCCTAAATTATGACTATCACTTCTCATGCCATCTACTAGTGTGCTTCCCCTAAATTGTTGCATAACATATGCAAAACATCACCATAAGTTTGCAACTCATTAACAATTGCATCAATATTATAACTACCCTTGACATAGAAAGGTATAAATTGAGCTCTACCATGAATTGGTAGGAGAGGTTCCCTACCATACACTATTGAGAAGGGATAAATTGAGCTCTACCATGAAAAGAAGTATTATATGCATCCCCTACCCATGACAAAAACCTTAGCCATTGAGTAAGGCAATCTATTACATAACTCCATAAGTAATATTGAATAGTGTGATTATGTAAGTCTGTTTACCCATCAATTTATAGGTGATAGGCACTACTCATGTCTAGTTAAGTCCTACACAAAATAAAAAGGTCCTTCCAAAACTACTATCTATAGAAATAAACTTTAGATGCTGTGAAGCATTGATCTAAAGCACCTAAATGATAGTATTTAAATAGGCGATCCACTACCTCCAATATTATTGTGTATCCTTGACACTTAGGTAAAAAAGTGATAAATTCCATATTGATATCTTCCCAAATGCACTTTGGTATTGATAAGGGGCTCAACAACCTAGAATGAGACTTAGTCAAATATTTCACCTATTGATATAATTGTTCCACTTAAGAGCACATCCCTTCCCAAAAAACTAAGCTACAATTCTTTTATAAGTCTTAAAGACACCAAAATGACCTAAACTTGGTGAATAATGAAACTATTGTGACAATAGTGGAATGACAGTTGATTGAGCCACTAAAGCAACCGCTTATTGTAATATAAAAGTCCATTACACCATCTAAGAGGCCACTTCAATGATTTCGCCTTTTTCATAGTAGATAAGATTTTCTTAGAAAGTTGGAAGAGTTACTTATTCTTATTCTACAATATTAATGATCTAAAAACAAGGTGATGAAAATATAAAATTTTCACTAGGAGTATCTACTTGTAATGATAAGGCATTAACTATTATATTGTCATTACCGGATTCATATACAATGGTATAATTATAGCTTATTATTTTAGACAAATATTTCTATTTTTTGGTGTTTGAATCACTTAATTTAAAATTTCTTTGGGCTTCTATGATCCATTCGATTGATAAAACGAACCCCTAACAAATATCGTCACCATTTTTTTTTCATAGACTCAACAATGACAAACAATTCTCTAACATAAGTGGAAGCCTTTCTCAAATGAGAAGGAAGCTTCTTAATGAAGTAAGCAAGTGGGTGTCCTAATTGCAATAAGATAGTGATGCGAACCCTAGGTATATTAAACCTAGAACCCGACGATCGTGATTTGAAATCAGATCCCCAAGAATCATCTTGAACAAGCGGTGAACGGAACTAGACCCCAACCACACCTGTTGATTGAAACCTAAGTTATCAAGATGATTTCCCCAAGCGTTTAGATCGAAGAAATCGAAAGAGTTCTTTTGCAAAGAACAAAGAGAGAGAGAACCCTCAAAATGTGTATTCAAAACTGTAAAAATCGTAACCCTAGCGTTTTTTACAAGAGGGTATTTATACTTCCTCGTACAATGTCTTGAAAAGGAAAATACGCGGAAAGAAATAATAAGATACGCGTAGTACACGGTTTAATACACGGCCGTGTCTCCAAGCCGTGTATGACACTAGGCATGCGACAAACAAGGTATACGGTCTCATACACGATCCGTGTCTCCAAGCCGTGTATGACACTGGACATGCGACGAACAAGGTACACGGTCTCATACACGACCGTGCCTTTTGGCCGTGTATTCTTCTGTGAGACATTCTACTGGGACACACGGTTGTGCCGTTGGCCGTGCTGTTAGGCCGTGTAAAGATACACCTGTTGATTGAAACCTAAGTTATCAAGATGATTTCCCTAAGTGTTTAGACCGAAGAAATCGAAAGAGTTCTTTTGCAAAGAACAAAGAGAGAGAGAACCCTCAAAATGTGTATTCAAAACTGTAAAAATCGTAACCCTAGCGTTTTTTACAAGAGGGTATTTATACTTCCTCGTACAATGTCTTGAAAAGGAAAATACGCGGAAAGAAATAATAAGATACGCGTAGTACACGGTTTAATACACGGTCGTGTCTCCAAGCCGTGTATGACACTAGGCATGTGACAAACAAGGTACACGGTCTCATACACGATCCGTGTCTCCAAGCCGTGTATGACACTGGACATGTGACGAACAAGGTACACGGTCTCATACACGATCGTGCCTTTTGGCCGTGTATTCTTCTGTGAGACATTCTACTGGGACACACGGTTGTGCCGCTGGCCGTGCTGTTAGGCCGTGTAAAGATACACGGTCGTGATACACGGCCGTGTATGGATTCTCCCTTGGTAAAGCTCGGTTCCTTCTCTTGCAGCTCTATTACTAATCCTTGCAAAGCTTCTCTCATCCGCTTAGCCCTAGCTCTTGTCATTGGACCTCCAATACCATATAACAGGTTATTGGACTTTGACTCTTGAACTCTTGATGCTAGCTGATCCCCATCAGATAGCCCTTATTCCTACTTTAGAAGCATTTATTTCAACCACAAGCTATTTAATGAAATCAGGCAACTTTAAAATAAGAACCTAAGTCAATGTGTCCTTGAGCTAATAAAAAACAATCATTGCCTCTAAACTCCACTTAAATTGATTAGCTAGTAACATTTTTGTTAAAGTCTTTGTGATTGAAGCATAACCTCTAATATATCTTCTATAATACCTATATACCCAAGAATGCTCACAACTCTTTAATAGTTGATGGCAATGGCCATTTCCTAACTTTAACTTTAATAAGTTCTAGGCTCTCTCCTCGATTAGACACTTTATGACCCAAGTACTCAAACATTGTTTAGCCAAAAAACCACTTGCTCTCTTTGAAGAAAAGTCATTATTCAAAAGTACCAAAAGAATATTAACTAAACAATCCACATGCAACTCCATATTCAAGCTATATACCTAGATGCCATTGTAAAAGACTAACAAATTTTCTTAAGGGTTTAAAAAGGTTTCTCACTATGGCATAAAATGTAGCTAAGGCATTGCTCAATCCAGGGCATCACTAAAAAATTATAATGGCCTTTATGAGTTTTAAAAGTTATCTTCTCAATGTCATTCTTATGCATTCGTATTTGATGCTAACCAAATTGCAAATCCAACTTTGAAAATATTTGTACATTATCCAATTCATCCAATAGCTCACCAATGGTTGAAATAGGAAACTCATCCTTAACGTTAACTTGATTGAGCGCCCTATAGTCAATGCAAAAACTCTAAGAACTATCCTTTTTCTTAACCAATAGGTATGGTGATGAAAAAGGGCTTGTCCTATCATTGATGATCCCTCGCACCAAAATAGCTTTTACTTGTTTCCTTATCTCTCTATCTCTCTCTTGCTAATTTTTTTTCTTTCTTTTTTGAAAATGAGGATAGCAATAAGCATTAACATATACTAATGGAGTCCCTTCCTTTAAATGTATTTAATGTTAAGCTTAGTGCATGGATGGCAATGAAAGAGACACTATAGTACCATTATGCATTAAATGCATATTCAAAGTATTATAATCAAGGTTGTTAAACTAGTAATTCTACTTAGAATCACCAAAGGATCTATAGAATCAAAATGTAGAAATATAGGTTTCTATAACCTATTTAAAATAACTTTAAAAAACTATAAATATATTTACTATATTTATAAAAAAAATGAAATATAAGATGGAATAAAGAAATTTAATATAAATTTTAGTTACAATTTATAATAAAAATTATATACTTATAATACAAATAAATTAGCATAAGTTGTTAAGTTAATATATAAAACTATAATATAAATAACCATACCAATATGAAATGAATTATAAAATAAATTGTAATAATAAAATATAATGTTAAAAAAAATCACCAACCCCTTTATTATCATCAAAATCAAATTTATCGCAAACTCTCTCTTCAGTATCATTATCATCATTGTCATCTTCATCATTAATACCAACATCATTATTAGTACTATTATCAACATCACTTTATATTATAATTCCAATTTTTTAAAGAACTAATAATATTTATTTCTTGTGAAAGTTAAGTTATATTTTTTAATTTTTAGTCTATTTGACTAAAATATGTAGAATAAGTAAATTTGGTTAAAAAAGGTAAAATTTTATTGATTTTATGTGTAGACTTGTAATTCTACTATAAGTTTATATGAAAATGATTTTATACTCAAGTCAACTCAAAAGGTCTTCATATAGGTAAAATTGTGATTTTAACCATTATGATTATAATCGATAGTTATTCACCATAAATTTTGAAGCCATTGTACACCTAATACAACTTCTGCTCTTTATATTGACAAGATATAAAATGTAGCCACAAACTCTAAACCTTGGATACACAATTTAATATACGTACACTGTCCCTCAAAACAAGTTTACTATCATTGCCTATCATGACATGAAACTTAGGAGAAGGCAATATAGTCAATCCCAAATGCTTAACTAAGAGGCTTTGTAAACAATTATGAGTACTACTAGAATAAACCAATATTGATGCCTCTTGACTATTGATAGAGCCTTTAAAATGCAATGTGCATGATACCACCATTCTAGAAAGAGCAAGAAAATTGATGGTAAGAGAGTTGCCATTATTAATTTGCATTTGTTCAAGTAAAATAGTATCTTCAACAAGAACAATATCATCACTTTCATCATAAGCCTATTCTTCATCATTAGTCAACAACAATAGAAGCTTTGCTTTTCATTTATAACCTCTATGATAGTTTTCATCACAATGATAGCATAACCCCCTTTTCTCTGTGAGCTAACATCTCGGTAGCAAATAGTTTCCTAATGGGTAAAAAAGTCTTTGGAGGGTTTTATGGAAGGGTAGTTTGAGATGAAATAGGTTTAGAGGTAAGAAAGTTTATGGCTTAGGAAAATATTAAATGGACAAAGAGGGTTTAGAAGGAAAAAAACTTTGTGGTTTAGGATGAGAAATAGGAGTATTAGAAAAAAGGAAACATCATGTAAATTTAGTTTCATATATCTTGGCTAGCCATATAGCATGCATTAAGTTCATGGGTCTAGCAATTTTAACTTCACACCTTATCTTTGGTGAAAGAACAAAAATGAAGCATTTTAATAGGAAACCATATGGAAATCTTACTATGCAATTGGACAAGGCCTCAAATTGTGATTGATACTTAGCTAGAGTGCTTATATATATAAGTTTAGACAAATCTCCTTTAGGATCATCATAATCTAATGGCCCAAAGAGAGATGTTAATGCTTTTGAAAATTTACTCCAAGAATTGAGTTACTTATTGCTATACATTAATGGTATGAATGCAAAGCTTTGTCTTCTAGAACAAAAGATGCAACAATAATACCATGCTTATCTAGTACTTGATGAAAATTGAAAAATCTTTCGATTTTGAATAGCAAGCCTAATACATCCTCTCCATTAAATGTGGAAATTTCCAATTTAATGCCTTTTAACAAGTTATCAGCATGCTCTATAACAAAAGATGATAGAACCTAATAATTAATGATTCTTGCTAAGATAATGGTGCTTGATTTTGCATTTTCTCCTATTGTAAATTCTGCATTTGTAATTACATGTCTTAGAAACACTTATCCATCTCTTTAAACATTTTTTTTTTTTTTTTTTTTTGCATATGTTAGCTATAAGTGGTTAAAGCTACTAACCATTCTTCTATCAAAGTTTGTCTTGTACCTAGAGCCATCGTGATGATTAGTTAACAGCACAAATGTTAGGCTTATGGTTAGGCCTAAGACCAAAGCCCACTATATAGCACTACAGGGTTTGTGAATGTTAAGCAATGTTTAACTCTCTCTCTCTCTCTCACTAGTCTACGAATAAGGTTTCAAAAGGTAAGAACCCTAACTATTACCTTTTCTCTCTTCATCTCTCTCACAGTGATGTCACTTACTTTTTGTGTTTGTTTGTGTTTTAAAAGGTAAAGAAGAAGATAGATTAGTAGATTTCAAGCTCACTACACTCCTAAAGCACACAAGTTTTCAAGAAGGCTAAGATACACTTCTCCCTTTGTTTCTTTCTTTTATATTCATTCTTCTTGTTTGATTTGTTACAGTTTCTTTGTTTCCCATTTGATTTCTAGCAAAGTAGTTGCTACATATGCTATATTCTAGTTATAACCAATGTAAAAGATACATGTGTCTAATATCTACAATAATCTACATGCCAAGCTAGCAATTTTCTTTATCTTATTAACTTCCTCATAATAGTGGGTTTCTAAGGAGTATTTTAAAATACTTAGAGAAAATGGTTTGTTATATCTAATTGTGCTTGTAAGTAAAAGAAAATTGTGTGAAAATGTGTGTAGTTGACCTTAAATGCGTGCTTAAGTTACAATGATTGCCATGAGAATTTCAAATTTTGGTTAATAATGTATTGAATATTAAATCATTTATGCTAAGTGTTTAAATCATTGATTGGTTACCCTAAAATAAATTAACAATAAAGACAGATTAATTTCACAAAATATTTATCCATCAACAACGTTAGCTTATAGAAAATATCAACACTATGAACACATTGAATAATGATGTAAGAGTTCAATGATTCGTATGTGTTAAGTAGTAATTCAAGAAGTTGGCATGTTCAACAAGTATCCAAAACCTCCTAAACCTTGCTAAATAAGCTTCTAGTTAGGTGAAAAATGAGAGGATTATTTTGATAATTGGGCTTTTAGTCCAATTGAACGGAATAGATCAACTTCTTGAATAATCGGACTTTAGTCCAATTGAATGCCATAAATCAACTTCTTGAGCTAGTGGCATGGCCTAAGAAGCCAATGTTTTAGAGATATCTAACTTGACAAATTCAAAATAAGAATTATTAGACTAGTTTGTTTGCTCTTAATATTTCTTGATTGTCTTGCATGCTAAATAAGCTTTTCCATAAACTTTTTATTTTGATAAACCTTCTTAGGCTTTTTTATTAAGCTTTGGAATTGACTAAACCCAAAAGCCTATGAAGAGTTATAGAGAGATTTAAGAGGCTTTCTTTTGTCCATTGATCATCAAAAGCAATTTTATAGATGTCATGAACAACTCATCTCCCCCATTAAGTTTTAAAGTCATTTAATGATTGATATTGAACATCGTACTTCATGCATAAGAGCCTTCTCCTCCTTATTTGATAAATTTAAAGCATTTCCAGAAATGTTGTTGCTATTGAAATCAATAAAAAAAATCAAAATAGCAAATCAATTAAAATTAAGCCAAAAACCATCAAGAATGCTTGAGAACAAACTTATATTACACGTGTGCATCTAAGGATTAAGTTTGCTTATTTTTTATATAATTATAAGTTTAGATATACGATTTTATAAGTTATCAATTTTATAGTTCTTCTATAATTTTATTAATTTTATATTATTTAATTTCATGTTTGTACTCTACAGTCTGAAGTGTGCGTATGTCCGGCTGACCTGAACCCAATGAACAAAAGAAACAAGCAAGACACATGCACGCGGGACCGCGCAGCAGGAGATTCCTTTCAGCGGCCACTCTCAGACCATTCTGACTTAAAATATTATAGTAACCGCCCGACCACTATTATTGTACGTTTATGCTCATCACCAATCTAACAACAAAAGCACACATACAGCGTTAAAAACATGATCCTTATTTATATATATCACTATAAAATTCAACTCAGAATCAATCAACCCAGTCAAAATCAAAACCCAATTTCCAAACTCATCAATTTCACCGCCTAAAATCCTCTCGACGGAATGGTCTTTCTGAGTTTGTCAATTCACTTGAATCCACACCCTTTTGTCGTTCAATCTAAAATCACAGAATCCAACTCGAAGTTTTCTCCTTTATCCATAAAGATGTCAGCTTTGTCACCAGCTTCAACACCCACTAGTGTAAAGTTCCAGAATATTATGGAAACTTTCACAGTTGATGTTCATGGTGCAGAAAGCAGACCCTTGAATGTTCCTTTAATTGCTCCTTTTACGATTGCAAGTTCGAGGCTTGAGAGAGTAGAGAATGTTGCCATTAGGATTGAGTTAAGAAATGGGTGTGTTGGGTGGGGTGAGACACCTGTTTTACCTTCTGTGACTGCTGAGGATCAGAGTATAGCTATGGAGAAAAGTAGGGAAGTCTGTGAGGTGTTGAAGAGGAACCCTGAGATAAGTTTGGCGTTGGTTTTAGAACAAATTGGTGGGATGCTTCCTGGACATGAGTTTGCTTCTGTAAGTTTGATTGGAATCTTTTTCCCTGGTTTTCGGAATGTGAATTTGGTTTGCTCTAGTCATGCTTATGTGGAGAATAGAGAGGTAGTTGGGTGGTCAACACCAAATATGCATATCTTCGAAGTACATTTTTTATGGACCCAGTTAATGTATACCAATGGCGAACCCGAAATTAAAGGAAATTGTAAATTTCAAATTATGTTCGGGGTGGAAATATGAAAATTTATAATTTCTTTATTAAGCTAATTTTTAAAAATTTCGAAGTCAGGGTTGGCCGCGCAAGTTGTGCCCCCTATGTCTGTCACTGAAGTGGAACTTATTAGTGAAAGTTGCTTGTGTAATGCGTGGGTACGGGCAACTTATGGAATGCATATTTTTAAGAATTTTCTGTGTTATAGTCCCTTGATACGTGGCATGGTCCAAGAATGTGGGAAGCTGGATGCTCTAATTTACTTCACTAAAATTATAAAATTTAATTGTTGAGATTATTTTTATTTTTAAAATATCTTATGATAATATCATGATGCCATCTTCTTTCTTCAATTTCATCCATTGATTACCATGTAACTTTAGGTAAGGTACTTTAGAAGATCCAGATCTGGGAAGTAGATATCTTCTATCATTGAGGATCATGTAGCTATATATCTAGAGATAAAGATGCACATGGATGTGAAGAAAAAGTTTTGATGGTCCTCTCAACAACATTGTTTCAACGAACAATATAAATGGCCATAAATGTGGTTCCATTTTCCTTTGTTATGGCTTCTTATTCTATTTGATAAAAAGTTAGTGATAGTATCCTATAGTATTGGTTATTTTACAAGGTGTAAGAATGAATCATCCTATTTGTACTTGCAAAACCATGACTGCTTGTTTCATATTGTCCCTAAGAACTGTAAGTGACTATGACCATACTAGCCATATCTCTAGTTATGCAATGCCTATATTGTTAGCCATAGGTCAGTTTAATCCAAATGACAACATATAGAACAAGTGTTAAGTGGTTAAGAGGGTATTTTAAACATGACAAGGATGGTAGAGAAGAAGTTGGGTGGTCCATGACGACCAAAAGTGGATGTGCTGTGCACATTTTGAAGCCATCAGTCACTAGGTACTAAGTTTGATTCATATGTTTCAATATATACATCACCAATGATCCGACAGCTTCCAAATGCACAGAACACCCACCTTGGTGGTCTGAGTAATCATTAAGGTTGTACAAATAAGTTACTAACCTTCTTGGAATGCTTGAAAGTTTATTTCTACTGCTTTGAACTAATCATGCACCTGTTCTTAATACTATCTTGACAACTCAACAGAGATGCAGAAAATTTGTTTCTCCTGTTGCAAACTGATCATGCACTTCTTATTCCTATACTATTTTGAGAACCCAATGGACAAATGTTGAGCTTTGTGCCTAGTTATGGTTTGATTGAGGTATAAATACAGGTGTTATAGGTTGTTTTGCCACTGCATTGCAACATGGTTGAATGGCTTAAAACATGCGGGGGTAGATCACATCTTTATCATCCTGCACTTGCATGTGTATTAGCGCTCTAATTGATGCTAGTTTTAGGGGTGCATATTATTTTCATGAGATAGGATTAAAGTAAAGCCAAAAATTGATCTGCAGTTCTATTCATTCTTTTGATTGACTGCAGATATTACAAAATTTACATTGTTTTCTACTTGTCTTCACAAAGATCTATCTCTGAACAAGTTTTAAATGTGGAACTAATAACTTTTTGACCCTAGGAAGAGATAATACACCGGAAACTTTTACCTGGTAGCTTTCTGCATGAACAGTAATCACTTGTAGTTTGATGCAGTTGTAGATAGTGGCATATAGAAGCATGTGGCATCCTTGTGATTTAGCTGGTGATATCATTTCATGTCTTAAAGTTTTGGCTGGTTGATTAAAAACTGTGACATTTTAGCTAGAGACTTCAGATGTCCCAGTGTTAGTTTAGTTGGCTAGGTTTCAAGTGAATCTCTTCTATGATCTGTTTAGCTCATATGTAGTATTGGAAATAACTTCCCTGCATTATCTGACTGCCCAGTTTTTTGTATGCTAGTACTTTATTTCTTTTCCCCTTTTTTCAGGTTAGAGCAGGATTTGAAATGGCATTAATTGATGCTGCTGCCAATAGCATCAGCATACCACTGTGGAAACTATTTGGTGGAGTTTCAAATACCGTAACCACTGATATAACGGTTCTGTATCTATTTTGATGTTTCTCCCGATGGAAAAATAATCAATTGGCTTATTTATAGCTTTAAAAAGTTCAAGACAATTACATCATCACTGATTGTACTCACTCTGGCAATGTATATTTGCAGATTCCAATTGTTTCTGCAATGGAAGCAGCAGAATTAGCTGCTAAGTACCGCAAACAAGGCTTTAAAACTTTAAAGCTTAAAGTGGGGAAAAATATCAATTCAGATATAGAAGTCCTGCAAGCAATACGTGCAGTTCACCCTGATTGCTTATTTATATTAGACGCTAATGAAGGGTACAAATCCTCAGAAGCTATTGAAGTTCTTGATAAGTTACATGGTAAAATAATGTAGACTGAGCATTGAATGTCTAATATAAGTGATGAACCTCAATATTCTTTTCCTTTTTCCACTTTTGTTTGGTGCTGTTGGCCTGAAATTTATGAATTCCTTTCCTGAATAATACAACAAAGCAATTTCTGTAAAACAGTGCATTTTATTCAATAAGGTAGAAGTTGTCTATCTTACTCAATTTTCTTTTTCTTTTTATCTTTCCAGAAATGGGGGTGACCCCTGTTCTCTTTGAACAGCCAGTTCACAGAGATGATTGGGAAGGTCTTAGACAGGTCAGTCACATTGCTAGAAACAAATATGGTGTATCCGTTGCTGCTGATGAAAGCTGTCGAAGTTTATCTGATGTGGAGAAAATAGTGAAAGGAAATCTAGCCAATGTCATTAATATCAAGCTTGCGAAACTTGGGGTTCTGGGAGCTCTTGATATTATAGAGCTTGCTAGGACATCGGGTTTGGATTTGATGATTGGTGGTATGGTAGAGACTAGACTGGCTATGGGGTTTGCTGGTCATCTTGCTGCCGGATTTGGTTGCTTCAAGTTAGTTTTTTTTTTTTTAAAAAAAAAAAAACTAATTTGTATCATCACATAGCAGACAGATTCGTGCTTTTTTCTGGCTTTTTCCTTTAATTTTAGCTACACTAAGAAATTGTGTATATTTTACCTGTACAGGTTTGTTGATCTTGACACTCCATTGCTTCTGTCAGAAGATCCAGTTTTGGGGGGATATGAAGGTATTTTTGGCCAAGCCTGTTTAGACTCTATGAACTACTTAAATGCCAATTATCAGCTTCTATCGATAACACATGAGCTCATTGACTTTGATGTGTGTCTATGCAGTAAAAAACTTTGCATAATATTAATGATAGTGATTTCACTTTTTTTTTTTCTTTGACAGCCTCAGGTGCCATGTACAAGTTTGAAAATGCTAGAGGCCATGGTGGTTTTCTCCAATTGGATAATATTGTTTGGTAAGTCCTTATGTTTTAAAGTGTTGAATGCAGAAGCAGAAGTCTAGCCAAAATCTTGGTAGAAACCAAAAGTCCCTCTGTCCCAGATTTTTGCAGTATTATGACTGGCTGCTACCTCATGCCTTTCTCTTCCTGGTGTAGAATGAAATCAAGTTCCATCTGGAGGCAGCACCACCATCCCTCTTTTCAGAACCTAGCTTGAAGATTCTCTATCTTGCATACTCAAGTTTCATATAGCTATCACTAAGCAATTTGCCAATTTATCTTCTTTTTTCTTTTTCCTCCCCTTCTTATTAGCTTATCATTGTCATATGTGATAGTTTTCCAACTTAATAGGAAAAAAAAAAGGTTTTATTTTAATATAATTGATAATTATGACAAATGATAATTATAATATGGGGCTCCTCATCTTTGCACATATAGGCACGAGTAGGAATATGCTTGGACCAAAAATCTCTGTTTAGAAAGAACAATGACAGTCTAACGGCCTGCCACTAATTACTTGAAAGCTGGGAGTACATCTAAGCATGAAATGATACAAAATTGCAGGATTTGTCACTTTGATTCAAAATTACTTTTGCGTGCTTTTATCAGTGGCCATGCAAATAGCATCTCTCTCTGTACTTTCATTTATTTTTTAGTGCTAATGCGTATAGTCGCATTATGTGAAGAGAAAAGCAGGGAGGTTTTTAAGTAGTCTGTCTCTAGGAAAATTTTTCATCTAAGGAAAAGATGGATTTTCTTGGAACATTCTCTTCTTTGAACTCTTTCTTCCCCACGAGTATTGGAAATTACAACTTATTATTCCTCAACATCCCTCACTGTTTGCAGATATTACTAATGCAATTACTTCAACTCCAATGGATTGATTCATCATGGAGACCATACGATCCTGCTATGTGTTGCTCATGCTTCTATCAATGTGATGATATCCAACAGATTTACGTTGAAAAAATTTCTTTTCAAATGCGATCCATGGAAGGGAAAACCTCGTTGCCAATTGTCTTCACAGAGGTAAACACAATCTTAATTTAGCGATGTCCAATAACAGCTTCTCTTTCAGCTGATTAGTTCTGCCAGGCCAATAAGATGTATTATCAATCTTTGTCTCCTAGAGGATGTAATACTGAATAATATAGTGCTGTACATTAAATTTTCTTGTTATTGTTTTTCTTTTTCTTTTTTCCATGGGAAAACCTATGTTGGCAGCTGAGCTTTTCATAAATATCTATGTATTTGTAAGAAGCTGCCTGCTGTAAGATCAAATGGCCGTCGGTCCATTGTGCTGGAGAGTGGCCCGATCAATTCATTTCTCCATCCCTTTCCACTTCCTATTTGGCTTTCATGGAATTAAAATTAACCAAATGAAACTTGGAGTTGTTGTACCTCCATCTGTATCTTCTAACCCTTTCTCAATCCTGACATATTTCATGAACTATGGTTTGCATATGTTGCCTTGTACATAGGAAAGTGAGAGAAATTAGGCTAGAAGCTTAGTGTTGTTGTGTTTTTATAGTATTTCATCTGAAATGAGGCATGGGAATGAAAAATTATACTGGATTACCATTTATGTGTCAGCTAGATTCTAATCCTAATTTGAAGTTTATGCTTTGTTTCTTAAGACATTTGATTGGTCATTTCACTAATTTGGCAATCATGTTGGTTATTCTAGTCTCTAAATCTTTTGCTATTATCATTATTTTGCTATTTTTTTGGATAAATAATTAATTTTATTGCTTCAAAATGTTATACAATCATAGAGATACAAGAAAGTTTACAACATGATAGCATAAGCAAGAACAAAACACGGCCAATATCTTAAAAAGTTACATTTTGGATGTGTATGCTCTAATTTAACTCACAATTAGAGCTGGAAATTGCGGGGCAGGTAAAAAATTTTGGCCCATAGCTTGGTTTGTTAGTCGGGCTGGGCAACTCGCCCCGAGCGCAGGTTGGCCCACTGGCCTGCAAAAAAAAAAAAAAAAAAAAAAGACAGATTGAACAAGGGAGAGGGATGACTTGACCCCTGACTCAAGTGACTCATGACACACACAACATTAGAGAATGTTAGGGAGCTCAATATGAAATGAAATGCATTGCTAAATGTTAATGCTATTGGAGGATTAAGGATGAGGAATTTAGAAGAAAATTTAAGAGTTTAACATTATCATAGTCTTGTAGAGTTAAACAGATTAAATAATTGTGAAGAGAAAATGAGAGATAACAAATAAAGAGTGAAATGATTACAAAAATGTCATTTTAAATTTGTAAAAAAAAAAAATTGCGGGTCAGGCCAGCCTATCTTAGCTCGCGAGGCAGGGCGAGCTGAACTTTTTTACCTGCAACCCTTACAGGCCACTGCAGTTCGACTCGCTTCAACCCACAGGCTGGTGCGGGTCGGGGCGGGTCAACCCATTTGACTCGCATTCTCGGCTCTATTCACAATGGAACATGGGTTTAGAAGCACATCTCTTAAGCGTACATTATTACGTACTTTCTTGATGCAATAAATTGTCGCTGCTAGTCCCGCTCTCTAAGTTAAGCACATAGGAGATGATGAGTTGGCTGTAGCAACTAATGAGGTGGTTGCACCTAGCTAGTTTCTAAAGGAAGGCAAGCACTAGAGGTGATCATAAACTAGATTCCAAATAAGGGATGAGTAGCTGCACTTGAAAAATAGGTGGGTATGATCTTCGAGTGCTTGATGGCAGAGGAGGGAGGTAGCAAAGGTGGCAATGCCCCATGATATCAACCTATCAACAGTAGAAAATTTACTCGACCAAGTTAGCCATAAGATAAAGGAGTGTTTAGATAATAAAGTTTTGTTCCATATCACCTTATGCCAAGGGGTTGTAGAACATGGTGGACTTAGAAAAATGCATCCACTTTTTATAGTATACTCCCTTATGCTAGTGTGAATCTAGTAAAGACAATCCGAGAAAGCGAGGTTAAGCTTGATTGTGATGGGATGTGGAGTTTAGTCCATAATTGGCCTTTCGGCAAGCTTCATTCATTATCTACCATTAGGGAGCATAGTTTTGTTATGGGTGGAAGACCGGTACTTCCCACTCATGAGCACTGAATATTGTATCTAGGGGGCCAGATGGGAGCTAAAAGTCTGACCAAAGTAAAATAGTTAATCCATTATTAGGTTCCCATTAGAAACTTGACTGAACTAAGCCCTTAAGCTTCAATAGTTTCTTCTAAGACCAGGCATAGATGGCATGGGCTCTAGAGGACCAGGAATTCCTTCCTTTCAAGATTGTTAAATGAACCCATTCGTGCTACAAGCTCTTTGGGCCTTCTTTACACAAGTACCAAATATATTTAAGTTGGATGGCTTTATTCCATTACTGTAAATTAGGAATACCTAAACCACTAGATTTCTAAGGCTTGCACACCACATCTCACCTCACTTTTGCCTTGGTATATATGGTCGAGCTCCCACTCCATAGGAAGTTCTTGAGTGACTGTTCTATCTTCATTATGATAGATTTAGGCAATAAGAAAATAAAACTCTAGTAGACCTGCATGGAAAAGAGAACTGATTTGACTAGCAGTAGTCTACTCGCATATGGTAGGTATTTTGATGTCCATACGTTGATGTGCACTACCATCCTCTATAAGAGAGCATCACAATCCTCCTTTTTCAATTTTGTTGAGATTAATGGTATTCATAGATAGAGCATTGGCAGTGTACATTCTAGAAACTGGGTAGTACCAAGGATGTTCTCTTTCACTCTTGTCGAGACATTGAAAAAGAAGATGTTGCTCTTTTGATTATTGGCTACCAATACTGAGATTGAATGGAAGCGTTGTAAGGTTTCCTTGATCAAGGATACAGATGCAGTATTGCCTTTTGTGAAAATAAGGATATCATTTGCAAAACAAAACTGGGTTAGTCTCTCAAGTTTACACCTCCAATGAAGGAAGAATTGGGGGTGCTCTGGTGGTCTCCTAAATAGTGTAGAGAGTACTTCCATTCCCATTACAAATAGGTAAAGCAATATTGGATCTCCTTGTCCCAACCTCCTATGGCTAGTAAAATATCTCATTAGTTCATTGTTAATGAAAATGCGGAAGGGGTCTAGCTTATCCAGCCGTAGGAGGAAGAAGTAGCGGAAGAGAAGGAGAACCTTTACCTAGTTGTGAGACCTTCGTATTATTAGTTATTATGCATTTGGCAACTTGGAACATTAATGGCCATAATGACCCCATCAAAGTGGTAGAAGTTAATGGCCAAGACTATAACATAAGTTAATGGACTGCCAGTGTTCCACTCTAGCATTTTCCACTTGCCTTGGAATCTTTACGTAAGGTATAGTGCCCTTCTTGGTTAGATGGAAATATTAGAGCTTAAAGGTCAAGGCTTAGATTGGATTTTTGGGGGCACATGCATTTGCATAAGATTTGGCCTCTTGCACATTTTCTTTAGTGGATTTTGCTAGAGAAAGCAATTTACTTAGGTGGTTTTGGTGTTGTATTTTCTCAAGCAAACCGTCTAACTCCTTTAAGTTGGTATTTCCTAAAGAGGATGTATTTGGGGGGACATGCATTGGAGGGTTGACCTATCCATTGTTCAAATGTTTTTCTCCCTCCAGCTGGCTTTTTAGAATCATCCTTACATCAAAAGCACAAGGCTGCAAATTGCTGTTTTTAGGAAAAGTTTTAAAGCAACTAGGCAAAATTGTCTTTTGCCTTTTCACTTTTACAAACAATCTTAGAAACCACCTTTGGATATGTTCCCTCCCTATTGACTCTTGGTGACTCAAAAAAAATCAGGAGGGAAGTGATCCCCCAGCAAAGCCTGATGCATTCCCTTGGTTTTTTTGGTTGAGTCCATACTACCTAAACTTAGCTTGAAAAACCCTTGATCGTGGCGGCGAAGGATAGAAAAACGAACTAGGAATATAGAAAGAAGTGGAGGTTTGGTTTAGAATCTAAAGAATTGGGTGATGTGTGGTTACTTAAGAAAAGTGGTATCTTAGGATTGTTTGGAGAGTTTTGTAAAAAGAAGAGAAAGAATTTTCTCCCTCTACATAACATCCAAATGTCTTAAGTTACTCCTAATTATTTTGTTATTACTAGATAGAACCTAAAATTTAGTATAATCCTTTTATTTATGTGTAATTTACCGTGAAGTGTATTGTTGATGGACCAAGTCTAGAATGGCGTGATAGGTCAAACCCCAATAATTGATTAATCATGCTGTGTTCGAGATCAATTATATGGATTAGTGGGAGTATTTCGATAATGTGACTATCATTAGATAATATATATAGAGTTTTAGGTTGATCAATTCATAAAAGAGTAAGCTTTTTTTTTTTAAAATGAGCAAACTCTATGTTGACAAGGTCTGGTTTTGGTGATCTGGATTCCTTTATGTTTCCTAGACCCATTTAAGTGACCACGATAAATTCAATTTGCTTCGTTCATCAATGCAATCTATCCATGATTACTGGCTATTATATATATATATACATCTTCAATTAAAGATGTTAGCATTTGATCATTCTTCAAATCATAATCCTGTATTTAGATATCCCTCATATTTGTTTATTTCAAATTGATGTTTGCTTGTAATGCTAGAAACATTAAATAAGGGTAATTAAATAGACACGATAATAAAAAAGATTTAAATTCAAGGTTGAATCTTCATCCATCTTAAGGTGATGATGTAACCAAGGATATAAAGCATCGATCGACTAAAGAGTTGAAAGTTGAACCGGGTTTATGGATTGGTGGGTAGTGTGTTCAACGAGTTGGAGAAGCTCTCTTGGGCATCTCATATATCTCACACGTAGAGTTTGCCCAGCCACTTCTACCGTGCTTAAATCCACCTTGTGATTAAGAACATTTTCTTTGCCCATGAGCTTCAAACACTATTCTTTATTTCATCAAGATTTTGTGCAAAATGTCGACCATAAGCCACCCTTATTACTTTGCCACTTGCTGCTCTCGATAGGATCCTGCTGTAGCACCCTGATTAGATAGGTGACATTGCTGATGACATTTTACAAAATAATAATAATAAATTGTGAATAAAAGCCAGAGATGATTGGCAATAAAGCTGAAAGGAAATTAAGCTAGAAAAGGAGTAATCTTTTGTCCAAGATGACACTTCTTCATACCATGAGAAAAAAAAATTATTTTTGTGTTTTAAAAAGTAAATGGGGAAAACATTTTGTAGGCACATTACATGAATGGTAATTAAAATAATTAAGGAATTTTATGGTATAATCATTTAAAAGTTATTACATTTTATAGTTATTTTTTTATTAGGTAAAATATCATATCCTTTTTAATGATATACCATCCCAAATTATAGTAAATAAGACTAAAAAAAAAAAAGTAACAACACCATATAGTCAATTTTAAATAATTGTGTCATAGAATTATTTAAAATAATTATATTTAAACTTACTGACCTACTACATAATTGAATGCACTTACCTACCATAATAATTATTATGGAAAAATAATAATAATTACAATAAATAATGTCAAAATAATTACTAACTTTATATTCTTTTCAAATTTATAACTAAAGTTGAAATTGTTAAATTCCATACAGTCACTTTTACTTACCAACTTGAAGTTGCTATATTTCATACCCAAATATACTTTTGCTTATTAAATTAACTACCACCATTATTCTTGAAAAGATGATGAGCAAAACAATCATTAAGTCAAAAAGTACAAGTATAGATAAGGTAGTAAATTTGGCAAGTAAAAATTTGATTAGCTATGACATCTAAATTGGAGGTGTAACATTGGATTTAACATTGTCCATAATTACAATATGAACATTAGAAAAGGAAAATTTTACTTTACATACCTTATTTTCATACTTTATCATTTTAAATACATGCATTTTCATTTTTAACACTTTCTATACATACATCTCACTATTACTTGACATTTTTAGTTGATGGTTATGTATCAACTTCTAGTTGGTCAATAGTACTTAATTTAATAATATAATTTTATTAAATATTTTGATGAAATGATATAATACAAAAATTATTCAAGATACAAAGTAAGAATTCTTTATTTTTAAAGAAAAAAAAAATCAATGTCATAAGAGGCTTGGCCAGCCATCTTAAGGCTAAAGAGTGATTGACCATTACCTTAGGCCATAAGTGGGTTGTTACAATTGTCACATCTTGATGGGTACCCTAACTATAACAACTCATCGTACATTATATAAAACCCCCAAGAATAACCCCTCCCCCCTTGTTATTAATGGGTTTACTATACGGTATACAAGACGTACTCACATCTAGTTACACTGAGTAAAACTTATCATATCCAAGTAATTTTAAAGCAATATAAATAAAAAAAGGTTCATTCCAAATAACATAATAATAATAGCAAGGGACTAATGTCCCACCAGAATACCCAATAGGCAATGATAGTGATCAACAAATAATCATATCCAAAGTAGTCAAAGTATCTGCTAATAAAAAAGATAATTAAAGCATAATAACACTACGAGTCTATGAAATAAGTAAATGATCTCTCATGCTCTCATCTTGCCCTTGCTTTTCCCATTCTTCCTGTACTAACCTCTAGCATACATTTGTCAGGCTCTAATCAACAAGGCTCCTAAAACAAAGACATACTATAAGGGTATAAGTTACATCTAGCTTAGTAAAATATTCCTCGTACTATACTATTAAGCAATGGACAAACAAGTTATTTAATCAAATATATGAATGCATCGTTATATACAATCAATCGGAAACTATATACAGTATGAATTTAACACCCTTCATTACCGAGGGTTCGAAAATAACAAACTATGCATCGACTCCAAGTTCTAATCCAATGGGTTAACCTTTTAGAAAAGTTACTAAAAACCTTTACTTTGTTGATATAGTAAAACAAGTTTGATTTTAATACATAATTATACATATATACCCATATGGAGTAGATGTGGATGGCACTCTCAATTTCATCAACCTTTAAGTAGTAAATCCCCGAATTAGATCTTAATCGGGGGGCAATATTTCTTGGTACCAAGTAGTTCCTAAAGGTCAAGATAAGGTTACATGAGGAAATGTACCTCCTCCTTTCCATGCCACCACATGACATTGACGGTCTTCTCTATGCATTTTTATGAAATGTGTTATTCACTTTAATTAAAGTTGAATTCAATTAAGTCTAATTATTTTGTGACTAACCAATTATACATAAACACTTGATACCCTACCGTTCTAATGTATCGACATCTCAATTGGATAATTTTAATATATTAAGGTTTCTTGACACCAAAAAAAAAAAAAAAACACACACACATCAAGTCATTCACAAGTGATTCCCCATAATCCCCCTGTATAAATAATCAATTTTAAATATTTAAATATGTCCACCACACTACAACCACAAAATAAATACAATAGTCATAAAAATATTTGCTCAACCATTGACTATTGGCCATAGTAGTTGGTGGTAGCTCTTAATCGAAGTTAGTATCACTTGAATGAAACAATAATATTTTATAAGTATGGGATTGGGTGCATTAATATATATTATCTATTAGGTAAATTCGCTATAGATGTCGGTTTTAGCTTATTTCGTATTTTGGCCATATTTTTTTTTTTTTGGTTTTAAGTCTATTTTTTGTGTTCTTATAGTCATTTCTAAGGTTTTTTACAAGTACTTTTCATTTTTGAGGTCATTTTGGTCATTTGGCATGTGCAACTTTCTAGAAAATCTCAAATAGATTCTTAGGTCCACTTATTGGGTTTATTTTGGGATCTTTTGTATTATTTTGGATCTAAGGCCTAAGGATTCACTTCCCATCTGACTTGTAATCACTTATGGGTCTTCATTTAATGTATATGGGTTGGTTTACTTCTTGTGTGTTTAGAGTTTAGGCTCATAAGTGTAGTGTTAGCATTACTCTTTTCAATTTTGCTTGTAATCCTTCTTAAAGCCTTGCTTGATAGGATTAATTTATGGGGTTTTAATTTCTAATCTATTATATTGACTTTTTATTATTTTTAAGATTTGGAAATTTAGAAAATGGTAGTAGTTTCATCATTAAGGGCGTAGATTTGGGGGTTTGATAATCGATGCTCTTATGTTTTCCTACTTTCTCACTTCCAACCCTTCTTAATCACTTCCAAGGGCTACTAAACATTGCAACCTACTTGATAAGTAAAAGAAATGTGTTCCTAGAGCCCCTTAAAATTTTCAACTAGAAGAGGGAAGGGATTCCAAACCCATCTTTTTCAAAATTTTCTTACACTTAAGAAAAAGAGATGGTATTTGCATTGTTACAAATACAAGTTGTGTTTTCATTATGCTCAAGAGCCCTTTTTACATAGAATATCCTATGTAAAAGTGTAAACATTACAAGAACATATTTTTTTTGCTAATCTAGTCTAAATTACATAAGAAATTCACGAGAAATGGAAAAGTGTTTATAAGGAGTACCTTAATCTTGAAAAATGTTTTTTAGTTGTAACCCCTTTACTTCTACCCTTTGTCCTCCCCCTTCCAAGCTTAGCATTTACTGCTAAGTGCTCCTATTTTCTAGCCCTTAAAGTGCCCTCTAGTGGTGTGCTATGTTAGTTTCAATTGAGGGGAGTTGGGGTGCTTTTTGGTAGCATTGGAGGCATTTGTGGTGGTGTTTGGGTAGTTGATGGTGGTAGTAAGGTTGGTGTTAGTGGTGGCTCTTTTTCTCTATTAATTTAGGAAGTGTTTGAGATGAAAATGGAATGGGAAGTATGAAGGAGCTATCTAACATGTGTGTGTGTATAGGTGTTGTGTTTTCTTGAGAGAAAACTGAGATGAAGTCAAGAGAGTGATCGGGAGTGTGTTAATGTGTTTTGGCGTAAAGGAGAGAGAGATGTGTGTGTGTGTGTGTGCATGTTGAATTTTTTGTCTTAACTCTAAATTATGTTAATACACATAAGACAAAGTTATTAGAGTGTATTGTGGTTAACCATTAGATAACAACTTTGTTTTTGGTCAAATCTTCCTTCAATTTTTGGAAAATCTCTATTCCCATGTGACAACTTACCCTAGTCTACTCTCTCACCTTCTTCTTGTTTTATGGATAGCCCTTAGATATTAAAAGAAATCGTCACTTCCTCTTCATTCTCAAGCTAGCCAGTGCATACTTGTTTATGTCCAACCTTATATATATATATATATATATATAGATATATATCTTTTGTTTTGTTGTTAATTTGATTAATTTACATTTATGTAATTAGGATAATTTAAGGTGGTTTAGCTAGCTTAATTAGTTTGTGTTTAAGTTGGAAAAAGTGGAATTTAAAGTTCTTATCACATGCCAATTGAAATTCTTGGAGTAAGGCTTGTTAATTAATTTATATTAGTTAGTATTGTTCAATTGTTGGTTGTAATTAAGTTTACTTGATCATATCGATTTTTGGTATTCTTAAATTTTCAACCTTTATGTTTAGGGGATCTAAACTGGTTTAGGGTTTAATTTAGCATTTAGGGATTTCTTTAGGATTTTTCCCTCATGGTTCTAAGGTTTATGATTTAATTTAGAGTCTTAGGTTGTATGAGGGTTTCAATCGGTTGTCACTAGGGTTTAGGCTCTACTAAGGTTTTAATTCTCATTTTTTAGAGGTCATATTTTGGGTATTTAATCAAACTAAGGAAATCCCTAAGATTAGTAAGTCCTCTATTGACTCCTTAATCAATCTTTAAATTATCTCTACGCAATTCTTGATTTAATCTATAAATTCTCAAGGTTTACAACAACCTAGCTAGGATGATCAGTGACTATCCATCACCCTTAACATTAAAAAAGAAAAAGAAATAAAGAAATAAAAACAGAAACTAATAGATCATACTTAAGTCAAGATCCCTCAAGTTTTTTTCTATATTTTTTCTTTCCCTTTTACCCTTTAAGGGCCATTAGAAGGTTATGTCACCTATTGCCATTGGTGGGTCACAACCCACTAAATTCCTCTAGTCATGCAAATTGCAAGGTTGCCAAATTTGTAATTTCATCTAAAATCGATAGATGTATGATCAAAATGTTGAATCAAAAGGTGGGAATATAAGTTTTTACAACTTGTGTAAACTAAAATTCAAAAATTATAAATATGTTTATAATAGTCATAAGAAACTTGATATATATATATATATATAGTGAAAATTAATAAATTTTACAATATATAGTGCAAATAACTAAACATCAAACATCATACTAACAAACTAAAACATTAATATTAGTGTGATATAAATTACATACAACATAAATCATTATGATAAAATATATAGCTAAAACAAATTATTAATCCTTAGATACCTTGGAATCATCAAAATTATCATTAGCTTTCCCATGTCATAATTGTTATTATTACCAATTATATCTATATATTCTAATTTAAGATATTTTAAAGTATCCATTCATACTTTGTGTTCAACAATATCTATGTCGTGAATCTTCAAATCTACTTCCGTGACTCTCCAAATCTATCAATTTCATCTTCTTCTTTACTCCTTATACTTAAAGGATAATTAACCATTCCTTATTGGATGAATTAAATATATCACCTTCCCTAATCATCTATTAATCATTAGATAAAAGATCTTCAATAGTGAAGCTAGTAGATTAATCAATTTAAGTTAAAGATGCAAATACACTGTCATAATTTCACTTAAGATTTAATGGGTTTGCTTTAAATTGTTGAAGGCCTTTTTTTTTTTCCTTAGTTTTAATAGCCAACTAGATCTAAATCAAGACATGATAAAATATTAGTAGAATGATAAGTTCGTAGAATAGTATGCCTAAATTCACTATTTCACTACAAGTCAATAATTCTATTTGGTTTTGATTAGAAATAGCCTCATAAAAATCACACAAATTTTATGGCCATGGCTTCTCACCTTGATGGGGCCACCTTCTTGCCTTAAAGTGGCTAAGTATTTCCCTTTTGGACTTTATTATTATTTTTTTTCAAGATTTTTTCCTTTTACATATTATTATATTATTTAAATAAATATAGTCAATAATATTATTTTATTAAATTAATCATTACATGCTAATTAAAAGTTAACACATGTTACTAACAAATAGCAATATTTAGAGATGAAACATAGATATGCAAAGAATAAAAAAAAAAGTAAAACACAAGTATGCGAAGTGATAAATATTTAAAACATCGATATATGAAGTGAAATTGACCCTTCTAGAATCTAAGAATTCTTAAGAAACACAAAGCTACACATGATCCTAATTGATGACATAACTTTGAACACTTACTTTTGAAGTTCTTTTACTCTTGAGTTATTGAGTCTACCTTTACTACTTAAATCACTTGCCATATTAATGCATTAATATACTTGACACACCGAAGGAAAATTGAACTACATACAATCTACTTGATATGATGCACAAGAAGTTTGTATGGTTCGCTCACCACAATTTAAGAAAAATGATAAAAATTTAATATTGAATGAGAAGAACTCAAATAATTTGTACAAGTGATAATATTATTCAACTCAATTGTTTTTACAAGGTTACATAAGAATGCTTATATTAGTACAGTTATAACTAAGGAAGTAACTGAAAAAGGAAAATAAATATGTCTAAAACAACAAATAAAATAACAACTATCTCTCTCTAAATCAATTCCTCCAAATTCTTGTTGAAACCCCTTAAGTTGAAAACAATTCAAATATCACGGTTAGAACCAACAACACACTTGCTTTTGAAGCTAGTCTTTTCCTCTTCTTCTTATATTAGCAAACACCATTCTAAAGTGATATTATGTACTAAATATTCTCTGAAATAATCTTGTTCATTAATAAGTGTGGTTCCTTGCAATACTCTTGGTTCAAACCCTTTGACTTGGCTTAGGTTCTTGGTCCTACTTAGGTTGGAACCCGGTTTAAAGCTCGATTCTCATCACAAAGTGACAACTCTTATGATAGTTTTATTCACCCAATAACTTATGTTTTAGGAAATTAACCTTGCTATATTGGAATCGGGAATTTCAACTACCAAACACTTTTCCTAAAACTTCTCTAAAACTATCCTAGAGCTTAAGTACATTAAATAGAAGTTAAAGATCAATATTTAGAAGGATGAGTCAATAAACTAGAGAGTAGATTAGAGGATGAAGTATAATAAAGTTAAATGTTATAATTTAAAACAATTACTAAGAATACCATTTATAATTAATTGTCAATGTTGGTCCCAGTGAATAATTGATGAGGTAGAAATAATAGCAAATAAATACATGGCTAAATTTGGCAAAGATTGGCCAGTCGCGATTTATTAATTTCCAAACCTTATTTTGAAGGAAGCAAGCTAACTTAAAGAAGTAAGCACATTTGGTGTTGAGTTATGCCATTTTTTAGGAAAATTTCATTGTTTAGTCTTTTAAATAAACAATTTTACTAATTTTGGTCATTTTTAAATTTCTTATAACTTTTTATAGATACTTCTGTTTTAGTTGCCATTTGTGGTGTTGTCTTTGTTATCTAAAGTATGTCGTATCTTTAAGTTTTAGGAATTTTTATTTTCGACTATTTTTAGGCTTTTCTATTTTTGGTCAATTTTTTATATTTGTTTTTGGCAGTTTGCACTTATTATTATTTGTATACCCCAAGGCAAGGGTAAAGATTATTATTGAATGAAAAAACTATTATGAGCGATTTTGCTCTATTTTGTTTTTTCTCAAATTTGTGAATTATATACAATTCTTGAATTTGGATGCCAAATTCCTAGAAATTCTTAGAATCAACGGTTTGTGATAATCTTAACACAATTCACACATGTTACACTGTGTCAATAATTAAGAAAGGGGTTGAATTAATTGTTACAAATTAATTTTTTTTAAATAAAACCCTTCTTAATTATTCAATGATGATACTCATCAAATTTAATTTAAGTGTTATAAGAGTTGTGAGTGAAAACATATAAATAAACAAATATACAACGTAATCTAATATGTAGGAAAATAAAAGGGATAAGGAGATCGGGTGTTGATTAATAAAGGTTTTTCTTTATGAATCAATCCTTTCTTCCTACTCATGGCTAAGGATCTAGTCAATCACGCCAATGTGTTCCATTATTTGAGAAATCAACAAGGGGTACAAACACTAATCTTAACTATCTCACACTCTCCATCTAAGCATACACAGGTTTATAGAACCACCTTTACTACCTTTCCTAAATGGTCTCACAACCCACTTAAGAATAAAAATTTTCATACAAAGTCTCTAAGCAATATTAAAAATATGACTTGATAGTATTCTCTTGTCATTGTATTATTGGTTCTTGTTATCATTGTTACATCTTCTCTAATCTTGTATAACTCTTATATATAGTCAATCCCTAGAGTGGTTAATATGGAATTAGTTGTTGTAATAATATTCCATATTTGCTTCCTTCTACGAACATGTTTTTGTCCATGAGTCTTCCCTTTTTCTCTATGAGCTTTATTAGATAGTAGCCTTTATAAAATTTGTTTTCTCAATGAAATCCTCTTTCCATAATAATTATTTCTTTCCTTAACCTTTGTAAGATAGTTGCTATGACTTTCAACTTTATTTTCTTACTTCTTATTGTAGTTTCCAACCAATTTTAACTAATTCTGACTTGGTTCTAACTTGATTTTGACTGTTTCTTACTTGATTTCAACCATTTGTGAATTGACTCCAACTGCTTTTAAATTGATTCCCACCGTTTTTAACTTGATTTTGGTTTTCTAAAGTGATTTCAACTATTTCTTAAGTGATTCCAACCGTTTTTTATGTGATTTCAACTTGGTTTTCAATTTTGATTTTTTATTCCGATTTTGATTATAATTCTAACATTTATGTAAAAAGTTTAACATTTTTCACTACACACTAGATGAACTTGTTAATAAACTTAATATAGTGTTTTTTCTTTTTTCTTTTTAATCTCTAAAATATCTTTGCGTATAATCAACAATCAAGACATAGAAATAGCGAGACTCTAGTGCTATCTAAGGCTATCAATCCAAGTACATGTTTACTATGTAGAAAACCAAGGAATAGGTAAAGAATACTTAGAAGGCACCATATGAGAAAGTTCATACCTAATCACAGTAGAAAACAACTTAAGATATTAGAAGCTATTGCTTAAAGTCACGTTTATCTATACATCTATATATATCTTTATAACTTGTTGTCATTAGTTCCTCGCCGGTGTATGTAACTTGTATAAGACAAGAAAGCCAAGCTATGGGGGTGTCGAAGTTAATTCTAGCATAGTCGCTCCAATACTTAAGTCAATAGTTTAAAGGATTAGAATAATCAAAATAGTAGAGTAGTTTAGCAAAGTTTCTATCCTTTACCTAGATGTTTGATCCTATATTTATAGGGGAATAGTCGAGTCAAATAAGAAAGGTGATAAATGTCTTAAGATATCCTTTTTGACTCTAGATTTACTTGAGAGTAATAAAGGGAATTATGGGATGTTGACTTACTTTATTTATTGAGCTCTTCTCACCTATCTTCTTTTGAACTTTAGATTAGGTTAGCTAGCTTAGGCTAAGGCAAGCCAACTTAGGCTTAGAGGCCTAAGCCTCTGATAACTTATATGCACTAATTAAGCTAACTTGGGCTTGAAGGCCCATGTCCAAAATAGTTTATCAACATAAAGTAACAACATTAAATGAACCTAAGATTAATAAGTAAATTTATGCAACGTGATACCAATACATCAATAGATAGATAAATGACTAACTCCGACTTTTATAAAGAAGGGATTATACAAAAAAAAAGGTAAAACTAAATAAGAAGAAAAAATCAAATCAAGAGACTCTAAAACTGAATAAGATGGGGAAGTTGATTAATATACCCTTCTAGTTAATTCAAGCACCTTACAAGTTGATCAATGTATCCACTACATTAAAGGCAAGACATACCTAAGTGTATATATATATATAGCAATTGTTGACAAATTTAAGAAAATAGTCAAAAGAGAAGCTTAATTCAAACAATAAAATCCATCTTCAAAATGCAAAATGGAGACAATTTTTTCTAGATTACCTCACTACAAATAGCATTGTGACAACGAAAACAAATAATAATGATGGTAATGATGATGATAAACATTATAGCTGTACCTTCAATATGAAAGTGCTCCACTTAACCTTATATGTGTAAGCAATAATGCTTCAATAAGAAAAATAAATAAATAAATGATGATTAGCTTATAAAATTGTACTATAATAAACTAAGTGCAATTAATGAAGGTCAACAGGTAGAGAAATAAAATGGGAAGCAAGTAACCAACTAAAATGCATCATTATAAGGTTTATCTTAACTTGGTATATGTACACTAGTAATGGGACTGATGAATACTTTCTTCTTCTTCTTCTTCTTTTTTACTTTGTTTAACTTATGACATGAAATGTTGTGTCAAGTCTTATTATTTTCTTTAAGGGTTGTGTGAAGTCGATCATTCTGAGTTGAGTCAAGTTAGCACTCCTATTTTTGTCAATTTGGGTTTGTGTCATGTTAGTATTAGTCAACCTCACTTATATGTGTATTTGGGCTGAGTTGTATGAGTTGTAGATCTTCAATACTAATTAAAGACGCACAAAGAGTGAAGTCTAGCAAACTAAAGGGTAACTATGCAATTAATAAAAGGACAATAATTAATTACATAAAACAAAACTTTGAGACAAGAAAACTATACACTTTGAACACTACCTATAATAGCAACAATGATGAGAATAATATTTATATTGATAATTAAAAGTGATGAAGCATAATAAGTTTTAAATTGTAAATGTAATAGATAAAGTAACATAATCAAATTAACCATACGCATATATATGAGTATAAATATGGTATAAGTTTCAACCATCCCTACTAGTAGCAATAGTAAATGTGCAACAAGTAAGAGAAAGAAAGGGTAGATTATGGTAAAGCAAATTCCTATGAGAATGTGAAAATAGAGAATTTCTAGTGAAAATAGAAAATAGAAGGGTACATATATGGATCTCTAGGATTTCTAGAATTGATCCTCCTAGAGAATTGATGGTGGATATATAGATAAGTTCCACTCTTAAGTATTATGATTTGAAGAGGAATTTAAAAATAATCTTCAGGAGATGTAGAGGTCATGAGTAGTGATCAAAAGTGTAAATAGAAAAGAAAATCATAAAAGTTTAATGTAATTAAATGAATGGTGGAATGAATAAACAAGTAAGGGGGGAAAGAGATAAAGTTTGGAGATACAAGTTGAAAACAAAGGCATAAGGACATCCTCTAAGTTTAGAAGTAGACCTCATAAAATCTTGCAAGTTGAATAATTAAGGAGTAGAATGGATGTATTATGGGCCAGCTAAGAATTAATCTATGGTAAAATAAAAATATTTGAAAACCTTAGTAGAACCAATTGGGGATACAAATCCATAGTCATAGGAAGAAATCTTATTGTGAGGTAGATTTAAAAGAGGTAGAAGATATTAAACTTTAAATGGAAGAATATTTAAATTTTGAATAAGGATATTGATGAATTTAAGAAAGGTATTTTGAAGAGTTAGTGTGCATGAATATCAATACAGTAACAAGTAACTATGGATAGGTTGTTTAGACTCCAGATGTTAAAATTTAATATAAACATCATAATGTAGGATCTAGTAAAGGAAGATTTTAAACTAAACAGAAATTTACTAGTGATACTTGAAGTTTTAGTGGATTTAGAGATGATGCTTGTTTAGGAAGCATGTGGAGAGCCTATGTGCTTAAGTTTGGTGGAAACTAGGATGTGCACCTATAGTTGGTTGAATTTGCATATAATAATAGTTAACAAACAACAATTTAGATAGCACTTTATGAGGCCTTATATGGAAGGAAGCATAGATCAGCTAAATATTAGAATGAGGTTGGTGATAGAAAACTATTAGGACCATAGTTCAAGATGTAACTAACAAGGTTAAGTTTATTAGACAAGGAATGCATTTGGCTCAAACCTGCCAAAAAGGTTATATAGATAAAAAGCATCACCCTTTTAGAGTTTCAAGTTAGAGATTATATGTTATTGAGAATATCACTTGCTAAGGGGTTGTGAGATTTGGATTGAGAAGTAAGCTAAATTCTAAATATGTGGGACTTATTGAAAACCTACAAAAAAAAAAAAAAAATCAGGAATGTGGCTTATAGGTTAGCACATTTTCTAGTTTAGTAAGGATACATGATGTTTTTTATGTATCCATGCTACGAAAGTTGGTGCCAAACATGAATCAAGTGACTACATCAGAGCCTTTGGAATTACAACTGAATTTGACTATAGTTGAGTAGCCTTTCAAAATTGGGAATACTAAAGAGTACATCTTAAGAAGACGAGTTATCTAATGTGTTAAAGTTCAATAGAGTAACTTGACTGAATGAGAAGCCACCTGGAAGTTGGAGAAGGCATGAAGAAGAAGTATATGTTAAAAGGGGAGAATGTAATAGTGAGAGATTTAGTAAAATATTCAACTTTATAAATAATGGTAATTTAGATATTTCATTTTAAAAGTAAGGGCATTATTGTCTTTTACCCCTTTAAAATCCTAACTTTGTAATTTAAAAGATATGCTTTTCTTCTTTTCTTTTCTTTTTTTTTTTTCTCCTCCTCTCTCTTCTTTCTCTTTTCCCTTCTTGCATGTTGCTCATCATTGATAGTTACAACAAGAATGGAGAGTAAGTCTAGTTTTCTCTCAAATCTTTAAAGGTATCTTTTTGTTGTTATTGTTGTTAATGTAGGTATTAGGTAGGGTAAAATTAAGAAGTTTTTGGATTTTAGAAAAAGGATAGTAGAGAAATCAAGGTTTTAGGGGATCTCTTAGTAGCAAGTATGAATTTCAACACAATAACGATAAGGTGGAATTTTTTATGACTTGTAGTTGCGTAATATGAAGCATTAGAAGTTTTTCTAAAAGAAAAAAGGAAATGGTTAAAGTGTACAAGATTAACCAAGAAGTTCAAGAATATCAAGTAAAATTGTTAACTATAATGTTACTTGTTAAATTTGTGAAGTTTAAGAGAAATACAATTTAAAAATATGTTTCAAGTGCAAAAAATATGTTATTAAGTGAGGTAAAGTATGTTAGGATGGTCGAAAGTAAGTTTAGAGTGCATAAGTTTGATGGAGGAACAAATCTATGAACCTTCATGAGATAAGTGTAAACATTGCAACTAGCATTCGAACACCGAAATGCTAGCTATTAATATCTAGATGCTAGCCTATGAAAATATGTATAAAAGCAAAGTTTTACTGGCATTTGGATGCTAACTAGTTGTATACCCATACTTTCTTAATTTCTTTTGTTTTCCTTCAATATCTTTCCTTTTTTTTTTTTAATAAAATGTCATATTATTTTTCTCTAATTTTTATTACATACTTAATTGTAATTCTAACAAAGTAACAATTCTTATAATGATTTTAAACACCTAAAAACTTATGTTTTGGGAAATTAACCTAACTATATTGTAATCAAGATTTTTAGCCATCAAACACTTCTCCGAAAACTTCTCTAAAATCATCCTAGAGCTTCAGTACTTTAAATAAAAGGTAAATATTAGTATTTAGGAGGTTGAGTTGGGAAACCAAAGAGTAGATTAAAGGATAGTTTAGAGGATGAAGTATAAAAAAGTTAAATGTTATAATTTAAAACAATTACTAAGAATATTGTTTATGATTAATTGTCAGTATATAGAAATATAGAGACTTTAATGCTATCTAAGGCTATCATTCTAAGTACATGTTTACAATGTTTGTTAACTATACTTGTTACAATAAAATTAAATGCACTAAACAATATTCGAATAATAATAGTTTGTTGCTTGTGCATGGCTGGGTCTTTGGGATTTGGAGTACCGATGATATTACCAGTGATATATCATCCTAATACACGATGATCGGTGTATGATAATGTCCTGAGTGTAGTCATGCATTGATATAATCTAAGTAGATTTAGGTTAACTCATGGGCTCATGAGTATTAGGGAGTACTCAACATTGTGTATGTATATATTAGATATGTATGTGATCAAGGTCTTGTATTACACTAAATCTGTGCTATTTGAGGGATTTAATTACAAGATAATTAAATGGTTGTTGTGAACTACATGCCATCCATTGATGTATATGTTTGTGATCTATTTGTCATGTTTATATGGTTGTGGTATTCATGTACTAAGTATTGACTCATCTCTTGTGGCAAATCCTTTTTAGTTTGTAGTCACAATCCATAGTACAATCTAGATGATAACGCTAAGTTCGTCTATTACAACAAGTAGAGTTAGTTGGAGTTTGTTGACAGTTGTTTCTGTTCATTTTATTATGTTGATGTATTGGAAATTAGATTCATAGTTGTAAGATTAATCAACTATTAGTGTTGTGAATATAGTTGCTTTAGGAGCTAATATGGATTCTAATGGTGTAATGTTTCCATTGTGGTATTTTATGGAGAGAGACTTGTAGAGACACTAAATCTGTGGAGATGATTCGGTATGTTATATTAATAGTTATTCCAAATATTGTGGTTTATAGATAGATTTGAGAACCTTTATATGTTATTACCTTATGATAACACGTGGTAGACTAAAGTTGTTGCTTACACTATACCCCAAGGCTTCCCAATACATCATTCTAGATAGATGTATCATACATACACAATCAATAGCTACATTACGAGCACAAGTAATATAGTAGTTCATCGTTTCCACCACCTTGCGGTGCTGCTGCCAATTAAAAATAATTTGCTGCTAGTATGTTCCATGCCTAAACAAGACACATAAGTGTTAAGATCTAAGTATAAGATAATTGATTGGCTAAATTTTAATTAATTCCCCCATTAACTATAACATAGTTAGCTAATTTCATTTAGTATATGGTCAAAGAGTTTTTAAAATATTATATAATGACTATTTGGTTTTTTTTACTTACTAATCTATTAGTTAAAAGGAATTATAATTTATTTTAATTCTAATTAATTAGTATAATAATAAAGACATAAGTCTCTAGTTAAAATCTATAATAGTAGTATAGTCATACGAGTAAAATTTGATTGGAAGCCACAATCTTTTCATTCAAGAACTCAAACACATGCACATCACGGTTCGCTTTAAAAGTTCAGCTGTTTATTACCTTTGAGGATATCATATGAACTATCCTACAACATGTCTATGCTGATTAACTTCAACTTATACTGGGTTGTATACGTGTAATTACGTAGGTGATATGTCTGTAATTGTGGTAAACAACAGGTTTACTTGATTGTTTTTGCTAATAATAGCGATTTCCAACCCCCCACCCCCCCTTTTTTTTTTTGGATAATTTCCTGGTAAGAGCAGTGTCACTCAAGCAATCAGCGTGAATTTGTAGTAGGCGTGCTGTGTTGAAGTGTAATGAATCTATTGTGGACCCCAAATCTGTCTTAATTCATTGCCTCGATACATCTTTTACTAATTAAGTTTTTTTTTTTTTCTAAATGGTAAAAGTTTTACCTGCCGTGCAAAAGTTTGCAGGAAACATGCATGCCTAAATTATGACTCCAATTATATGAAGATAAACGTGGTCATGCAATTATGAAAGTAGCCCATTGGGATAAACGATGGATGCAACTGTATTTTATCAGCTTTTTACTACTTTTACCAAAGCCCGGAAAGGAATTAGTTTTTTTAACTCAATATTTTAGGGGAATACCTATTAGTCAAGTCTTCCATTTAAGTCGGTTTCATTATTTTATAAACTTTATGTTTTTAGTTATTATAGTTTACATTCAAAAGTCATATTCACTTACAATTTGTTTTAGACAATGAATAGTGACAATAATCTTAATTAAAAAGGGTTACAAAAGATTTATAAGTATTATATGTTAATCTAACATCTATAAATTTTATAAAGTTTCCGAAAGTTATGTAATAAATTTCGTTTATGTATTTCGGTTCTAAGTTAGAACCTCTGCCTAAAGAATGGGGTACAAGAGCAGGATTCTACTCCCCGCTCAGCCCCAATAATAAATATTACACAAAGCGGTCCGTGTAAGCTTATGTTATTATCATTCTATGCTGCAGGAACCACTTTATACGACATTGGCCATCTATTTACATCACCTTTTATCCTCCATCCAAACGCTCATATCCTTAGGGTAATTATCCTCAAAACAATTATTAAGTCTTGCAGAAGTGACACGGCATCAAAACCAGCTCTAGGTTTCAATACTAGACTGTAGCACAATCAACATGGAAACAACCATGCCAGTTGCATGAATAGGAGTTAGGAATTATCTGGTTCTAATTTTATGTTCTGTTTGACATTTACATAATTCTGTAACCATCTTATTCATGTTTGATCTAGGCAAATGTACAGATGGAAAATGCGCCAGAGGGATTATAAAGAGTATCATTGGGTCTTCTAATGGAGTAAAAGAACAGGAAAAAAATTGCAAATATTGATGATGCTGAGACTATAGCTAGGCAGTAGGAGCACTGTGTCCCAGTTGCTATTAAATTTTGGTGTACTTTGTAAAGAAAATCTTATGTGAGTGGTCAACATATCTAAGGAATTTGGTGATGTGAGCTAATCATCGAAATGCCCTTATCAGATTGAAACCCGGAATGGAGCCATAATGACATAGCAGTGCTGAGCCAAGAAGCATGAGAATAAAAGATAATAAAGTATCATGATTTACAGACCCCTACTAATGATTTTAGGCATCCACCATCTGAACCTGATTGGACCACCTCTACATGATAAAAGGTTGGCTGTAGTCAAAGGTTTTTTTTTTTTTGGCCGTGAATTTGACGCGAAATGAAACACGATAAAAACATAAGGAATACGAATTGTCCCACCCTTCTCCACTGTATATGAGGGGCTCTTTTACCAGCAACATTCTTGTTTACTATTGCTATGCATGCTTGGATGAAAATGTTTCATATAATTACCTCACATGTTGTTCTTGGGTAAATGATATAAAGCGGTCTTTTTGACATTTTCGTTTGCCCTTCCGACAAAAGGAACTCAAAAAGAATTTTGTTTCTTCCAAGAAAGGAGGAAGATTTAACGAGTATTCCCACACAATTCACTTTATCTACACAGTAGACAGTCTCACACAATGGCTCCTAGTTTAACAAATTCGACATTTTGTTGCAAGTTTTGCATAATAAGGTTTCACCTGCTAATTTTGGATCCAAACACTCAATTGTTTCGAGGAACTCAATCTAAAACTAGGTTCCGAGGGACACATCTAAACTTGTAGCCTAGGCTTAAGGAGTATACGGTATTAGGTGCCAGAAGCGGTATTCAAGAATCTGATTTGTGTTGATTGCACTTTTTTTTTTTTAATGATTTGTTCTACCTTTCAATTGAGCATTGGTCAATCATATATGCCGCTCATTGTGGATCAGATTCCTGTATAGTAATCCAAAATGTCAGGTATAGTATAAGTGTCTTACAAGAAGTTATATATAAGATATGTTCACTATGCACTTAGGATTCCTTACACCTCAAAACAATGTGAGATGTTACAGATTTAAACTGTAAGGAAATAGAAGCAAGTAAAAAGTTTGTCTGAAGGGAAAAGAGAGAGTTTGCAATCGAATTTAGTCCAACATATCTCCTTTTCACCAGCATTTAATTGACCATGAGCGACATCTGAATTGGGGTCTTTTCACCTATACTCTTGCGGTTTGATTCAGTCAAACCAATCAATAATGAGCCAGATGCATGTAAATATCTAGTGAGCCCTGTGCATTTATTTTATAAATCTGGAGGATTAAGTGGCAAGTTTATATAGTATAAGACATCTTATTTAAGTTCTACGAAATATCTATTCCTTTCCTGACTTATTCTATTATTCAAACTAAAGTGAGGTAAAGGTGGATCCTCTAGGCAAAAGTTATTATTCTCACATGGCTTATGGCTAAAAAACTCTGACTCAATCTGTGAGGTTTATTAAGCAGCAAGAATTACACCCGCTTTTGTACAAAGAGATTAGCGAAGGGGTATGATTACAGTATACTGCTGATAACAGGGAATGATGATTACTCATTTAAATGATGAGCACACAATATTGGACTGCGGGGCAAAATAGTCACAAGAACATGTTGATGATTTCTTCAAATTGCTCACATCAGTATCACCGAAAGCACATTGTCCTAAAAGTAGGCACAATGTTCTATGCACAGCCACAAGTAATAAGGCTTCTTAGGGATTTTTAGAATACTACACATAGACCCTTATCCCCAATCGTATTATATCGTGTGCCAATCTTCTCCTGTTTATCTTTATTTTCATTGTTTTGTGTGATTCGTCCCTATGGTTGCTTCGACAACTTTTATAATCAAACTGGTTGTACGACAATTATTTGCAATGCCCCAAGTACCTAAATGTTTTAGTAAAATTTCACAGTTCTCGATTTCTCTAGGTAGTGCTAATTTGCTTACACTATTCTAGTGCCTAGAAGCATTCAATGTACCTAATGATTACAATATTACCGCAGAGTACTGAACAGAAGGAAAAGTTCTGCCACCATTAAAGTCAAGGCAATGTATATATTTGACTTTTATAATTTGACTTCAACATTCCCCCCATTTAAAGGACCAAACATTGATAAGATTCAGGGTGCCACAACTATTTAATATAAAAATCTAAACTTATAAATATGTTATTAGTAAATTATATTTATTATCACACTATAGCTGGTACCACAACTACCTGATCTTAGATATGAGACAAGTCCTCTTCACTTGTGGACTTGAACTATGGCTGAGGCCTAACAAATGAACAACTTAATTAGATGAGGATTAACTGAAGATGTAGGAGTTTGAACCCAGGATCCCTTGGTTTGATGCCACGTTATTACTTGCACCGCAGCCATGGTTGTGTTGCTAGCAATAACAATTAGGCATTGTAATTTTCAAAAACCATTTACGTAGAAACAAGATGGAGAAAACCAATAAAGATGTCAAGAGAACAATAGAAAGTTATATATCATAATTAGGTATTGGTAAAAAAAAAAATTTGTGACAAACACTAATAACAAAAATAGATCCATGTAGTGGACCCACATGGTGAGAAAATTGCTTAGACAACGTTGTTGTTGTTGCATTAGATTTTAGTAAGACATAAAATTGTCACATATAAGATACAAATAAGAATAAGACCATACAAATAGACTGTAATAAAAGATGGTACGAAGATGTCTAAGTTGGATTCCAGTGAGAATTCATACCATAATCAACTCATCTAAAATTTTTAAGCTTTAAAATTATAGGTATTACTATATATTTTTATGTCAAAGCAGCTTTTGATAAACAATTAATGAAAGTGCTCTTGGGCATGCTTCACATAATGAGAAGACTAATCATCTTCAATTAGTAGTACTGATAGCCTATTGAAATGAATCTATCCAACTAGATACCTGGATAATTTCTTTTGTATCATTTAACCAAAAAGAGACCAGTGGGTTGGCTCCTGTGATAACCTCAAAATTTTTCCCATAATCTCTATGAGGGGTGAAAACACTTGGACTCTAGCAACCCAAGTCCTATAAATTGAGGTTGAAAACAAAGCCAAAGTACATCATCACACACAAGCTAAGTCATAGAAACTTCTCTCCTCTTCCTCATCTATCTTGTTTAGATCATCCTAGAGCAACCAAACATGAAGGCGCAATGCATTGTTCTTTGCACTCTAGTTGTGCTGCTTTTGGCTGAAGCTCGAGTAGCAAATGCAGTGACATGCAAACCAATTGAGCTTAGCTCCTGTGTTAGTGCGATCACATCTTCAAGTCCACCATCATCAGCCTGCTGCAATAAACTCAAGGAGCAAAGGCCTTGCCTCTGCCAGTACCTCAAAAACCCAAATCTCAAGAAGTTTGTAAACTCTCCTAATGCAAGGAAGGTTGCTAGCACTTGTGGATCTCCCTTTCCCAAATGCTAGAGGACTAGAGCAATGAGAGCGTTTTCTTATCATCATATTTATGTTTGTCATACCTGTGTTCCATTTTCCATTTTCAACGTTGGTATGGACTAGAACTAGATGACTAGTATATTTGTGTTCATGTTGTCTGCAATATCCTGCTTTGGATAGTGAAGGTATTAGCTGTTACGGATATGGTATCTGGTCGTGGCAATATGTAACTTATTCTGTCTTTAATGTTGTTATTGTGTTTGTACTGCATATGATATGCCTACTGGCTACTTGGTCCACTCCGCTGAATCCAGTTTTTCTTGTGCTCTTGTGTTTGCAATTTACTCCTAGATATGAAAAGACACTGGGGTTTTCTAATTAACAGATGAAAAAATTTTCTAATCTTCCAAAAAGTATTATTAGATGCAAATTTTTAGACTGGAAGCATATGACTTCTTATGGTCCCTGGCAACAGCTTCTTAGTTTTTCATAACCATTCATGAAGCTCTAGCTTGGGAGACTCAGTGTGGCAGCAAATAACCATATATTGAATGCTTGCAGAGTGTTTTCACCATCAACACAGGGCCAGGATGATGAGTTCTTGTTTGAACGTTGCACTCAATGCAGTCTATTAGAAAGTAAATTTTCTGCAGCACTAAACTTTGAAATTCACTCTAAGATAAAGATGATACTTCAGCAAATCAAAATGCAACAAAGCAAATAAAAAACACGCATCGTTTGTAGATGGATTATAGTTAGCTGTCGATGTATAAGCACCTTCAGCCCTTGTTAACATTCTCTAAGACAGTAAATAATGCGTCGCCTGGGTCATCCAATCCAGAGCCATAAGCTTCTGTAATAGCAAATTTCATTTAGACCTAGCCAGTCCCGATTCTGGAACAGACAGCTTCAGGTTCCAAATTTATGGAACAGAAACCAGTTCCTACAGCTCCAAGACGTTATTGGAACTGCTGGTCTGTGCCACTTCCTGTTTGCAGTTTGGTTCAATGCCTAGTTTTTCTTTAATATTTATCTGGGAATAAATTTTATATGAAATGAAACATGTAAAAACATAGTAATGTGAATTGCCACCCTTTCTCCACTCTATATGATGGCCTTTTTCATTAGCAATTTTCTTGTTTACTATATGTGCGCATGCTTGGAGAAAATGTTCCATGAACTAGGATTGCCTTACATGTTGTTCATAGGTAAATGTTATAAAGTGGTCTTTTTGGCCTTTTCATTCCCCTATTTGCCACGATTTTGTTTCTTCCGAGGAAGGAGGAAAATTTGACAAATTTTCCTTCATAATTCAGTGATCTACACAGTAGACCATTGCATACACCAATCCTTGTTTTAAAAATTCAATATTTTGTTGCAACTTTGCATAATAAGATTTCACCTAGGCCAATTTTGGATGTATTCATATGACTTATACAAAAGCTGAACTGAGCATAGGTCAATCATACATGCTACAAGTTGAAGCTTTTAAATTAGTTGGTTGCAGTGCTAACTTTAATATTCTGGTACCATGGGAGGTTTTGGATTCAAATCCTAGTGCAGTCATTCATCTTCATTTAATTAAGTCGTTTGCTTTATATAGGCCTTAGTTGAAGCCTCAACTTACAAGTGAGAGCAAGTGTCATGGAATAAGTGTAATAGCCCACACCATTTCTACAAGTTTAAACTTTTAGATTAGTTGGTCGTGATGCTAACCTTAACATGTAGTATTAGTGTCTACAAGAAGCTATAGTAGATATGCTCATGGTGCACCTAGGATTCGTTATACCTCAAACTCAAAGCAAGTCTCTCTGAAGGTAAAGAGAGATTCCACAGGTGAATTTAGTGCAATACAACACCTATTCACCAGCATTCTTTCGACCATGAATAACATCTAAAAAGGGTTTGTCTTGTCTATACTCCTTTGTTTTCTATTTGGTAAATCCAATCAAATATTTGCTAGATGCATGTGAACATCAAGCAGAGTCCCGTGCATCCATGTAATATATTGATAGAGGGTAAAGTAACAAGATTTTGCAAAATTAGACGTCTTATTTGAGTTTCAAGAAATATCTTTTCCATTCACAGCTTATTCTGTTATCCAAACCAAAGATGCAGTAAAGATGGCTCCTATAAGCAAAAGATACTACACTCGATGGATTATGGCAAAAAATTCTGCTTTAATCTGTGAGATTTAACAAGCAGCAAGAATTACGCCAGCTTTTCCACAGAGAGATAACAAGGACTGATAAGTACTCATTTAAACGATGAGCACACAATACTGGACTACAGGGAAAAATAATCAGAAGAGCATGTTGATGATTTCTTAAAAATATACACATCAGTATCACCGAAAGCACATTGTCCTAAAAGTATGCACAATGTTCTATGCACAGCCACAAGAAAAAGGCTTCTTAAGAATTTTTGGAATGCTATTTCATGTCGACGACTAAATAAAAAACATATACCATTATCCCCAACTGCAGTATATCGTGTGTCAATCTTCTTCCTTCTCTGTTTATCTTCATTGCTTCAACAACTTACATTGTGAAAGAGGTTGTACGACCGTTGTCTCTGATAATTCCAGCTTGTAAAGCACCTTTTACATAATATGAGTAAAAACTTGCATTTGCATTCCATGTTCAACTGCCTGCCACAATACTAGCATTTCTAGTATACAGTTGTCGATTACCATAGTAGCTTTCTAACTATTCTAATGCCTAATAGCATTCAATGCACCTATATACAATCCTATCATAGAATACTAAAGAAAAGGAAAACATTTGTGCTTGCAGAACGATTGAGGGTCTGCCTGTTTTAGATTATATTTCCTCTCGTGATGTCTTATTTTCATCTTATTTTATCGAGTGTTTATCAAAACTAAAGGTACAAATCAATTGAAAATAAGGTATTGGTGAGAATTTGACACAAAAAGACAAGTTAGAAATTTTCCAAAACATTGGATTTCAACAAGAATAATGGGCGAAAGTTGGGATAGCTCTCATCGACGAGAAAAAGAGGATGGTCTGATCATGTGCAAGGATGTGCTTCACAATAGTAGTAATTGTGTGAGGAGAAAAAGAGGGGAAAAAAAATAAAAAAAAGGATGTGGGAGGAAATAATATGAAATGATAAGGCATATCGGACTATTAATGAAAATATGGGTTGCCCCAATGTGTAATGCCGAAATAGGACCCATATAGCTAACCCTACCAAGTAGGAATAATGTCACACCCCGAAAGGGGACTTAGAAATCTTCACTAAAACCATCATGGCACGTGTGCACCCGTTATATGATGATTGTCTTACGTGTCAGAAATCGTAAAACTCTAAATAAATAATTGCATTTACAACTAATCATAGTATATATAATTGGATAATAAAATATAACTATTGATCCCGTACCTCATGGTCAATCATGATCGTAGAGAATCGGTATCTCCTACCAATCAATAAAATAAGATAAACCCGAGGTTTCTCAATTTCAAATTCTATTCACATGAGGGTCCTAACATTTTATCTAAGTAAATTTATCTTTCACAAATCTTACTTTGTTGTTTTGGTCTTCCAAAACTCTCAATACTTCACATCTTATCCCATCTCGCGCTTTCGTAATCGCTACCTGCAAAAGAGTCTTTAAGGGAGTGAACACACTATGGCTCAGTGAATGGAATGGTAACACTTTCAATGCTACGTATACACAAGCAAATTACAATTTAAGTTATCAAACATATGCTATGCATGAGCAACCATATGAATGCAGCATCTCATGTGGTCTTTCGATAACCGACGTGAAGTCTAGGGTTTACTCCCCCTTTGACCTTGGGTTAGGGATTCCAAAGCCACCATCACTGCCTAGGTCATTACCCGGTTTATTTATCTTATCACTTTGTTAATTATGATATTTTCTTAACTCAACAATGAACGCTGCCATGCCTCTCTACACCAAACGGAGCAAAACCCTCAAGGACAGGCTGGACTCAGAACCGTCAAGACGCGACAATCCCCTAATCACTTAGTTCACACTTGGCGGAACAGCAATCCTCTTGATCACTTCCAACACATCCTATAGCAGTGATGGCCTTCAATCTCATGCACATGTCTCGTGAAAATGCATGTCAAGTTTTAATCTCATCCACTTCGTACTTTAATTGATTAATTTAAAGTGATCAAACAACATATATAATAAAAATCAATTCTCAATCATACCATAGAGGTAAACATCAAACATTCCATTTCACACTCATTACAATCAAGCACAGATCATGTCTTTCTTATCACTCAAGACAAACACTAAACCCAGACCCCATGAACATAGACTTATCTAGTCTTATAATAGATTAAATTATCTCGGCACCTCTCTGTGCCATTTCTTTTAAATGTCAACCGCTCGAGTTGATTTACAATCATCACATCTAACACCTCTATGTAATTTATCTTACATGCCAAACCAACCACTTGGGGTTGATTTACAATCATCATCCTGACTGTGCTATCGCACTTCTCAAGTGCTCTATCATTTTCACTTCCAAGAGCCAATAAGGTCATCTTGTATTTTCTTTTTGATGTCCTCAAGACATTTATATATAATATATATATATATAGATAAATATGTATATGTTCATGACACATCTTTAATTAAAGATAATTTACTATAAACTTTCCCTTACGTACTTAAGAAGGTAAGAAAACAAAACCGTTAAGTTATAAAAACCAAGGTTGCACTCATGATTTATATGATTGAGTTCATGAGTGTATTTTGTAAATATAATATGAAAATAAGTTTGTTTAAGTATATGTATACACATTCAGGAACCAACTTTGACATGTATACATAATGATACCTATATATCCTATTCCAACTAAGCATATCTACTTGGTAGCTATAGAAGGAAAAGCTAAGTTTCTATATTTTGGTTTGATTTAGAAGAAAACAATTTGTAAACACATTGGTTAAGCTTATGGTTATAGCATTAGCAATATAGCGCTAGGTCCTATCATTAAAGTAATGACACCTATACCCTCGGACCATTCATTCCTCTACACTCTTCACGGTTTCTTTCCTAACTTATTAATGCCCACTACATAACTCAACTCAACAACAATCACATCAATTGCAAATACAACAAGCCAACAATTTAACATGCATAGCAATCAACATACAACACAACAAGGTAGCATATCATTAAGTTTCCCACTCACTTATTTAGGGTTGTCGTAGTCCTGGTAGAGTCGAGTGATTCCAGTGGGTAACTCTTTGCATTCCTCTTGAAGTCAGTATCCTTCTACGGTGCTTCCTCAACCCAATCATAGAAAGCCGCATCTTCACCTGACTTTGGTAGTCTTCTAGCACCTGATATGTGTACTCTGCTCATCTTGTGGTTAATGGTAAGGCATGGAGTTTCCTCCTTAAGGAACTTTGGGTGAACAAGACTCGAATGTTAAACTTCTTACAAATCTGTGCTTCCAACACCCCAAGTTACTGTGATCGACTGTCTACTTTCCTTGTATAGAAGTTGAGCAATGGAATGTCTTCGACCTGCCAAATTTGAAATTCCTTCTATTGTATATGCAAGATACCCTTGGAAAGGACAACTGAAGATCTTGCATTAGGGTATTTGGCGAAGAATGATCTTCCTCAACATCCTTTGAACATTCCATTGTGAAATCCATTTCATTCAAAATATCTCCCAAACCATCATCTTGGCTATTACTTGAATCATTCCCTTCACCATCTACATCATCATAGACGCTTCTCTTGTCTATGAGCATCTTTGAACCTTTCATTAATCCAATTGTCTTTAATATCTTCCTACGAATCATCACTTCCATTACCATACATACACCAACCTTTCCCACACATCACATGCACACCAACATACACATATTCTTATCCATATACATACACACTTCACACATCACACACGCACCTATAAATACATACACACAACCATATCATACACCAAATTGCACACACTGACAACTGCATGTCATTATCCTCTTTTCTCCTTAAGTCCACATGCACACACACACCACTAGTGCATACACATACACATACTCCACACACGTTCCACACCACCGACATACACATACGCTCATACTCTATTTACACCTCACACCACCAATACATACTTGCCTACATACTCTACACACATTATATCCATCTTCCATACCCACACATACATGTTCATACTCCACACATCATCCCATACTCATACATACATATCCCACATACATCTTCCCCAACTTCCATATTTACGAACACATATGCCATACACCCTACACTCTTTCACACACGTACATACACACCTACACACACTACTCCTTCCTAATACATATATACATACCCACACACCACATGTCTTCCATACATACACACACATGTCGCACACAACACACCACCCATATACACACATGCGTCGCATACTCCACACCTTCCATACTCCTACACACATACTTCACACATCCCACACCTTTAATACACCTACATACCCTCTCGCACACACTACATATCATCACCAACACATACACACATCCTTACACACTGCACACCTTCAACCACACATACACATATCCTTACATACACTACTCACCATCACCTGCACTTACACACATCCCTACACACACCTTGCACTATCACCCACACATACACGTATCTCTATATGCATCACACCTACCGTCACATATACCATCTTCACATACATTACACACTTTCATTCCCACACACACACACATACACCTCCTTACACACACACCATGCCCCATCATTCACACACATACACACTTTCCCACATACATATACACATTCCTACACACACACACATACGCATCCTCATACATGCATACTTATATACACATCCTCATTTACACACACACATGCACATCTTCATTCCCACACATACCCATACACTTCCTCATTCATGTGCATCACACCATCCTTCACTGCATACACACATCCTTATGCACACCTTTTCAATACGCATATATACATACACACCCTACATACTCACCTCTCCCTTTCCCACACATACGTACACACACTCACGGCCTCCATCCACGCATACCCACACACACCCACTTGCTTCACCTACTCGCACACACCTCCTCACATACATATAAACATACCCTCACACGCCATCCACTACCGTTGCTGTTGCTATTGAGGGCCATCATTACTGCTGCCGTTGCTATGGTCAGGGTCATCGTTGCCGTTGTTGTCATGGTCTTTGCTGGTGTGGTCCACTATGTTTACTGTTGCTGCTGTTCTTCGTTGTCGTCGTGATTGTTGTTGCAACTATTGTAGGACCATCGTTGCTGTTGCTGTGGAGATCACCGTTGCTGCCGCTATCATGGTTGTTGCGGCCGTCGTTAGGCGGCTGTTGTTGTCTTCTTCCCTCGCACACACACGCACCCATACTCCCCTTCTTCTTCAGCTTTTGCTACTATCGTCGTTGTGTGGATATCGTAGCTACCGTTGTTATTGTTGCAGCTGTCGAATCGTTGTCACCACTACCGTTGCCGTCGTTGCTATGGTTGCTGTTACCTCTATCGTCGTCCCCCTCTGTTAGCCATGTCCACTTTTCCCTTGTGCATGCATTTCTGATATGAAAGTTGGTAAGTATATGCTAAGTCTTGTGCACTTGCCTTGGCGTGAAACACTACCAATTCCGATTATCCAATTCCTACGCCATAAAACACCCACAGCAAGTAGAAGCTTGAAGCTGTTCACAGAAACATTTACTCCCCTTTCCATCAGGCTGTCTCCAGCTTCTTCCTAATCTTAATGGCACGATCTTCACAATCCAATAAGCATAGTGATCGAACCATAACATCAGCAGCCACTTGATTGGGAGTAACCCCATTTTGGACCATCAAGCTTAGAACCTGGCAGATGGGGAAGAGGATGCTATCGGCCTCTAATATATCCGATGACTTGAACAAGGTTGTAGGGTTACCGGTGATGATTGTTGTGACTGTCGCGGTTGTGGTTGCAATCGTCCTCTCTGTTTGATCCAATCAACATCGCTTCTTCAGATTTTGAGCATGTGAGTGATCGAGAGAGAGAGAGAGAGGTATGGTGGCTGGTCAAGAAGGGAATGAAGAGAAACGAGAAGGGAAGAGAGAATGATGGGAGGGCAAACAAGGGAAGGCACGGGATAGGGGAATGCAGGGGAGCCAGGATCTAGGAGAAGGACAAAGAGGAAGAAGAAAAAGAAAAAGGAGGAGAAAAGGAAAGAGGGAGAGGGGACAGGGCGGGATGGCTGGGGCTACTGCTGCTGTCGTATCACATCACGTCTAGAGAGAGGACGTTGCAGCAGATGGAATTTTTTTTTTTTTTTTTGCTGTGCATATATATACATATATATATTATATTATATTATATTTTGTATTATAATGCCCCTATTTTAATATTCTCCTCGCGTACGAGATATCTTTAAATTTTTATTTTTTTTATCATTTTATTACGAAAGCCTACGTCTAGCTAATCTAATTATCCTGAATATAAATATTCACTCTAAATTTTTATTTAATGTTTCTAGATCTATAATTTAAATTAATTTCATTATTTAGCCTAATATTGTTTGAAAATTACGTTGCCGATAATTTATTATTCTATTTATTTTCTTTAATGGTTTATATAATTTTTTTTTTTTGAAATTTTTCGGACTTCACAAATAAGGTTTGAGCATTGTTATAGTATTAGATTTCAATAAAACACATCGAGGTAAGGATATGTATACGACCATCCAAATGGACCATAAAAGAAGATGGCATGAAGATGCAAAATTTGATATCATGATACCATAAACCACTCATCTCAAAATACAAGTATTTTTATATATTTATATTTCAAAATTGCTTTTGACAAGTAAATTGTGAAAGTGTTCTTGAGCATGCTTCACATAATGAGTAGACTAATCATACTCAATGAGTGGTACTGATAGCCTATTGAGCGAATCTATCCAACTGGATGCCCGCATAATTTCTTTTGTATATTTTAACCAAAACGAGACTAGTGGCTTGACTCATGTAAAAATTTCAACCCTTTTTCCATATAGGCTATAGGGAGTAAAAAACTTCGACTCCAGCAACCCAAGTTCTATAAATTGAGGTGGAGACCAAAGCCAAAGCGCATCATCACTCACAAAGGCATAGAAACCTTCTTGTTTCTTCCTCCTGTACCTTGTTTAGATCATCCTAGAGTTGACCAAACATGAAGGCCCAATACATTGTCCTTTGCACTCTAGTTGTGGTGCTATTGGCCGAAGCTCAAGTAGCAAATGCAGTGACATGCAAACCAGTTGAGCTTAGCTCTTGTGTCAATGCAATCACTTCCTCAAGTCCTCCCTCATCAGCCTGCTGCAGTAAACTAAAGGAGCAAAAGCCTTGCCTCTGCCAGTACCTCAGGAACCCAAATCTCAAGAAGTTTGTTAACTCTCCTAATGCAAGAAAGGTTGCTAACATTTGTGGAACTCCATTCCCCAAATGCTAGATGACTAGAGCAATGAGGGTGTTTTGTTATCATAATATCTATTTTCGCCATAGTTATGTTCAATTTTCATATTTAATGTCCGTATGATGTAGAACTAGTCGACTAGTATTTCTGAGTTCTTGTTGTCTGCAGTATCCTGCTATGGATAGTGAAGGTATTAGCTGTCATAGATATGATGTCTGGGTCGTGGCAATATGTAACTTATTCTGTCTTTAATGTTGTTATTGTGTTTGTACTGCATATGATATGCCTACTGGCTACTTGGTCCACCCTGCTGAATCCAGTTTCTCTCGTGTTATTGTGTCTGCAATTTTCTACTCCTAGATATGATGAGACATCTGCCTTACGATTAATGGAAAAAGACATATTCAAATCTCCCAAGACGTATTTTAAGATGCAAATTTAGGTTGGAAGCATATGATTTTATATGGTCCCTTGCAACAGCTTACTAGTTGTTCATGATGACCATTCAAGAAGCTCTGGCTTGGGAGGTTCAGAATGGTGGCAAATGACCGTATTATTGAAAGCATGCGTAGTGTTTTCACCATCAAAACATGGTCGATCAGGATGATGAGTTTTTGTTTGAATATTGCACTCCGTGCAGCCTATAGTTTCCTGGTAAGTTTTATCTAGAATGTAAATTTTCTGCACCACTCATTTAAAATTTACCCTGAGATGAAGATGCTATTTCTGCAAAACAAATTGCAACATTCCAAAAGTAGAAAAAGAGATATCTATAGATTAATTATAGTTAGTTACTAATGTATAAACAATGCAATTCTTAACCACATTCTTTAAGCCAATAAATAATCTGCTGCCTGGACAATGCAATCCGGAGCCATAAGCTTCTGCAATACCGAATTTGAAATGTTGATGGAACCTGAATTCGGTTCCATTTTTCATGGAAAGGTTTGGATCCCAGTTCCATTCCTAAGCTGGATCTGAAGCAGGCTGTGGAATCAAACTTCAAGTACTAATCACATCCTTCCCCTCCTAGTGCCAAATGAGATGATTAATAAATAGTCAGCTCTTCTCAACTGATTTAGATATGAGGTTAAATTGTATCCTAAGAACTTATAATTCCGGTCAGCCATAAAGGTTACAAGTAGCCACTCTTGAAAAGAGCTTGTAATAGATTATGACGGGCGCTCTTATATCGAAATGGAAGCCTATTTGCCAAAGCTATCAGATATAAGAAAGAGAACAATCAACTCAATGTAGAAGTTCAGAGTCATGGCATGAGAGAACAAGAAAAAATCTGATCAATTGTTCTGGATTCTAATTCATCGACACCAAGTCATACGATACAACTAGCACGGGTGTACATTCCCTATCTGTTCATAAATGTGTACATTTTTGGATTTTACACTATTGATTCCTTTTTGAAATCTGGCATAAGTTAAAAGTACCTTAAAGAGATATGACATATATAAACAACCCACATCTCTATCCGGCTCGTATTCGGTTTTGTGCAATCTCTTGGAACATATTGTATGGTAGAGTGCATATTTTCTCATTTACCCCGTTTCTACTTCATTACCATCCTCAACTGTAGACAACTATTGGGCAAACAACTTCTTAGAAGATAGATCTCTCTTTCTTTTATGATTTTTTTTTTTGGTTGAATGTTTAAATTATTGGGAACGTGTACTTTTGGTCCTCAATATTTAGTTACTTTTTTATTTAAATCCTTAATATTTTCAAAACTTTATTTAAAAAAGGATTTTTATTAAATTTATTAAGTTTTCCATCAACCTATGATATGCATCGACTTCAAATTAATTTATAATAATTAAATTGATAAAATGATAACATTGAATATATTTATTTGCATAATATTATATAAAATAATACTAAATATATTTAATGATATAATATAATAATAAATACAAAAATAATAATTAAAATTATGAAAAGGAGTTAGCCAATTAGCCTAAGATTAATTAAAAGCTAATACATGCTTAAAATGAATAAAAAAATTTAACATATTTAATGAAAATTCTATTTTTCAAAAATTTTGAAAATATTGAATACTCAAATAAAAGAAAAAAAAAGCTGATGATTCAAAAAGAAAAGCAAGTAAACATTAAAAAGTAAAAGTGTACTTTTTCCTTAATTTTTTTCTTAGATAATTGAAATAACTGTCTATGATTTTAAAATAAAAGGAATCGGCTAGCCATGTTAAGCAAAATATAAATTATAATCATCTTTTATTTTAAAATTATACGAATTCTAAACAACATGCATTAAAAAAAAATCATGGTGTAGATATGGATAAATAAATGAGAGATGAATTGGAATAACTTAAAAAAGAAAATCTTTTTTTTTTCCCCTCTAGAAAGGAAATCTTTACTCTTTGCATAATTGAATGGAAAACTCTTATATTCAACAATAGCCATTAAACATATGTACTTGACTTGTTGGCACCAGAGAAAGTGTTAGTAGATGTAATATACATAACACTACTAAGAAGAGTTTTAAAGCCATCCATTACATTAGTGTCTAATCCTAGTAGAACCACTTGTCTTTTTGTATTTACATTTGTAAGAACTCTTACTTAACTATTGAATGCTAGCCAAATTTCAATCTAGAATCAGGGTCCTGTGGTTAACTATTGCACTATAACAAGAAAAGATATAGGTCACTTTAGGCAGAACAACAAATGCTGAAATTTTCCAATCAGTTATCCTCAAGGACATTTAGTACATAGCAAATCCTTGCATGATTTCTACGTGAACTATACATAGATTTAAGCTCTTCCATCTAATAGCTTTTGAGGAATAACTCTTCTACGATCTGTCTCATCTAGTGAGTCATTTCCTACATCCTATTGCACTCAGAAGTGCTAAGGATTATTCAATCTAATTGCAAAGAGGAATTCAAAGTCCACTTCAATGTGTGCCATCTCACCTCAGCAGCCAGCTTTGGCGTTGTTCTGTATTAATTAATATCGATATTTGTTACTAGGCAAACATGACATTTAAATAGCAATCCTAACTCCTACATGAACATAGGACGCCTGCGTTAAATAAGAAACATGTATGCAGTTAGCTTAAACAGGATCATCCTAGAATTTCACTACTTTAAGATGGCAAACTGTCTTAGAACTCCATTTCATGCACGGCAACTCAAATTTCAGTTGCTGTCACGCCTTCATCTTGACAACTTGTCACAATAGGGTTAGAGAAAAGGGCTGAAAAATAAATTTAAGAATTACTTCTTGCATCCAAGGATTAGCTAGGTTGAGCTTAGAAACTATTGTAACAAATTGCATAATGTCTGGTTCACATCCGACCGGAGTCATTTTTGGGATCGTTTACACAATGCAAACCATACTAAACGAGCACATCTAGGATGGTTTGTATGCTTGAAAGTAACCTCTACACCTGTATGCATGACATTATATTAACTATTATGTATATAGCTTCACGAATAGTATAATGTATAAGTTTGGATCATAATCATGATCTCAAACACTCTCGTTATATCGCAGCATAGGTAATAGACACAAAATTGTAAATAAAACTTAATAATAACAAACAAATAAAATGGTCAAATAAATTTTTTTCTAGATTCACCCAAAATCCACCAAAACAATCCATTCACCAGCCAAAACATTTTCTCCAGGAAACCGTATAATAAGGTTTTTTGCTGTTCAGAATATGGTAAACTCGCCAATACTCCTGCAACTCAAAGTGATTTTGTGCTAAAGCAAAGAGTAATCGTAATATCGCATAAGCCAAACTATTGACTTATTCTGTTCAACTTGTCTTCGCTGTTCTCATTCTCGTATCACTGCAGAACCACCACAATTTCGTCTCTCACATTGGGCTGTTCATATTTTACTTTTTCTTTTCTGTTTCTTCAGTATTTGCATTCACTTATACGTTCAAATGGCCAACTGCTTGCTGGGAAAATTAAAACTGCAACATGTAAATTCCTTAGAAGCAGAGCCTATAAATGCCAATATGAGCATTTTCATGAAGACGGTCTGAATTGTTAATGTTATGCCACTTGCAGTCCCAACAGTGTTCCTATTTCAGTTGTATATCTGCCAAAATCACCTGGAGTACATGCCATGGGAAGCAAAGAACTGAAAATCTGGGTGCTTCACGTCCAGCTGCCATAACCAATTGTTTGCTTCCTGCATCAGGAAATTTGCTAATTGGTGCTCACTGACCCCGTTTTGTGTCCACATAGAAACTCTGAATTTATAGGAAGCCATCCCAAACGAGGGCAGGTAAATTTTTGGAACGTCATTTATATCATCTGGATAGACCATCACTGGTGATTGGGTACCAGAATTTCCTGCAATATCAACACGTCATTATTATAGAATAGATTAAGATATTTAAGTATGCTAAAAGTGTCAGGTGCAAAACAAGATTTCTTTGACGAGGATCATGAATCAACAAAATAAAAATATATACACCACAAAAACATCACTCAACATATCGCATATGCTCTGTAGAGAATAGCTCAATAACAGGTATCATCAGGATGAAAAATTGAAAGAAGGCATAACCAATGAAAAGCAATATGCAACATTTTTTGTTATTATAAAGAACAATATCATACAAAAGATGATGTGTTCATGTTATATAGCACAATAAAGTAGTTGAATTTAAAAATTACACAGCAAAGAATAATGTCTAAATGAATGGAACTAGCCTTTATCTATCCAAAAGGAAATACAGATTCTGAATATGTTAGTGTACGCAAGAGGGGGAAAAAAGGCTTTTGCAGGAAAAGAGAAGCCCTTTCCAAAAGGATTATTGATCATGGAGAAGAACAACCATATGCAAGGTGGGCAACTAAAAATATGATGGCTGTTGAACACCAAGCTAGTTCAAGAAAAATTGTTTAATTGTTCAAAGAGGTGAAAGGAATATGTACTGGTAAGGCTTGAATCAGGTAAGAAAACTGTCAGTCAATTAAGTACGGTCATAACATGATATTTTCAATTAGTCAGCTCACATGTAAATTTTTTACATGAAATTTCACTTACATCTAACCGGCATAGCATTGGTCGGACTGTACCAGTCACTTGTCCTTTCTTTATAGAAACTACATGATTAAGTGCTGCAAAACAGCAAAGAAATGACAAGATCAGACCTAATCTACTTCCCTTTTTTTTTTTGGTTAAGATCAGTTTTTTTTTTTTCTCTTTTTTTTCATTAGATGAAAGAAAAGATACTAGAGGATACAAAAACAGTAAAAAAAAAGAAAAAGAAAAAAGAGAGAAGTCCTGGAGACAAACAAAACAAAGACACAGCCAAAGGAGAATTACTAGGCCAAAGCATACAAACAAAAGACTAGGAAATCCCGTCTATGCACTAGGTCCTAGACCAATGTCTACACTCTTTTCCTCCATCTTGGCACGTGCAATTCTAGACTCCAGCTTCTGAGAGTCACAGCCAGAAAACTTGAAACCATCAAGGAAATCTGCTAGTGTCATGTCAAAAGAAGGGTCCAACTCTAAAGGCTCTTCGACACTAGACACCTCGTCCAAGCTCTGTAAACTGTCAGAGGCAGCAGTGGAGGCCACTTCTTCTCCACGGTCTTCAGAAAGGAGCTCAGTAGCACTCACTTCAACTGCAACTTCAAGAGTAGCAGATGGGGTAGCGTGAATCTAAGATGCCGGAATCTCAGTAGCTTCTTTACCCAAAGCTTCTATGACAATCTCAGAGGGAGACACATGTGCGTCCTTGGGACCAATCGAAGGCCTTACCTTCAATGAACAAGTAGCCTAAGTATACCCAAAGACACTGCACTCAGAGCAACTAGGGGGCTTCCACTGATATTCAACCACTACAAGGAACTTCTTGCCATAATTACATTTAACCCAAATTGCTTTTATAAAATCACTATTAGCATTCATCTCAACACATACATGAACAAAGCCCACTCTTTCCCATTGAGCTATAAAGGAGTCCACCACTAAAGTTTTTTCAAGTCAACTATCAATATAACCGATGCCTTGTTTATGGAAAAACTCTATAGGCACAATCCAAAGCTTAACCCAAATAGGTAGAGAAGGTATTTCTCTGCCTGGGAATGACATCCCCATTCCCCATAATTAGAGAATAAGAAAACGACTAGCAAAATACAAAGGAGTTTCAAGAACTCTCATAATTTAGTTGTTGTTTCTAAAATTGAAAAGGAATGTGCCTTTCTCGTTACTCAATATTTAAACCATGACAGTCCTATAAAGCATGAGCAATCTTTTCAAAAATGGGAAAGGGAATGCTCTTGCCAAGAAAATGGCCTACCATAGTATTTTTCCATAAATGAGCACCAAACTCAGCCACCTTCAGTGGTGAAGCCACCGCTAAATTGTCACCATCCAGAACAGGAGGCTAAAAAAGAAGGCAGCAGTCAACCTCAAGAGCAACACGAGGGTTAGGGGTGGTTTCCAATGGAGGGCAACTTCCACAGAAGGGGGTTGAGAAGGGGAAAGAGAGGAGAGGGAGATTTAGAAGGATTTTTGAGAGGAAGAGGTGTTCAGAAAGGGGAGAAGGAGGGCCAAGAATAGAGGGCAAAGAGACAAGAGGGGAGGAGGAGAGGGTGGGAGGAAAAGGAGAACTTTTTGGAGTTGGAGAAGAAAGAGCCATTTTGTAAGACAACCCACCAAAGGGTGGTACACCCACCAATGAAGGCACACCTGAAGAAGAAGCTCCAAGCATTGGCTAGAGCACACCCACTTCTCCAGTGACAGGAGCTACATCCCCAGTGGAATGGGTTTCCAGAGGTTGCTTCTTCTGAGAAGTGGAGACCCAGGGGCATGGCCAAAAGAAGAAACCCTAGCTTTTGGAAGAAAACCACAGCAAACGAGAGAACAACGGCTGGTGACGACCACAACCGGTGGAGGACTAACGTTGGTAAGGACAGCAACGTTGGAAAACAGGCAGCAGAAAGACGATGCCGGCAAAAACAGCTGGCTGGTGGCCAGCGACCATACGGTGGCCGGCGGCGAGCGACACCGGCAAGCGGCGGCCAAAGGCAGCTGGTGAACAGAGGCAGGAACGGTGGGATTTGGGGAGGGGGGGTGTTGTGGGTGGTGGGTGGTGGGTGGAGGACGAACCCTAGGCGGGAAAAGCAAAAACAAAAAACCCTAGAGAGGAGAGGATTTTCTCTCTCTACCCACCCTCCACCTTCCCTTGTTCAGGAAAATATACAGAAGTAAGCCATCATCCCTCAATTGATGATTTTTCTTTTCGGATTACCCTCAATTAATTAGTAAAACTGGAATTCTCAGCTTGGGTGATTTTTACTGGATTCTCACCAGTCTTCTCCTCAGCCTGGAGGTTTGTCCATTTTTCCTGTTCAGAGTCCGAAATAGTCAACCCAAACCGGATGTACATGCCAGCATCTATGCCCACATATAGATAAGACATGAATTTTTTTATTGTACTTGTGTATTCACATCCTTACAAAACCATATATCAAACTAAAAAACTGATTCCAAGGCGCCTACATAAGTTACAAGTTATTGGGACAATCCATTGATGGGTAGATCGGCTCCAAATCACAAGCATAGCTAATGTTGGTCTAAAGACTCGATGATGCATTCTAAGCAACTGGTGTAATGAAATTGATATGCTACCTACAGGTGCTATTTTGAAGTCATCATTCATTAGGTTTGGTGCCATCATGGACACTGTTTTTAGCATATAAGAATTCTTCCAGCCTTGTTCCTTAGAGCTGACTATTCTATGCTAATCTGAAAATTTCAATTTATCAAAATCCTATGGTTTGGGGATGCCATGTTCAAGTGCAAAATCCACTTAACCATCAATCGAGATTCCGAGATCTCTCAAACCCCATTGCAATCAGCAACAAATCAATTCCTACCAAAGAATATAAAGAGGCAAAACACTGACAATAATGCGCTGAAGTCAAATGTCAGATCATGATATGGAGACCAAAATCTAGAAAGATGCAATTACCTCCCATGGGCATGGAAAGATAGTGATAAGTCAAAAAGCAAGCATCCAAATCTTTTAATGTTGGACCTGTTGGAATTCGATAGATAGGATACCTAAAAGCATATGACAGCAGAAAGTTAAATCCTTATGCATTCCAAAGCCACAAAAATTTGACAGTAATGAAGCCTACCATGCTACAGAGACCCAACTTTGTGGTAGCAAATCACAACTTCTTGTTGTTTTCAGTGCTGGACACCGGCATGCAAGATCCACTATCTGATAGAATGAAACAAGAAGTAGAAGAAGCTGTTACATACAGCCAATGTCGGAACTCACTGTATGCTCATTCACTTGGAATTTGGAAAGTATTAACCTTGTCAGAGAAGGGTTCGCGGCAATAAGGAGGATTGTGTTCCAAGTACTCAAAGAATAAGCAGGAGCCTTTAGAACTGCCCAATTCACCATCGTCGCTAGAAAAGCCATCTTGTCCAGAACTTTGTTCATCACTCATTGACATTCTGTCCATTCTAGATGACAGCGCATTTGCTAAACAATCATAATGCTGAAGATTCCTACGAAATTTATTGGATTTTTCGATCTCACAGTCACTGCTTCCATCACTACTTGTATCCCTGTAGGAGTCACTATCACTGTCCTCACCAACCAATCGACAAAATGAGAACTCATAAGTCATACATAACTCATCTTCCTGTCATATAAGGAGATCCAGACAGGACAGAATGAGGGAGGAGAGAAAATATGCAAGGTAACATTGTAGTTTAGCAGAAGGCAATCAATACAATTCAAAGACCAAAAATACAATGAAACAATCACTACATGGTTTTGCAGCCAGCTTATCATGTTTTGGCCAAATGTAGCAAGAGCGTCTCTATTGGGTTTATGTTAATTGCAGGTTTAGTATATTACTCCATAGCGTTCTCCTTATACAACAAAGGAAAATACTGTAAGCTGGGGATTTCTTCTGCTACCAATAAACACATTATTATCTGCTAGTTTAAGCTTTCAGATGAAGTGTAATGGCTTGTTATAATTTTAGCAAGAGCTAAATACACTATTCAATGCATTAATCTTATTTGCAACTGGTGCCTGCCATAGCAAATAATCTCTGTCCAAGTGAATAATCATAAAACTAATCACAAAATGGCAATCCGCAGGGCTTAGACAGGAGACACCACATTCAACAGAAAGATACTAACTGATCTATCATAAGCAATTAATAATTGGAACTTCTCGTGTTCTGATTCCAAAACTAGGAAGACAAAGACAGCAATCAATACAAAAATAAAATATACATAAACATATATATATATATATGTTCAGATTGAATACAAGTTAATTTTGCAGAAAATTACATGGCAAGAAGTTAGTTATGTGCTATCATTCATATTCTACAAGCAGAATACGAGTACCTGGACTTGGGACATAACATTGTTGAAGGGCCATATAATTGTATCCCCGACAAATAAGGTACATAGTACTGCATAACAGAGTCATTCCCATCTAGTAACAAGGGAACTCCAGCACCATATGCGCTCCATTCATCAAAGGACTCCCACAAATCTCCCAGTGTGAAGTATGGCTGATATTCTACGTCAATGCAAGTCCTCCAACCTTTCATTGTTGTCTAGACCATGCAAATACAACAAAATTCTTAAGGACATCTGCAGTATAATATCTTAACCAAATCAACATTCAAAAGCCTAGGCATGCAAAAGCATACCAGCTGGATGCGAACTGTGGGGGAAATTACAACACTCAAGGACTAGGCACCTATGGAAATCATTTTTTTGCATCTTAGAGGTGGTAAATACATCTGATGGAAGTCATTTATATGAAATATTTGTAGCAGAGATAATGAAAATGGTTTCCTTTCCAAAGAAGAGAATATCTTTTTCCTGCATACTCCATTCTTTCAATCTGAATATTAGCCAGCACTTTCTATCAAGGGACACCATTCCAACCATTAGCCACTACCAACCAAGACAACCCGATGGCTTTCAATCAATACCTTAACATATCAATTTCAAGCACCAAAACGTTAAGAAAAATTAACATACTACTGAAATTATTCCCAGCAAAACAAAGGCACCCTTAACGTGAAAATGAATCATAAAGTCAACTCAACTGGCACATTGCACACACCATATAATCATTACACATTATATAGACCAAAATCCTGAGTCTTCTGCAAAATGATGACCAATCAAATTAAAGAACCGAATTTTAGATGCCAAATTATAATATCTCTATGCAAATAATCAACACATAGCAACATAGATAAATCAGCACAAGATCAACCTTAGCTAAATACTGAGCGGAGACAGAAGGTCTGGTTGACTCCAAGAATCTCTCAAGATTACTCTGAGAAACCTTAGAACTTATATCCACTGATTTCTTATCAGATACAGACACTTTTCTCTTTGGAGAAATATAAGACACTTCAGTTTCATCAATCTTGCTTCTCTCAGTTGCTTGTTTTTGCAACTGATTCTGATTCTTTCTCCCCTTCACAGGAACATAGACCTGATCGTCTGCACGAACTCTACCGAATTGCAATCCAGTACCCAACATTCTCACAGCAAAGGTGCTCTTAAATCTTAATCCTCCTTATAATGCTATAAATAAAATGTATTAGAAGTTCAAGAAAATGGTCTACAGTTTCAATCTCTATCACTTTTCCACCACTTCTCAATCAAAAAGACTAAAAGCTGAAAAACCCAAGTCAAATAAACGTATAGTAAACAATATAACCTGACATAAAATATGGAGTTTTTACGTGTCAAGGTCTCAGATTTATGGGTATTTCAATATATAAAAGACAACCCAGAAATCCTATAATCCTAATAAGTTAAGAATAATCTCAGAGATTACACATTTATGATCAGATTATAATAATTATAATGAAACTAAATCTCAAGATTCATTGTAAGTTGAGAACTGAATATAAACTTGAAGGTGGGGAGTTTTTGCTTGAGATTAGAGCAAGATTTATAAAAGAAAAGGCTTCTTGCTTATGAAAGGAAGAAGAAAGCTTGAAGGAAAGGAGAGAACACAAAATGGGTAAGCTTGAAGAGAATGTATTATATATTCTTGGTGAAGAACGAGGTACAACTCCAACACAACATAAGCAACTCTTTTCTGCTCTGGTCTGGTCCGGTTTTTTGTGCTGCGATGTTTTACTTTCTAATTTTTCATTAATTTATGTTTTTCTTAATATTAATAATAAGTTGAATAAGTAATTAAAGGGTTTTTGTGTAGTGTGTTGTGTGTTTGGTGTTTTATTTTATATATTTAATTAAATGGAAAGTGATATATAAAAGAAATTAAATTATGAGTGAATTGGTTGGAATTTTTCATTTATGGTAAATGAATTGGTTGAATTAAAAAGGGTAGTAGGAGTAGGAGATTATGATTATGGGCTTTTTTTTTTTATGGGAAATATCAAATATAGGATGTTTTTATTTTTTTTTAATGGTGGGTTTGGTTTGGAAGGTGTCAGTCACACGTGCACTTCATGAGTAGGTGCAACACGTGTATGTGCCATTTGCAAATTGATGCTTCATCTCTCTTTCCATTTTTCTATTATTTCTTTTTCGGTACCTCCACAACGTCCTCATTATATATATATATATATATATATTTAAGTAGATGTTGTGCTCAAGCTCCGTCTTGAACTATTTATTCAAACCATTAGTTAAAACTCATCTGTTTATAAAATTTAATATTTCCCAAAATATAGATTTTGGTTTCAATCTGAAGGGTTGAGGTGAAAAAAAAATTATTGATTGAAATGAATAAAAAAAAAAAATCAATCACGTATAAACAGTTTTAAGGCTAATAATTTATATCAACATATTATGTTCATGTCTTTATTTTGTGTCGAATTTATGTTAGCGTCAAAAGGCACATGAAATTAAATAAATAATACAAATAATTAGTTTACAATATAATTATATTCATATTTATTTATATCATAGTTACGTTTTTTTATTATATATCTTATTATATGCTATATTTTCTTTTTATAATCACGTTTTTAATCATATCATGTTCGTATATGCATTAACTTATTGTGTCAACAATTACTATAGGTAGGCACAATTTTGTTGTTATGATTCATCCATTCAAATCAAATTAAACTTTATATTATAGTTTACTTCGTAATTTTTTTAAATCTAAAAAAAGGGTTCAGCTTATTTTATTTCACAATCTAAACAAAAAAAATTAAAAATATTTAGGAAAAATATGAATATTTTGATGAAGTTTTCTTACTATCAATAAAAAAAAAAGGTATTTTCCATACAATTTTAAGACCAAGAACTTAAAAGCTTTCCCCATATATTGCATGTTTTACATTCTACACAATTCATCACACTACACATTGAAAATAGCTATTAAGTCTTACTATTATTTAGTTAGTATTTCAAAAGTTAAATAGTATTCAAATCAATACAGGAAAATGGAAAAGAACCTTTCTTCACTTATTTTTAAAATGTATAAAATCTGTGGAATATTTGAAAATTTCAATTTCACACTACTCATTCACATTTTTATTTAAAAGTGAAAACACAAATAAATAAACAAAAGAAATTCATATTATATAAAGAAGAGTACTATCATTAAATTTTCATGATTGGCATAGTGATTATCACAACTTCTTTTTCTTCTTACACTTCTTATAGTTCGACTCGATTCAAATCGAACGATGCAATTCATATTTTTTTTTAATGTAAAATAATAATTCCAACTTAATTTATAGTTCAATTTAATTTGATCTAGTCTATTATGTGGTTTGATTTTCTTTTTTTCCAATCCTAGTAAGCCTTTCTATGGTTTTAAGATTTGGAAAAGTGTTATCATTTTCTTCTTACTTGGAAAAATAGACTTCCAGTTTACATTGCTTTAAGTTAGATGTTTGTCTTGGTTTGCAAGGCATCAGGATAAATTTTGAAATTTTAATAGCGAGTATTTCAATATTTCTTTACTCTTTATTCTAACTTTGTCCCTAAAATTAAAGCCCTTTTTTTTTTTGTTGAAAAGTATTAGGAATATTAACTAATTTAAGAAAATAGATTGAATTTGTAATTTGTAGGATGGGATATGTATGTTAAAAATTTTAATCACATCAATTTATTTTAAGTGAGTCATATATAATTTTTTTTTTGTATTTATGTCCATACACAAATTAAATTTGTCCACTAATATATTCCTTCACAACATTAAAAAACACTCTTGTGGTAGTAGCATATTAACATGGTAGATCTCTGATTATAATTTTTTTAGATGTACAATATTTTAATGGGAAAAATGTGATTTTACCAAAATCAAGTGTGAGTATACCGCTAAATTCTCAAAACATGTCTTTTCTCGAGCTTCCAAAAATGCACATTTGCCTCTCTAAAATTGCTATTAGAACTTCCAAACTATTAAAGATAGGTGCACATTGTCTAATTTGGTATGATTTGTGCCTTGAATCATATGTTGTGGTTTAATTTTTTTTTTCTAAATCAAAGTTAATCATATGATTCAATTTATATATTTTTCAAACCTAAAAAAAAAAAAATGGTTCGATCTGATTTAGTCCACAATTTAAGCTATTTCTACATGTGTTATTAATTTTTTTTATACACAATTCAATAAGTCATGAAAAAATTGTATTTGATGTAAAAATGATTTAATTTATTATCATTTCTCTAATATTATTTACCATTTTCAATACCCATTTAATATATTTAAGAAGATTTTATTTTCTTTCTCTAGGTAATTTTGGTTTTTATATCAGTCATTAAGAAAAATATAAAATCAAAATAGTAGTAAGTTACTTGATAAAAACCAAATAAAAGAAGAAATTAAATAAATGACATAAAATTCTCTTTTTTGTTATATATTCTTTATATTTTCACTACCATATTTTTTTTTTACTTACTTATAATTTAGTTTGAAACAGTATGGTTTGTTTTGTAATCTTTTTCGAATCTAACAGAAAATAGTTTGGTTCAATTCATAAGTTTTTCAAACCTAATTTACTATTCAATTATACTTGGTCTAGTTTGATTCACAGTTCAATTGGTTTTTTGTCCAACTCTACAAACTATCACGCAAAAAAAGCTTTTAATTTAGAAACAATTTAAAAGCTTTAACAGTAACTTGAGACAAATGCACATTTTCAGAAGTTTCAATAGGATACAAATATGTTTAGGAAGTATACATATATATGCATATGTACAACGGTTTTAGGACGAAATTGCCATTTTTCCATATTTTAACTCTCATTAGTTTTTTCAAATTATTATTTTTTTAATCTAATAACTTTGATTCACTATGTTGGATTCTAGATCAAAATTATAGGGTAACTTTGCGGTTTTTTTTTTTAACTTCCCCTTTTAACATCTTTTCATAAACAATAATAAAGTGACTTATGTGATGCAAGATATAATTGTGACAAATTTAAATAATTGTCAAGGTCTTATAGTCTAGTTGGCATAAACACTACTCTTCCTTTAGGATATAACTGGTTTAAATGCTCTCTTCTACTAATTAAGTAATATATAATTAAAAAAAAAACAAAATTAATCGGTTATATGAAGTATAAAGTATTTGACTGAATTTTTGCACAAATATAAAAAATATCCCCATACTTATCCATGAAACTCAAATATCAATGGCTTATGAGTACCAAATTCAAGCTTTGTATTAATTTTCACAATCTTGGGGTTTTCTTTTTCTTTTTTTTTAAGAAAGTGCTATAAGGATGTCTTAAAGATAATTTTTAATGAAATATTTTTCACATTTTCAATATAGGCTTTTACATTGCATGTATACTGCATAAAAACCAAGTAAATATGCTAGAATTTTATGGGTTCAATTGTTTAATATGTCATGTCAATACTTTGAGAATTTGGTTTTGAGGGCCTCTTAATTACGTTAGAAGTTCTTTAAACAGAAATTACATTTATGTTATAACTAATTCAATAGCTATGAAATTATTGGAATTGTTGGTACTTATATTATGCGTTTAAACTTACAAAAGATAAGGTCCCTATAAGGATCGGTCCTTAAAAGGGTTTCATGTTCTTAAACTTCGATAAAGGTATTTTTCTCGTGATAAGGACTTTTTTTTTTTTGTTATTTACTAAAGAAGTGACGTTTTATAAAGAAATACAAATAATTTTTATTGTCTTTATTTCTCCAATTGTAGTTCAAGAAAATTGCAAAATGTTACATGAATTTTCATGTTTTTACGTTTCCTTTCTTAGTACTGAAAAAATTATTAATCTTAAAAGCATGGTAGTTAAAATCATGAGTGTCCTTTCTTAGTACTAAAAAATATTGTTAATCCTAAAAGAATGGTAGTTAAAATCATGAATTAATACATATCATTTTATGAATTTACATTTTTATGAAGGTTTTCTAATTTAAATTATAATAAAACCATTCAAGTATAAATTCATAATGGAATCATAAATTTAGATATATGATTTTTTGAATTTATGATTCTACCAAATCTATATCGACTTGATTTATGTCTAGTTGATTATAAAAATAAGAAAAAGAGTTGGGCCTTTACAATTTAAAAACAAGTCCATCAAATCATAATTGAAACAATACTGTATTTATTTATTTTAACTTAAATTGACTAATCTAACTTCACTATCAAAGATCTCTCATTTGAGATTAAATGAATAGCTAAGGAAGACCAAATAATGATTAATTGGATATTCTTGTGAGTTCAAGGGGTAAGGAAAAAGATGAAGGTTATATTATGAATAAAGTTTGTGCATATCTATAGATTTGAAGAGTCGAGAGGGTAGCATTAAAGATGATTTGGTGATTCAAGACGTATTATTAAAGAAACTATTAAAGATAAAGTACAAATGGGTATTTCAAAAAACATGAACTTAAAAGATATAGATATCATTTGTAGTATTAGTAAGTATGATGTTAATGATGGTGATGGGATGATGGTAGTTTTAGTAATGGTAAGATAGCTTGTGATTAATGATTTTTTTTTTAAGTTTTGATTTTATTATAATAATTTATATTTTAATGTAATTTATATTGGTACTAATATTTATATTTTGGCTTCTAATCATAATGATTATACTTAATTATCTATATTATAACATATATTATAATTAAAATTTACATTGATTTTTTTTTAAATTTTCATCATATATTTTAAGCTTTTTATGACATTGTAAGTATATTTATAATTTTTTAAAGCTAGTTTAAGCAGCTTATAAAAACTTATGTTTCTTGATACCAATTCTACAAGTCCTCTACTAATTCTAGGTATAATTGCGGATTCAACAACCTTAAGCCTAAAAGAATAAATTTACTTCCCATAATACTAAGGTTCTCAAAATACAACTTGCAGTGACTATTGGAGGTTTAAGGTTTAAATTTAGTTTTTGAAAGGTAATTATAAAAAGTGTACAAAAACCAAAGTTAATTTTCATAGTACAATTTATTCATAAAAGTAATTAATAATATAATTAAAATGCCCTAAAAAAAAATCAAAACTAAAGGCAAGTGGGTTGTTTTTTTTTCTCTTAGCTTAATTCATCATAATTTAATAAGCCTTTACTTTTAATTGTAAAACTGAATTTAACATCTAAACAATTTAATGAGCTTAACTTCAAATTGGTATCTTTCCTTAGTAGTTTTTGTAAAATAGAATTGCCCTTTCAAAAGAAACTTACATTTCTTTCTATTCTCTTTTCCAAGAGCTCTTCCTTCTTCCCAATTTCTATGATAGTATGTAAAGCATATGTAACTCCTTATCTTCCTTTCATGTCATCACAATTCATCTAATGTTTGTAAAACCTTAACTAAAAGTTTGAACGAATTAGGAGAATCTACCACTTCCATGTGTGGAAGAATATGTGCCAAAAGTTAGGTAAGCATTTTCTTTCTCTTGAAGTTTAGAATTAGTCAAGGAATCTAGAAAAAAGTAAATATTTTAAAGGAATTTGCATTGTCAAATCTTGAGAGCAAGGCATGTTGTAATCTCAAATTATAGTCTTTTTGCATACGTGTTTAAAGGATACCACAAATATGTTTTAAACATTTGGAAGAAGAAGAATATTGAATTAAGGATTGTTACTTGTAAAATCAAATAATTGGAATAGTGGTGTTTTTATTTATGAATTTTTATGTTATGTGTTGTTTACTATAAAAGATGTGTTTTTAGAGATTATAAAAGGGAAAATATGGATTAAGAAGTTAGTTTGATGAAGTTTTTGACATTTGGAATGTTTTGGGAAGAAAGAAGAAGGTCAGCATTAGCTTAAGGTAACTCTATTAGTCATGCTACCCAAATGTGGAAAATCGAAAAAAGGTTGGTAGATTCTATCGATCAGCTCTAGCCCATGGTCAATTGCACCTTACCCCATCAACTAACCACACCCTAATCGATCACTATCCCCATGGCACCCTCAATTCAACCTTTTAAAACCTTGGTCAATGTACTTGCTTCTAGAAAGGTTTTAATTTTTTTTTTAAAGGTTCTTAAAACTATTTAAAAGTAAATCTAACCTCTAGAGATAAGATTTAAAACTTAGAATGTTATTAGGAATTTAAAAATAAACTTCTATGCTTGTTTTCAAACATTGATATTTTTAGTGATTAGTTAGAGTTTAGGGAGCATGATTTAGGTATATAGTCACTATGCGTAATGGATGTGCATGTTAAGTTAAACAATCAAATGGATCTTACTATCATGAAAACATAAAATAAATTTATTTATTGTATTTGGATGAGGCCAAAAGATCTAAGGTTACCAGCAGTTAGCTAGACACTCGTTAATCAATAGACTGGTGTTTTGAGTGGAGTAATGCACTCCAATGATATAGTAGCTAGGTGCTAACTTGCTAGTGCTATTGGCTTAGGAGATTATCAAGGTTAGAAATATTTTTTTAGAAGGATGCTACAGTTGAATTGTATTGACAATGTAGAATGCTTATATGTACAATTGTAGTGGATTAGTATTACTACTAGTTGGTTAGGTAATAACTTTGGGATGATGCATTAGTTTATCACTCATTGGTGTTTGAGGGTTACTCGACATCGAATATATGTATTTGTGCATGTATATATGTGCACATGTGTGTGTAATATAGAGTCATGGGTTACTTTAGATCTTGCAATGTCAAGGTTATACTATATTGAGCCACTTTATTAAAGATAATAAATTCTTATATTATGCATTATTGCTAAGTTTTTTATTTGTGATTGGATTACATGCATTTGCATGTATTTGCAGTAACTATGTACTTAGCTTAGGCTCGCTCTTGTGAAACTCTTTGTTTTTATGATAACAAGTGCTTTAGATGGAATAGATTATGTCACGCTTTGCAGTGAACCCAGGTCGTGACAGCCTATCATGAATGCCTTATTACAGTAAAACACTTGTGAAGCATCTACTCTAACTTCAAGTTTATTACTAGATATACATTTAAAAGGATATGCATTTATATAGAAGCTTTGAAATATAAAGCTTAAATACTAGAAGGAAGGTGAAACTAAAGGAGTAAACTATATAGTGTGGGACTATATCTAAAAGAATATAAAAAAATGGAAGTTTACAAAATATTTCATGGTTCTAAATCCTTTTAGGTATCTCTAGCTCTATCCACTCAAACCTTATTGAAACCATATCCTACTCAATGGAGTTGGAGGAATTTACTCTGGTGGTTCTTTTAGTGGTCATATGCACAAAAGGACTTGCAAATCACCGCTTAGTGAGATAAGAGTGCAACATTCTCATTACCACCTAAATACAAGCAATTACAAGCAAGTTATGAACCATATGTTATACAAACAATGCACATGGCCTTCTAGTAACTAACATAAAGTTTAGGGTTTACTCGCTTTGATCTTAAGTTGGGGATTTGCAAACTACCATCGGTGCTCGAGAACACAAACTTATATTTATACGCATGCTTATATTCTTAATAAGCTTAAGGTATTTTTTATGCACTTCTCAAGTAAATAAATATATTTATTTTATTAATAAGCTCAAGGTATCTTAATTGCATTTCTTATGCACACATACCCAAAATGACTCATAAGGCCCTTAAATGGGCCTTGTCATATGCACAAGAACCCCCAAATCACTTAGTTTCAAGTGGAAAAGCAAGATCCTTACATAATCCTTCCCAATAGTCATGCAGTAGTAATGACATTCAAATAATGTAGGATTCCATCTAACACATGTTGAGTTTCACTCAAATCTTTAGTTTTTATTAATTTAATATGAGCTAATCAACCAATATATATCACAATCACTCCACATGTAGCATAAATATTCAAGCCAAACAATAGCATCACAAAGAAGGTTCATCTAATATATATATATAAATGATCATCATCCGCTTAATCACAAACATTTTTTTTTTAATTATTATTATTATTTTCTTGAGAATAACATATGTATTAATACAAAATCAACAAAAATATTAAATTAAGGATGTGGAGTTGTATTAATCGTGTTTATTTTGATATAATAGGTTCCTCATTTAACCTCTTTAAAATACCCTAGAGTGGTCCAATTAATTTGATTTTCAACTATCAATATTACCTTAGTTGAGGTACTTCTATAGAAATGGCTTAGGAGAAAAACTAAAGCTTTGGTTTGGGGAACATACTTACTCCACATTAGTGCCACACATGAAAACTATCTCTATAGGATACATAGTGACTACATTTCATTGTTGGCTCATGGCTTGTCTATTTAATAGTCCTAGAGCTTTAGTTTTAGTAGTTCTTATAATGATAATAGGAAAGGAAGAGTAAGAAACATAAGCTATTATGATTATTATAAGTGTTATAGATGACAGGAAATTAAGAATTCAATCTTCACTTCACGCATCGGTAACCTAAACTTCACTTTTGTATTATATAATGATTCACTATAAAATATCCCTTAGCAAGAATAAGTTTTTCACGGAGAATCATTGTTTACGGTTTGAAATAGTCATGGGGAAGCTATGAGTAATCAAGTTCTTCACCTAGAATCAAATAACAACAAATTTACTAAAGAATCTAGTAGCATAACTTATTGAAACTTGAATAAAATAAAATTTATGAATTTTTTTTCAAGTAAAACTTTGAAACTAAATGTTGTTTGTTTTGATTCAACTTCAAAACCTAAGTTTAATCTTTACCTATCAAGCTTAGTGCTGTTGTGAAGTACTCTTTATAAGGATTACTATAAATCCAACAAGTTTTTAGAGTTAGGATAGAAATCACTTAGCGATATTCGAGAGATCCTCTTAAGAATAGATAAGATACTTAAACCTAACTCTAAAAATTATCCTAACTAACCCTGATATATATCACAAAGCCCTAAAACAATGAATTGAAACCCTAAATTGGTTCTAAACCCTAAAACAATAATTCAAAAATCCTAAACCCCAAAATGGAAACCCTAAATCTTAAAGTAATCAATTGAAAACCTAATTTGAGTTGAAAACCCTAACATACTAACTTGAAGCCCTAATTCAGTTCATAAACCCTAAACCGAGATTTTGAAACCCTAAAGTCAACACGTAAAACATTAAAGGTAAATTTACCCTAAAGACATCATAATCCACACAATCAAATATTGATAGCTAAGATTACTTCACGAACAACATTAATCAACACAATCTAACATTGAATTGCATCAATGTGGCATGAAACTAAAGCATGACATAGCTAAGGCATTTTGTTCTCCAATCATCAATTAACTTAAGTTAACTAAACCATCTTTAGTCAAACTTAATTAGGAAGTTAAACAACCTAACGCCATGGATCTATCAATGGATAAAGCAAATTAGCCCAAGAGAACCCCTAATGACCATTGACCCCTTTAGGTACTAACCATTCCTTGACACCTTGCATTCATCCATGGGCTTAGCTTCAAGGGACATAGACTAATAGGATTAGGTAGTTAAGAGACACTTGTCAAGACATGTGTAGAATTTTCTTAATTTGGTAACTGATTAAATCTAGGATTATGCTAAAAACCACTAGATAAGAATAAAATCCTACCAACCCTATTAACCTTTGTGTAATAAAGATGCCTTAAGTCACCAAGTTAAACAAACTAAAAAAACACACTCACCTGCACATTGTTGGCTACTCTTTCTTCCCTTCCCTTCCATTTCATTTTCCATTTGCAAATTCCACAAACCCCAAGCAATTTTAGTTTCACACAAAGAGAACACACAGTTACTTCCAAAAATTCTACTATCATCGCCATTAATCATGTGCCACCACCATCCTTTTTTATTAAAATTTCCACCACCATTAACAACCAATTCTAGACCCACTAAAAGAGTCACAATCTACCCCCATTCTAAGCTTAGTTGAAACTTTAACCTAAGCTTCACCCATTTTACTTCCAACCTAAACTCTTTACAAACTAGCACCTAAACTTTAATTAGAAGGACATTAAAGTGGGTAAGAGCCATTAGAAGCCTGGATGTGGGCCTCAGAGGAAGTTTGAGAGCTTGGACAAGGCTTTGAGCAAAGGAGGAGGCTAGAAGTTCAACTTTGAGAAGTAGGAATATTACCCTCTTAGTTTTCTTATGAAATTGAGATTTCATTTTAAAATGTTTGTAACCTAGTATAGAGTTTATTTTTAGTAGAATGTAACTATTGTAGTATGATTTTTTTTGTTATGTAAATGTAAAAGTTTAATGTTAACACATGTATTTTTTCAAACAATGTAACAAAGTAGATCTAAAGTAGGCTTTCCTATTAATCTAATATGAAAAGATGAAAGGAACATGACCATGTATGCCCTTCCCTATCTTGGCCTAAACACATAAGGGGCATAGGAGACTTAAAATTTGGTTTATCAAGTGTTCCATACCATTAACTAGCATTAAGAGATGATTAGGAGTAAGTTGAATGTGATTAAGTTGATGGAATCTCTTTGTTGAACCCACTAAACCAACATAAAGAGAGGGTAGGTTAATGCAATTTTCCTTTAATTTTATCTTACAAATATAATAAAATATAATTACAGGAAGATTAGAATTAAAACTCCCTAATTAGATGCTAATATTAAGGCTTTTGGTGAAAATATGCAAAACCAATAAAAGGGCCTTAAAAATCTAACTCGGGTTGAAACAACCAGCAAGCTTGGTAGATTATTCTTCACTTATTTCACCAAATAAAAGCCTAATTAAGATTAGGAGTTGATTAGAATTAGTTTCCTTAAGTTTAGGGCTTAATTGAAACCATAAAGCCTCAAAATGCTCTTAAAAGCCCGACTAACAAAACTAATCTAACCTTTAGCCCAATTTTTTGACCAAAAATGGCCTCACCATGTGAAAGTATGCTAAAAAACTTTCGAAATGACTATAACAACGCAAATAATGAAATTAAAACGAAAGTTATGGCCAAAATATGAAACTAATAAAAAATGATAAGTATAGCGAATTTAGTTGAAATAATTGAAATAGTTTATTATACTTATGCTTATAGAACATTATTTTCCTTATTAGGTGATATTGATATTGAGCATAGGCTACTTGAGGATTATTATGACCAGCAGTGGATAGGGTTGAACAATTATTCTTATGATTATTATACTTGTTTGTGGTTGTAATTTAGTAGCATTTAAATGATTTATATGCTAAATTGAATGTATAGGGTTTGAGAATTGCATGTGGTTGACTTATGTGGTGATTCTTGATAAATTACAATAGTATATCAGAACCATTTGAGATATGATGTTGTGCATTAGAATAATAGAGTTGCTTAGTGTCTATGATAATGTAATGGTTACCTTAGTAATTGGACCGAACAATATTCAACCTGGAAATAAATTAGATCATTCATGCATATCATTACTTGCATGTAGAAGGCCATCAACATCCTGTAATGGTGCGAAGATGCCATATAGAGGTGATTCTCTATATGTAACCTTGCCTTAACCTTTGGGAACTATTGAGTACTAGGAAATGCTACCCTCTGATTTAGGTTAAGTCCAATTCACTACTTAGGGGTTAGCGAGATTGAGTGAATTACCCATTTTTATACCCCTTTAGGCATATACAATATTGCTATACTATTTTAAGTGTATATAATTGCTAACTATAAACTTTTGAGATGTGAAATGAATAGTTAAGCCTAGGATGATTAGAACTTGAAGTTGACATGTTGGTTATTATTTCCCAACCCAAGTAATGGAAAATGTAAATCCATACTATATATAACTTTCAAATGATTGTACATGTTGTCACATTTTGTATGCTTGTCCATGCATTCATATGCTTGCTAATTAAATTGTTTGATAATTGCATGCCAGTATAATATGGGGAATATCTCACTAAGCTAGTTATAACTTACACTCCTATAATATGCCATTGTTACAAGAACATACCTGATTAGAGTCTACCTATTAGATACCAGAGGTTAGTACATGAGAAGTTGGGTGAAGAGTGGGCAAGATGAGAGTATGAGCGATTATTAAGACTCTATTTAGCTTTTGATGTATTTTGTTTACTTATGAGCAAGCGCTTAGACTAACTTTAGTACTATTGCTACTAATTCTATTAACCATTGGATAATAGGTAGGATCCTAATCCTAATGTTCTTATACTACATAGAATTGTAATTTGATATAGAGTAACTTTTAGTGAGTATGTTTTGTACTTTATATTGGAAATTTTTAAATAACAAGAGAGTTATTCCTAGATTTTCATATCATATACAATGAGCTGTTATAACAAGAGTATCCCTTGGGGTGTGACAATTACAATGCTACTTTCAATTCTTGATTTGGAGGTGATTTAAAAAAGTACGATTGAAGTTTTTGGAGATTTATGAACTTTATAAAATAAAAAATTTTCAAGAGATGATAGGAAAGTTTTTAGTCATTTGAAACTTTATAAGTGAGGAGAGAGAAGTTTTCATTTGAGGGTTTACCTAAGTATGAAGTAAATTGGTAAGGTCAATTGGATTTATCTAAATATTGGGTTTGGCTAACATGTATACTAAGCATCATATTTAATTATTAAAACTATACTATTTTCAAATGAAAATTTACATATAGTTTAAATAAAATATTCTAAATTTAAATATATACTTAAAATTTCTAATAGATTATCCTAACTTTATAATTTTAATTCTTTTATTTATTTGTTATAAATTACCTAATGAGTCCGAATGTTGCTTAATTCTCGTGTTTTAATTTAGTCTTATTTAATATAAGGCTTTTATTATTATAATTAAATCGTTAATTTGATATTAATTATTATTGATCTTAGATATAAGTTATACCTTAGATGTCGGGATAATGTTAGCCACTTTGATTACGTTGAGTATTAAATGAAAAATGGGTGTGGTGCTTATTTTTGTTGGACTTTGTCAATCTATGTGAGCTAGAAGTTGATGTCTAGTTTGTTTTTTTAGAATTGTGATTAGACCTGAGTTGTCCTTTCATACGATATGGATTACACTATGTAGATTAGTTGGAATCTTGTGAGCCACTCGATTATGTATATACTTATGGTATGATCATTATGTGAGTTAATAGTTTCTTTTATAAATTGTGGTATTTAGGAGGCTTTTAAACCTTTGTATATCTTTGCTGAAGTATGGATATGTGATGGAATTATTGTACCTTAGATTGATTTTTTAGTCTCACTTTCAAAGCTTAATATAAGATCTTAAAATATGAAAATTAAGGTTTAAATATACTCCAATTACACAATAAAATAGCTAAGATATCCCTATAAAAATATGTCCTTTTAAATGATTTTATTGATATACCATGTGACATGCTCACTTATATGTCTCACAATTAACTTATTGGTATCAATCACTTTAGTGAACCCTTGCGACTTCTTGTTGGATCATAATACTTTAGTTCAAGCCTTTTTAACTTTATTATTTTGGTATCATCAGTCTTCTTGTGAAATTATCTATTTAAAAAATAAGTAAATTCCCACGTCTTCAAATTTTTTTTTTTTAGATTATTCCAAAGATGAATATTTTCAAATAGGTACCTGCAAAATAAATAATAGAATAAAATAAAATAAAATAAAGAAAGACAAATCTATATGTATTCATATGTTCTAAACTATTATTACATACTTGAAATGTTGGCTGTGAATAGTCCTTTTAGTAGGGTTTAATAATAATTTGAGAATATTTACATATTATTAAGAGTTATGTTTTTTAAAAAATGTACTTTTAATTATTCCAAAAAAAATATTTCAAAATGAGATAACATATATAGCTTCAATAGATTATGTTTTTACAAATATATCCCTAAGATGAAATTAAAAGTTACCGTTACGTTGCTGTCATTTTTCCGTATTCTTATATGGATTTTTTTGATGACCATGGAAAAATCGCTTTAAGTTGATTTTGAATTGTTGAAGCCATTTTTATTTTCAAAAGCATCAATTTCGTAATTTCAAAATCATCAATTGTAAATGTCCAGACTCTAGAATTATTTTATAATATAATTATGACATCATCAATCCTTTTTTTTTTTTAATAATTTCAATTGTGGATGAGATATAGCAACATTTAAAGGAAGCAAATCAACAAGTAGATAGAAATTGCCCTAAAATAATAACTAAAAAGAAAAGGTTAGAGAAAATTTGCCTTTTTAGTTTACAAAATCGAGGATGCCTCTTGCTCGTTCAAAGTGCTATCCTCATGTGGCCGGCAATCACGACCGCCCCAGCTGAAAAAGAACGGCCGTATTAAAAAGAATTATTGTCATCGAGATGGCGTGGTGGACAAACAAATTCAATTCTGACCATTCATCTTACGATAATAATAAATTATTTTTTTCATCTTATAATAATAATAATAATAATAAATTATTTTGGGACAAAGCCTTGGCTTAAATATCATATAAAATCCATTAAGAGTACTGTGGTCGGCAAGCTAATTACTAACCCCTGTCTTATTTAAATTTTCTTTTGTTTTCGCTATAACAGCTGATTTATTTATTTATTTATTTTTTATAGTTACAAGTATGCCTCTAAAATTTTGTGAGATGCGTATAGACTACAAAATCCAGAAAATACTTGCTTTTAACCTCACGTAACTTTAAATATATATATATATATATCTTTAAAGCATTGCTAACATTCTAAAATTATAGAAAAAAATAATGATAATTTTAAAATTTCAGAAATGGTTTAAAAGATATATACATATTTTCAAATTTATGACACTTTAAAAATTTAAGGAATCTATATATATTTGATAAATATTTTGCATTGTATTTATAAATTTTTTTTGGTTTTATGTAGGGTAACCGTAACATTACCCTCTCTCCCAATTGATGTAGAAGAGCGAAAGCAATCAATTATGGAAGGGCTAAAAAATTATAGAAAATTAATTAACGAGAAAATTTAATTTAAATAATGATTATACGATGAGTGCTAAAAAAATAAAATATTTTTCTTTTATTTTTCATGAAACAAAATGACAACCTCAAAATGATATATGTAGTAGCTCACACGGTTAGATTTAGATAATAACTTCATGTCATTTTTAATTTGTATGATCTCATATCATACGATGGATTTTGATAGCTTTATACCATCAATGGAAAGAAAGTATCAAGCTAACTTTTATGAAATAATTTTGTATTCTAGAAAACTAATTTATAAATATATTTAGAAAGTAAAAGATTTGCTAACTATTTCAATCTAACTAAATCCTAGAATAATAAAACCATATCTAGCTTAAATAATGTAAAATAAAATAAGATTTACTTGCCTTTTCTATTCCGCAACACCAGTATTTATAAAATTATCAATAAAAAAACCTCGAAATCCTTGTTTTTAATAGTGATTTTACCCCTTTTAACCATTGCCAATTTGTATTTGCCTTCCTAAATTAAAAAAAAAAAATGATTTAATCCTCCCCGCTCGATCCATTACCTATGAGATGTTGCCCTCCAAAAATCTAAAATTCATGAGGAACATATACATCTACTTGTGCATGGCACTGTGAAGAATTTGAAATATAGTAAAAGCTATTTTTTAATTGTTATTATTATTATTCAATCACATGTATGATTTTCATTGTTGGACTGTATGGAAAAAAGTCCAATAGCTTTATGGTATGTCTGGTTCACAAAATAGAATAAGAAAAAAAATAAAATCATAATTCCTAACAAATAAAATAGAAAAGGACTACATTTCATTATTTGGTCAAACTTAAAATGACATCAATAATAGAATAAAAACATATCTAGCAATACCATATACTTTAGTCCATTTTATGCCTTGATAGTTTGGCTAAGGTCTTATGGATAAATGTAAAAATATATTGAAAAAGACTAACGAATAAAAGTAATCATTCATTTGATTCAATAAAGAAATTACAATTCTATTGATCCTAGTTAGTAATGGAAATTGAATTGGTTGATGCAAAACTTTAACTCTTTTTCAATACATTTAGAAAGTCTCCTTTGATAACAAATAGCATATTTTAAATGAGTATTCGTAGTGGAAATTAAAAAAAAAAAAACATAGATTAGTAAGATGTAGTAAAATAAAGAGTAAGGGTTTAAAAGATTAGGCAATCAATTTATAGTAGTTTCATTATGTGTGTCAGTCCACTCTTGCGACCTTCACACATTGGGGTCATCTAGTCTTTTTAGATTCATTCCACTATATCAATCAATCAATCATAACTTTGAATAGTTACAACACAATTAGCTACATAGCTCAATCATTCATTGTATTACCTCACTTAACTTCCTTTTTCATGTATCTTTCTCATGTTTATTAAACCCCTTTGTATATTTGTTCTTCTAATCATCCTTAAGATAAATTTGTAAGGTCTACAATTTTGAATGATATTCTTTTCATGTGCTCCTTATTGTTCTTGATTGACTCTAAAATTGCTTCAATGATACATTAGGAAATCGATTATAATCTCTTGCTTTTCTAATGCATAATCTTGGTTAAAATATCCCCTTATTAATTATTCTTACCAACTGCTTATGTAGAATATATCAAATATATTATCCAAATATATTCAACCAGTATAGGTGGGTCTTGTAAACTTCAAACTTTCTAATCCAGTTCTTAATTGAGAATGCTTATCTACTTTTCGGATACTAGCTTTCAACTTTTTTGTCCAAAGTCTTTTAATATTTAACATTCTGCTTCTATTACTTGCTTCTGATCTTTGCTTGTGTCTTCTAACCCTATCCGATTCTTTCTTTTAATATGTCAAGTTTATCTACACACTATTTAATATAGTTTTAAGCTTTAAGGAGTTATTCCAAAACTTTCTTTGATTTAATCTCAATTTGAACTTTTGTTTAATACCTCATATTAATTCTACACACCAAATAAACTTTGTTAGCAAACACTTAATACGTGTTTTTGGTATCATCAAAACTATATCAAAAGTTGTAACAAATTCCTTAGTTTGAGTAGTAGGAATTCTATAGAATAGCTACACAGCTCATCAAACATAGTAATAGCTCTATGGGAAAATAATAGCTATTCCACCTTATGAGGTATAAATGAGATAAATCTACATGCCAGATACTTAAATTCGGTTTGCTATTAACTTTAGGTGGACTTGACTACAGTTGAGTCATGTTCAAGTTCAAAGCAATTTGATTAATTTATCAAGTTAAGCTTGAGTTTTATAATATTTGGTTTAACTAACTCACAAACCTAATCGAGCCTAAATGTTAGTCAAGTCAACAGTGAGTCTAAATTGAGTTTATTTATTAATATTATTTTAATTAAATTAATGATTCTTTTATATTATCGAGTTGAAATGAGCTTATTCTAGTTGAATTTGAACTTGGAGTTGAGCTTAAGTTTAAAATTATAAGCTTAATAAAGTTCAAGCTTGATCTCGAGCTTTGAAATACCAAGTTAAGCCAAGATGGCGATTTGATTTAAACGTAGTATTGTGTCATTTTAGCTTGCTTATTTACAACCTATTCTATTTTTATGAAATCAACCATGGCATTGAATATTATTTTTACTTATCTTTAATCATCATAAACAGTAGTAATATAGATCATTTAACTCTAGCAAATTCCTTTATAGGGAATGTGACACACAAGAAAAGGAGGTCCATACATCAAAGAGTAAAGCTTATATATGGAATCGTTTTTCGGTAAATTATGTATTGAAGAATGAATATTTAGAGTCAAGTTCAAATAGAGTATTGAATTTTTGTAGTGATTAAAATAGATAATAAACTCTATGTAAAGTGGTCTAAATACATCTTGGCATTATGGCTCTAGCATAATGATGCCAAATCATGGTGTTATGGCATGTTAAAAACACGAAATATTAATCTACCAGTATACAATTTTCATCCTCTATTTGAACATAATGTCATCCTTTGTTTGCACCACTTTTACATTGTTCATCCTCTAAGAAAGTTCATCTATTTGAATCATTAAAAATTTTCATCTTTATTTGAACTTGACCTCAAAGGTTGATCATTGGATGTGCAATTTCCCCTTTTCCTAAATATAACCCTTCCAATAAAGGGGATAATTAAGATAAAGTTGTCTAGTGACCACATAACTATTTGTGTTGTTTTAGATTTTTATTTTGTTGTGCTAAAGCGGTAACTCTTAATTTTATTTGTTTCATAAATAGGCTCTTGTTTAAGTACTTAGCCAATTTTCTAGTTTAAAATATGATTAAAATGCCTTGATGAATGACAACATAATCCATGTGGCATTTCTCTTTTATCATTCTTATTCTACTTATTAAGTATAAAGATCATGTTTCATAGAGTTATAAATAAGTTGAGTGGAGTTGGTACAATATTGAATTTGAGCTTGACTTTCATATACGAAGTGAGCTAAGTTTTGAATTTTGTACATAAGCTTGACTCAATTAAGATCATTTTACTTGAAAAAAAAATTCATAGCAAAAAGAAATATTACTACCCCAACTTTTCTTGAGATAAACTTCACTTAAGTTTAATCGAGTCTAATAAGATTCATAAGCTCATCGAGTCAGATGTCATGAAGCTCAAATTTTATTCAATATACACACTCAAATAACTTGACGTCAAACTCAAAGTCAATTGCAATCAAATTAAATTCGAGTAAATATTTGAGCCAAACTTGAGTACTTTGCTAGTATGTCAAATTCGTATATAATCTTAACATTTTTTTTAAATACTTTCTTATATCTAATTTTATTCATTTTTTTTAATTTTATATATGTGCATGGCACGTAATGCACTGGTCTACCAGTGAGAAAATCCATATGGTTGCACTTTCTAATGAGTTCGAGGAGTATAGTTATGGAAATTCACGCTCATTGGCAATAGTTCCTCCTCATTTCCCCCCTTCGTGATCGAGTACAATAGCGATGTTTAAGGACGTGAAAGTTAAAATTTATTGGAAAGTTGTATATTTGCAATAGTTAAAGGGTAGAATTACTATTGAAAAAGTTTATGCAATAATGTTAAATTGAATATGGTGATAAATGACAAAAATCCTTTTATAGATAAACCTTTTCAATGAGTTTTGGGAGAATATAAAAAAAAATGCATATTAATTATAATTAAGAGAGTTATGTTGCAAAACCTTTTATATTTTAGGAACATGACAAGAACATTTTGAGCTATATGATTTACAAAGTATTATGATTTAATCATAGTATCATGGACTTATCTACATCTTTTAACCTTTTGATTTCTATGAAGCATGAAAGTTTTAAGGCCATATGCCATCTTAGAAGTAAGCCAAAACACCCTATAACTTCCCTTTTACTTTATTCCTAAATCGAATACTTATTTGCTGGATTGAGTCTAATATCATTTGTAACATGCTAGTCATTTGTAACTAATGATTAAGCTAATGGGTTGATTAATAGGTTTTTTCATTCATTTGGGCAAAAAGTTCTAAAATGAATTACAAACTGCCATTAGAGGAGTCAAGAAGTGAGTGAGTCTAGGATATGATTGCTAGAGGTGTCAAAAGTTATAGGGTATCCAGGGGGTAAAGGGAATAGATGCCGCATTTGAACAATAGGTGCGGACCATTTAGATGGTATGCCTTGGCATTTTGAGCATAGTACGCTCACTTCCCATCCAGATGGCAAAAGAGCTACATTTGGACAACAAGCTAAGGTGATCCACTAGAGGAGAGGCATCTGGATGTTGCAATGAGGCACACTGAATATAGTAGGATCAATCGTGCCATCCAAATGGCATGGCTATTCCAGAAAAGGCTAAATCGAGCTTCCATTGTTTTTATTTTATTAAACCCTTACTTATTTACTAAAATGACCACGTCATAGGGTTTTACATTAACGGCTTTAGTAGTTGTTTTACATTATTTTATACTTTTATCATGAACTTTCATCAAGACATTACTCTTGAGTTTATCCTAGATTATTGAGAGTTGTTTAATCTCTTTTTTGTTTTTTTTTTTTTCAATTATTGAGTTTTTATCAATCATTGATTATGGTAAACTTGTTATTAAGATCTTGTGTGTCATATCTACTCCATTTAGCGACATGTAATTATTTTAGTGATTGTAACTAACACTAACCATTGATTTAGCTACTAACTAGCGTGGATTCAATAATAGCATGCAATATCTAATATTATTTTTGTCCATATGATGCGGTGTGAAGTGGTAACACAAAACATAAGGGAGTAATTGATTTTAAATTAATAATCCTTGGTTCACCACACATTGAATATTTATAGATTATAAATTGTAAAACTATTAATGAAACTCAAGAAATGTGATAAGAAATTAAATTAATCAAAATAGACTTTCTTAATCAAGAAGAAAATTCTTCAACACTCCGATACATAAAGGAAATACACAATTCTAATCTTTGAAATGGGCCTAAATGACAAAGCGGATTGCATTGGTTCGAAGTACACTTAAATATGTCTTTATCGACATACTATAGGTTTCATCACTCCTTATAAGCAAAAGTTATGACCTTTAAACTTAAACTTCTCAAATCAAGCCTTCTCTTCTAAACTAGTTACTTCTAACTTCTATTGATTTCTTTTCATAGATTACTATTTATTATTTTATTTTGCATTTACAAATATACTTTTTAGTTGTATATTATTTAATAATTTTTCTTTTAGTTTTATATTCAAATTTAATGAATGTTGTTATCATATCTACTGATTAATGTAATTTATTTTGTTATAAACTTAAAGTAGAAGTATGTAATCGATGGTATCTAACTTTGCTGAGCATGTTTTAGTAGTTAGGATTCTCTTTTACTTAACTTATGTTCATTAAAGTATGAATTTTAAAATATTTAAGTAAAGTGTTATTAATTTTGCAAGCAAAGAGCAAGTACTCTGTTAGTTTAATCGGTAGATTTTTTACAATGAGTAAAAAATCCTATAGAGTTTAGGCCTATCCCATTTGAAAAATTAGGATACTAGTGGTATATGGTCATTGGCATAAATTATATCAAAATTGTCTTAATATATTATGCAAAATTTGTGACATAATCTCCATGACAATTGCCAGTAAAATTCTTAGCCATGGCACCTAAACATAACATTTGGAAAGCTTGCGATATCCAAGATAACTAAAATACTTGAGACGCATCACTTCCCAACACAGAGTTTTGGGGAGAAAACTTAATAGGTCGTTTTTCCAATCATATTAAATTATAATTTTATAAATCTAAAGAAATTTAACGACCTAGATAAGCAAGTGTACTTATCTAATGTAGTATAGATTGTAATGGGTGTCATTCTTAAGGATCTTAAAAACAAGTAGTAGTATTACCATTTTTTTCGCAATCTAGTCTAAATCTTAATATGAGATTAATAAATTAAATTACCAATTAACTAATCTAGTAATTTTAAGATTAATTATAATCACTATAATAAATGAATTCAATCACAAAGACATATCCTTCAGCTTAATCCACTATAAACCCTAGCTTTCTTATAATAATGTGTTGATTAACAATTTGTTTTATGCTTTGCATTGTAGGAATTCTCAATTAAATTAATTACTTCCTCAAGTTAATTAATTAATAACCTTATATGGAATAATGGAGACCTCTCCCTCATTTTCGTCTTATAAGATTTTATTAAGTTCATAATTATCAAATAAAGATTAAATCTTTATGTAGAAAACTAAAGTTTTCCTACTTTTAGGTAAAACATGCAATCCTTCTATTCATGAAGATCTATCATATTAGATAAAATCTCTATCTATCAAATAAGAATCAAACATGCAATCAATTTACACACATAAATTAATCACACAACAGTTAAAATACATGAATAGATACACAAGTATAAACTTTTCATTAATCAATAAGTAATTCAATCATATGGTCTAGAGTTCCACAAGAGGCGGAGTAGATAAATCTACTCCTACATGGAATTTATAGTAATCATGAGGAATCTAGAGAAGTACTAAGAATTCATGATGAAAAAAATAAACCCTTGTAGACATTTTTATGATTTCCAATGATGCTTCAACGATTTCTCCTTTTAGATTCTTAATTTTGCTCTCCTAAGGTTTTTAGAGTGGCTGTGAGAAAAATTAAGTCTAGATCCCTATTTTTCGTAATAAAGTGAGTATTTATAGTTTAAAAAACAAGGTAACATGCATGACGTAGTGCATGCCCGTGCTTGGGGCCATGTACTCTAGAAAAAAGTAAAATTTTGGCATTATGGGTTCTACACGACCTCCTATATAACTGTGCTCGAGGTTATGCATTTAGAATTTCTGTAGTTTCTTTTCTAAGTAGATTTCCTACTTCAATACTACTCTTTGTACCACTTGTGCAACAACTAGAGTACAATTTCATGATGCATTCTATTCACTTTTTGCTCTCTAGCACTAACATTAACATGGTCATGCTGAAAGTTGTGTATACGTGAAAATCACATTTTCTTATATTTTGCCAATCGCCTTGTTTTGTTCTAACATTCTTTAAATCTTTAAATTGCACTCTTTAAACCCTGAAATCAAATATTAAGCACTTAAGTGTCTTTTTCTTAATAAATTCACATAAAATTAATAAAAAGCCATAATAAGGTTTATTCAAAACTTATCAAACTTCCCTACACTTAACCATTTGCTTGTCCTCAAGCAAACAAAATAACAGCAAGAGAAAGAGCATATCATAAATTATACTCATTATAAACTTCAATTCACAAGCAGTATTCTTTACTCAATTAATTTTTAGTGACTCGTTAGTGCCTATTGCTCAAACCTACTATAATTGTATATATACTTAACATACAGTAATTAGACTTTTTAGATTAATCTAAGTAAGTTAAACTAGTATCCTCACTGTTTAGCAACTATTTTCAAAATTACAAAGGAAATAACAAATCAAACAAAGTCTAAGTTACTCAATTGCATTTCACCACTTACCAAAAAGTATATTAAACATTAAATTATTTTTCAAAGTACAACAACAAGAAGTGAAAGTATATGGCATTTATTATTCTCTTTGATTTTTTCCTTTTTCTTTCAATTCTCTTCATTTATTTTATTTTTTTGCAATTGGATAGAACTAAGTAATCTATGTAGCAAGCTTTTAGCCAATAACCTCAAGCTCATCACCCATGTTAACAAACATAATTCCCTCAATGGAGGGCGTCCCTATGGGCTTATTTACTTGAGTTACAAGACTCAATAAACTTGTCTTTTTTTTATATATATTTCTTAAGTTATGGTAATTTTATTGGTTAGTTGATCCCATGACAAACGATTTTAGGTAACTAGGTTTTAAAGGGACCTCATTGAACCTCCCTTACCTTAACACATAGGTACTCAATATTGATGTTTATTATTTTCAAAGAGATTGTTTTAAGAAAAATTACCAAGTTAACAATTTCACATGCCCCTTTTATAAAAAGTTGAAAGAGCTCTCAAAGTGATTGAATATTAAATATACTAGCTAGTCAACTTAAAAACACAACTAATACAATTAAAATTAAGGATTTCTATTTACTTCATAACTTTAAATTCAACTATTAAATAACAAATAGATTTACCTTACTTGGATTTCATTTTAAAACTCTAACTAAGTATACCAATCCCAATAATAGGTGAGTAAGGCACATAAAGTCACTACTTTTCTATGTATGTATACAATAATACTACTTTTATATTGTAATGAGTACAATTTCTAGTTTTTTACTTTTCAATAATTTAAAAATGAAAATTAAATCTCAATTGGAAACTTGTAAATGGGGGAAATTTTGATCAACAAGTGCATAAGGAGCATAAACAATTTAAAACCTAATTTCTTCCATCTTTATATCCCTTCCCCATACTTATTTAAGACACTATCCTCAATGTCTTTCCAAAGTAAGCACACATAGAAGAAAGAAAAGAGATAAAAGAAAAAGGACACTAAGGACTTGCAAGTTTGAATTCCTTCAAAGCAAAAGTTGTATATCATCAAACCTAAAAAAAGAAAAAAATAGCAAATTGAAAAATATAATAGATAATAATAAAAAATTAAAATAAGAGTTAACCTATCTTAGTCCAAGGAATGGAACATTCAGCACCATCGAGTAGAAAATCTTCCCATAATGGAGTGTAATTAATTACAAATTAAGAGCAAAATATAAAGCAATTAGTCTTATGAAAAATTAAAAAAAAAATGAATAAGAAAATATATAGCTAGTAGACGACCTAGTTCTTAATCATCTACTTCGTTGCTATCATCAATGTCTATGGCTATGGTATCATACCCTTGATCATCATCATCATCATCTTCCTCATCCACTTCTTCGATATCATCTCCCTCATCTTCTTCTTTTTTAGAAGTAGAAGACTCAACAATAATTGGATCCTTGCCACTTCTCTTAGATGGTCTAAGAGCAGTGTTGTGTGGTGAAGTATATTCGAGGAGAGGATTCATACATTGGTAGATCAACTAGTGTTGCGGAAAAACAACTAGCTAATCTTCCCAAAAATGCCTAGACTGCACTTCTAAAATGTTTGTTTTTCTTTCTTTCCTTTTTGTTCAACTTCCTCTCTTCCTGGAATTCTCTTTTCAACTTTGAAGTTCATCCTCGAGAGGTCGGGCATGGGAAGTAGAAGCAGCACCAGAAGTAGAGACTCCTTTAGGTGGAGTTGAATGCCTTGATGGAGTGGGGATGTTAATTAACTTGAACATCCCCCATAGTCGAAATGGGCCATTAAAAATTTTAGTAGTAGGGATGCCTAGTTCCTCGAGATTTAGGACTTGAAAGATATCATAACCTTTTAAGAATTTAGCAATATAGCCCTCCTATAGTATATCCCTTTTGCTTGAGGATCAGTGGCCTGCCGATATAGGAACTTTGGCGATATCTACTCCTATATTGATTTGAAATTTGTTAGTCATGCTATAGAGATCAAAATTTCAAAATTGTTTACCACCCCATGACTGCTTTTTCTTCCTCCAATAGTGTGTGCCAAGAGGTTGTGGGCTACTTTCAGATCAATATTTCTAATGGATAATGCCTTAGACTTTAAAGGGTTATAATGGATTTCCACCTCACAAAATTGTTCTCAATATCTTTGAGTGGACATATCTTCAAACCATGTAGTTGGCAGTTGCTGGAAATTCTCTATATTTAATTCTAAAACACTATAGGGTTTAGGCTGGGTTGGGTTACGAGACAAGGTCAATACTTAATGGGAAAACTCACTGAGATTACTATTTATTATTTTATTCTGTATTTACAAATATACTTTTTAGTTGTTACATAGTACATTATTTAATGTTTTTGCTTTTAGTTTTATATTCAAATTTAATGAATGATGTTATCATACCTACTAATCAATATAATTTATTTTGTCATAAACTTAAAGTAGAAGTATGTAATTGATGCTATTTAACTTTGCTGAACGTGTTTTAGTAGTTAGGATTCTCTTTTACTTAACTTATATTCATTAAAGTATGAATTTTAAAGTAATTAAATAAAATGTTATTAATTTTGCAAGCAAAGAGCAAGTACTCTATTAGTTTAGTAGGTGAGATTTTGACAAGGGTATAGAATTTAGGTTATCCCATCTGAAAAATTAGTGTTCATACGCGTGGTATATGGTCGTTAATTATATCAAAATTGTCATAATATATTTTGCAAACTTTGTGACACAATCCCCATGACAATCGCCAGTAAAATTCTTAGCCGTGGCGCGCCAAACATAACATTTGGAAAGTTCGCGGTATCCAAGATAACTAAAATACCCGATTTTGGGGGGAGAAAAACCCTTCAAATGTTTGCAACCTGACAAAGTAACATTTACCTTCGAAATTCCCAAATCGTGAATAACCAAAATGCATACTCGTGTCATTCATCAACTTTTATCAAATAAAAAATAATAATATAATATGAACAAATGCAACTAATAATATCAATGAGTGAAATAGATAAAAAGAGGGAGAGAAGAAAAGATCAATTCCAAATGTAGGGTGGAGGTTGGTAAAGTCCATATGCCTAGCATCTATTATCTACTATAATAAAAAAAATTCTACTATTTAATTATTTAAAAGTAACTAAATAGTATAATTACTTTTTATTATAAATGATCTTCATTTTATTATAATCGATAAGTAATTTACTATTAAAAAAAAGAAAAAGTTATCAACAGTGTATAAAGGATTATCACAATCTCTAAAGGGTTGTCAACAATATCCTTTTTCTAATAATAATTTTATTTTACTATAATTAAGGTGATTTTATTCTAACTCGAAAAAATAACTATATAATTTAATCATTTTTGAGTGATTGGATCATAGAATTCTTTTTATTGTAATGTTATTTCATCAAAATCTGTTCACCATACTTCATCAAAGACGTTCACTACAAGTTTGGTAGATTAAGGATGTAACAACTGCTCCCATTGAATACACCTAAGTTATATATATATATATTATTAGAGGAGGACCTGAATCTTATTTGATTGAGAAATTAGTATTTATATATCTCACTATGTTATAAGGATTTTGACAAACATAATTAAGACTTTTTCTCATTTAAGATAGCAATAACCATGAGTAAGAAAACATGCAATTTAAATAACGGATGACAAGTTTATAGCACGTTAGCTTGAATACGTAGGCTTTCAATAGATCTTCCCATTGTGTGTACTTAGGTGGTAGTAGTAACTGTGGCTCTTTTCAAATAGTAATAGCTATTTTTGTACACTTACGTTGAAAAGACACTCAAAACAGTTGGTAAAATGAAAATAAGGGAAAAAGTTAGACCCTGAAACGAGGAGGGAAAAAAACGAACGGATGAGTTTTAAAAGAACACGAAAAGATGAGGTTCCTCTTTCGCACATTTCCCTACTAAACGATATGGATGCCACATGTGTTTGAGATGTTATGATTGGGCGCTACATCATTGCTCGACATAAATAAGGATCGATTTTGATTTGGTTTCGAACATGTAAATCCTAAAATTAAAGGGGAAAAAAAAATAGTATAGGTCTTAAAATGAAAGAAGAAAGAGAGTATATGTTTTTCTATTGCATTTTTTTCCTTGGCTTCTAAACCCTTCTTTGCATTTTCAATATTTGATTCACTTTGTACACGAAATTTAATCTAATTAAAGATTGATAAGTGGCATGCTTTATCTTTAAACCGGACTGGATTAAAACTTTAAGAAGTGTTTGAAGCAAAATAAAAATGAAAATAAATAAATAAAGCCAAATGTTGTCAAGACAAAACGTCTTGGTTTTCTTGTCGATGGACATGTTTTTCAAACCATGGTCTCCAATGCCTTTATCCTTTATTGAGAAAGGAATTTTATCCAACCGTGATTCAGTAGGTGGACCATCCTGACTTTATAATCAGCTTTAAGAACAAGAGTTGTTGTAATAGAATTACTCTATCATCTTTTCTTCAACGTTTAAAATAATGCCCTAGATATGAAGTAGATTGAAGTGATCTTAGTACAACGACTATGCTGCTTCAAAACCTTCAGCGATGGCTGCGGATCATTCATTACATTTGACCTGGTTTACGTGTTTAATTATTCTTATCCACAAACCACATTTGTCAAATACAGATTACAAGATGTTATTACGAATCATATTTTAATGCTAATATTATGACACATGCTAAAAAGTACAAATTGCTTACCAATTGTATTTCTTTGATAACAATTACATTTTTCGGGTAAACTATGGTGATATTCTTAAAAACTATCAAAAACTTTTCAGAATTCTCTTTTACAATATTTGAAAAATGTTAAAGAGAGTAATAGAAGGAAGGGAAAAAAAAGAGTTAAGGACTTAAATAGAATAGTAGCAAAACATAGAGTATTAATTTATACTTTTCTCTAACTCTTTACCTAACTATATATTTGAGGAGATGAGGAGAGAAAATTCAATCTTCTTTCATCCTAATTCAGAACACTCTATGTCATACGAGTCATATGTCTTTGGCATAACTCATATGTTAATTTTCTTTTGGTTAGAGGTTATAATGGCATTTTTAGTAGTGGATGTATGTAGATATGCATCATGATAAACATTGATGTAGTAACAAATAGGCTTTTAGGGATTAAGTTTCTCTAATAATAGTGTTCCTATTTATATCTCACAAGACATATGTTATTATATATGAAGAATATTTTACTATGTTCCACTTTTTACCTTTTCTTTAAAAAATAGCACCATGTAATCGAAAAGGATATAGGTAGTAACATAATTTATGGACAAGGAAACTTTATCTAGGTTTTATTAGAGCTTAAATGGCTAGGAAGGAATATGTTTATGCTAACTCTTAATTATTGAGAGTAGTGGTCGAAATATCCCATTTTCACATTTTGAACCCAAGAAATGTGAGGTTCCACTATGTGTTCTTGTCATCTAGTAAGAACATGTAGGACTTCACGTTATAGGCTCTTATATTCTTCTTGTCCAATTTTTTTAACACGTGAATTGTTTTAAAACAAGTTCTCTAAAAGGATAAGAGTTGATCTATAAAGCTTAGCAAATACCTATTCTACTAATAAGCATAATCAATAGCGTATCACATGTAAGTCAAAATTGATTTAAATGCATCAATAAAATCAAGTAGCAATTGCAAAATCAGCTAGGGCATAACAAACATACATAAATCCACTGTCTTATATGTTGAACTAGGTAGTTTGATTATGTTTTTTATGAGAACAAACAGTTCAGTTAACCCATGTGATATATTTGTGTTTGTAGAAGTCAATCTTGATGAAGTATTTTTGTAAAGTAAGAGTTGTTTAAACTTGTACATAGAGTGATTCAAATGTCCCTTTACCAAGAGCAATCAAACCTACAAAATAACAAGTAGTTCAAACGTCTCTAAAAAGAGATTTGAATGTATCATTGCAAAACTAGCCACTATGCTTTCTGGAAGTGATAGATTAAATGGAAAAGGGTGCAACACCCACTTTTCCAATAGAGCTTCTAAATACATCATATGGGGAGATATTTGTAGAAGATTACTCTCTTGTATGTATAATTGCTACAATTTTATATAGTGAAATTATACAACTAATATGATTGCATTCATGATTCTTGTAAGCACTATAAGCTAAACACTTATAAATCAAGACATTAAAGACCGTTGGTAAAAAAGATTATGTGAAGTCCTCTTAAGGAGATATTGTGTGGCCGTAGAGAGTATGAGGTGAACCAAACTCCATGCTACATCAAGCTTAATCTTCTTACCCCTTCTCTATTATTTTACTTTTCAGCTATAAATTATTGTTGTTTACCTATTGTTATTTATTTTGCATCAAGTAGATTGCATTATCCTAGTCTATTTAAGTTCTATTGTGCAAGATGAAATGATTGATCAAATACATACTAGATTCATTGAAATCATAAATTTGTTGCAATGCCTTGGTCAATCTTTCACTAATGTTAAGATTGTTTTGTAAATTTTAAGAGCTTTCCAAAGGTTGTGATCTAGACACTAAAGTGTGATGTATGACACTAAAGAATTTAACAAAGATAAAATCTTGTTTTGTGACAAATGGGATCTATCTGTAGTTAGACTTATAAAGTTGGTAGATAGGAATCCATAGAAGATTCGTAATAATCTCAATTTACTCTTGTGTTTTTGATGTTCGGGTTCTTCAAACAAGTTGTGAATAAGGACATTAGACTATGCTAAGGATCTAAAAGCAGTTTGTTTACATGAGATTAATTGCTGGAGGTGAATGAAGATCTAGTAGCTATGGATATTCTAAAGGAGAGTCTAGATGTTTGTAGTTTGGTTTAATTGTAAGAATAAGAGTTGCATTTAGAAAGATTGGTGTCAAATGTGGAACAATAGAGTAAAGCAATTTTCAATGTGGTTATAACCAAGTTAGAGGATAAGTGGGGATATTACTTGAACCTAATAGAAGGACGAATTCTATGAATATGTTCCATGTGTGTTGCAGGAGATTTGTTTCGAACCTATGAGCTTATGCAAATTTTACATAGATGGGCAATGATGAAAAGTTGGAAATTGCCGGTGTAGGTAGGTTAAATGAGATGTCATGCAATTGTTTAACCTCACTTTATGTCTTTATTTAGTTGGATTAAATTGTTGTAAAATATCTAAAATAAAGTATTTGATGGAACTTTAAAATTTTATGGTATCTTTTAGTGTAATGGCGTAGAGTTCATTAGAACTTTAAGGTTAAGTGAACTTAGTTGATAGCACTTCTAAGATGAGTTAACTCTTGAGAAGCAACTACACTATGACAAAGCCATGAGGAGTTAATGTTAAAACAAAAAATACCTTGATGTATGGAGTTTAAGTCATTTACAGATAGTATCAAAGCTAGCCTACAAGTAAGTGTACAATTTGAGAATAAACTAAAGTAGAAGTTGGTAGGCTTTTCTTTACTCAATGGAATCAAAGAGTGGCTAGGGAGTATCACTAGGGTGCTACTATTTAAAAGCTTGTAGAATGGTAATACCTCTACAAGAGAGGGGATAGAAATTAACATTAAATTGCACACTAGAAAAGATTAAAGAATTAGGTTAATTTTAAGGTTATGCGATGATGATGTTGCTTATATGGGGGGATAGGGGTAGGGGGCTGGGTTGGGTAAAGATTACAACGTCTCTTTGATGAAACTTTCAAATAATGAGACACCTTTTGGTGTAATGGCCTAAAAAAGGTTAAGTGCACTTGGTGAAGAATAATCCTAAGATAGGGGACCTCTGAGGAAGTGGATGTACTAAGGAATCATAACGCGTGTACTATAGAAGTGAAAAATACTTTGGCACTTAGACTTCTAGTCGTTATACTTGATGTCTAGAAAGATCTAGTCTTCCATGGAGATCGGGTGATTTTGAGATGAATCTGGGATCTATAACTATCCCCTCGACATAAGGCTAGCAGGCTCCATGTTTAGATGTCAATCTTGGGATGGAGAATCCTAGTGTTGGTGTAGTTAGTTATAAGCAAAACAACTAGTTGTATGGCTATGTGGTGAAAGGGTGTACTTTACTTCACTTAAGTGTCACACGAGGTGAATTGCAACTAAATGAGTCGAAGAATAGCCTCATGGATCCACAAAGCAATTGGTAGTTTGGTAGACGATTTGGAGGAAGTTAGGGCTTGAGGGATTAAGAAGTATTTAGTGATTATATTTTGTGCTGGCTAGCATCGAATGAAGTTGATATGCCTCAGATCGATAACCACCACTTGGTCAAGATAAGACTTTTATGGTTTTTGTAATTTATGGTTTGTAAAGAAAACAAGAAATGGATATGATGCATAGTAAGGAATCAAACTACACTTACTAATAATAGTATGATATATAAATTTAGTAAAAAGTTTGATCACCACAATTCTTGATGAAGAGTTGATAAGAGAGTTTGAGAGAACACTTAGGGGAAAAGGTGTATTTTTCAATAAGAATGAAAATATTGTCTTACATCCTTTAATAGATTGTAACTAAGCTAAATAGGGGTAAATGCACAATTAAAATAAACTTTACAATATAATTAAGAAAATTAAATAAAACAAGGCAAAATAAAATCTAACATAGTCAACATGATTGACAACACGCCTATGTTAGTGACCATGTATCTCTTTGGTCCTCTAGCTTCAATTCAATATAATCATATTATGCTTGTGTTGGTTAATATACTCATCAATACGCCCATGTTGGTGATCATGTAACTCTCTACATCTTCTTCTTCTTCTTCTTCTTCTTTTTCTTCTTCTTCTTCTTCTTTTATTATTATTATTATTATTATTTAAATCCAACCCTCTTATTTTGTCTTGGTGTGAGCCACTAGTTTGTTTCTTAATACTTTGGTTCTATCCTCGACTTAGATTGTATTGGATTTAACCTCGATTCTTATCAAATGTGGTGACACAAAGTGCCAAGGTTCTAGCTGGACATGTATGTTTTAGGAGTAAGGGTCATACCACCAAACAAACCCTTATCTCTCTTTAACGTATCATGTGACTTACAAAGACAAATCCAACTCAAATTGCTTCTATGCATGTACCAACATTTGATGTTCAACTGTTTCTAGTTAAAGTCTAAAGGATATTGGTTTTTAATAGAATATATCATATTTGATTTTTTCTTCCCCTTATAATAACAAAAAAAAAAAAAAAACAACAACAACAACGACCATTGCTAGTTGATGTTAACCTCTGAACATTAATATTGCGAAATCCAATTACAACTCAATACAAAAGTGATGTAACGCTAATGTTCCCATCTCTCCACCTTGTACTGAATGATTGATGTCGACATTATGAGTGTTCCATGGTCCATTATAGAGTAAATATGTTCACATTTTTGGACAGAAGCATAATAAAGAAAATGTATGTCTGACGATGTATGTATTTTTGATAGTCATATCAGAATAAATTGACAGATCAGAGGAGCCCACTCTTTTACCAGTTGGATCATTTATGGTCCTTGAATTGTTTTCTTTGCTAAGGCAACGTCAATCTTCCACCATCAATTTCTTATGGACATCATCCATTCGTAAGAATAATTCTCCATAAAATGAAAATGCTGAAAGGTAGCAAATCAGATAATTAGTTTCCTCATCTTCAGCCAAAAAAAGAAAAAAAGAAAAAACTTAAAAGAGATATAAAGCCAATTGCAAGTTGGAAGATCGCACCATCGGTAATATTAGGGTTTCACTCACTTGACAATTACGTAATAACTATTGATATGTGCATTTGAAGGAAAGACAAAATTACATAAGTATTCACATGGCATTTATTAATAATCCTTGTAAATATTCACTCTACTAAAAAAGAAGGATGGATTTAAAGAGACATAAAGTTTAAAAGAAACTACTACAAAATCATAAAAGAGGAAGAGTAGAGAAATCATCTTCTTAGCTGGGGGTGAGAAATAAAAGGTAAAAAAAATAAAAAACTTAAAATTAAAGAGGAAAAATGTGAAAGAATATGAAAGAGAAATAGGGATGACATCAAGTTTAGCATTTAGGACTATCAACTTATAACTTATAGACTCAAAACTTTTTTTTTTTTCATTTTTTACTAAAATATTTATTACCAAAAAATTGTAATATTGTAATTTAATATTTATTTATTAATATTATTTAATAACATTTTATGGATTAAGTATATGATATTTTGAAACTTATACATTTTATGATAAAACCCTATAATTTATATTTTATATATTTTAGAGTACAAGCTTTATAGTGAATATAGGATAGAAAGGTCTCGTACTTGTATCCTACCTTCTAGGAGCAAATTTCGAAAAATCTATACTTAAAACCTATTCTATGACTCCTAATATCTATATCGAATCTACTTAATTGAGTAAGATATGAATACATATTTTGTACACAAAGGTGACCCGTTCATCCCTATTGATAGCATTTTTATTTTTGACTGGATTTTTTGAAGCATTGAGATAACAAGAACAGCAACTCAATCTCAAATATGATTATTTGGGAAAATAAAGGCATAGCGACTTGTTCTAAAGCGTGGCAAAGAAGACACCATCCAATATAAATCTAAAACTGAACTCTGTAGACTTGAAAAAGTGAAAGTGGGTTTGATGGGATTGGGTCGGAATTGTCTGGATTAGATGGAAGTAGGCTTTTGCAATCGTGTGGAGACCAAATAATAGGGCGAAGTTTGGGCCCTAGGTTTAATCTTGGTCGACTGGCTTGTTTCAGCCCTACGTGTTCTCAGAATCTGATCTCTCGATCGCTTCAGTGGACATGTAGAAAGGGCTACGACTGCGAGTGTAATGATTGAATTAAACTGCTTGGAAAAGATTTACTACTCCAACGGAAACATGGGAAAAAAAAAGGGTTAGAGTTAATTCAGCATTAGCAAAAGGGAAGGAACGGATTTGGCTCGGTAGAAAACTTTGGTGTTGGATTCAAATTAAGATACAGCGAATACAAAGGAAAATGGTCAAATGCATTGTTTCGCCCATAAAACATTCCATCTCTCTCTCTCTCTCTCTTTTTAATAAAAGGAAAATATTAGTGAGTGCTTGAAGTATTTGTGAATTGCTAGGAAAAGTAACTTTTTATATCATTTATGTACTTGTTTTTTATTCAGCATATAATGAGTTTCGAAAAGATGATCTTTTTTTTTTAATTTTAATTAGGCAGTCACTAATGGAAAAGAATGAAGATGGAAGAAAATATCCAATTCATTGTTTGGTAAGATGGTGGGATTAGAGAGGATTAGATTAGAGAAAATATTAATTTTGTGGGACCACCAATTTTATTCCTAAACTAGATAGGGAAGGGAGCAATGTAAAAATATTATTCAATTCCCCATTCTACCCCCATTTTCTTCACCTTGCCGCCATCTTTTTTTTTTTTTTTCCTTTTCATGGACATACGGGTAACTTTACATATAACTCATTTCGTTTTTCATAATGATCAATTTTTTTTTTAATTTTATTTCCCTTCTCTTCAATATTCAATGAAATTTCCTCATAATTTTTTCATGACATACGCTCATTTCTAATTCCTCTCTCATGTCAAGCAAAGTGTAAAAAAAAAAATTTAAAGGGACCATTTAGTAATATTATATTTTCGTACAATTCAAACTCAACTTTTCTTCTATTATTTCATTTCCTCTATTTTTTTTCATATAAAATTAGAAGCGGTAACTTTTCCATTGTGTTGGTAAAGAGGGAAAGAATAAGAAAGAAAATAAAATGAAAGGAAAGAATTAGACAAAAAGAAAGTGGGTGGAAGGATTTTGTTTGGATATAAAAGGGAATAAAAAGAAAAGAATTGGAGGGAAAGTAAATTAGGGGTGTAAATAAGTCAAGGGTAGAAGTAGATTTGAAGTGATTATAATATAATTTTAATCTGGAGAGATGTAATTAGGGGTGTAATTAAATCGAGTCAAGATGATACAATGCCAAGCTTGAACTTGAGTTCAATTAAGAATTTCAAAGCTCGAGCTCAACTTGAACTCAATCAAGCTTGTAATTTTGAGTTCGAACTCAACTCAAAATGGTACTCAATATGCTTAAGTTCAACTCATTTAGCTTCTTTAAGGCTTAATTATATAGCAATTATTCTCTTACATAAAAATAATATCAATATTCCAATTCCACTCGAAATTTGACTAATATTTAAATTGGACTCGAGCTCGGTTAGTCTCGATCTAGTCGAGCCAAACCTTATATAGCTTGAACTTAACTTAATAAGCTACTTGTGTAGATTGACCTTAAGCTTGACTTAACAAATGTCAAATTGAACTTGAGTAGTTATTGAGCCAAATTTGAATAGCTCATGAGTAGGCTAGACTCATTTACATCCCTGGATGTGATGGTGTTCTTATGTTGTTAAGTTAATAAATACTAAATCATAATTAGCAACAAAATTCTTAGACTTACGAGACAAAATTGCTTATTAGTCAAATATTATTTTGACTATTAACTATAGTTGGATTGAGACTTTGTAACTGTATTATAGTCACCCCTTATTGATAAGAAGTAACTCATTGACTCCTAGTGGATTTCTAAAATTGGTGATACATCTAGGAATGAAGGTGATATGTGCATTTAATTGCATACCAAAAAGGAAGAAGCACTATACTATTCCTCATTGTAAGGTGACAAAACAAGAATGTTGCATGTTTGGGTAGGGGATGAGAAAATTATGATACTCCAAGTGACAATGGAAGTGAAAAATAGAGATTATCAGTTGTACATAGATTGTAAAGAGGAATAATAGTGGTTTATAGATCAATGTAATGGATGTTAAATTAGAACAAGATATGGACTTTTAGATTAAATAGATAAAAAACTTATTAATCACATATTGACTTGAACATTAACCACTATTAATCTTGTAGATGTAGGGATCTGGTTGTAATGGTCAAATGTGTGTAATGTTTATTTCGTGCTACATGTGGCCTTAAAGGAGTAAATTCATAATTATACATAGAGATGACTTAAAAAGAAAGGGCAAGGAGGAGGAATGGGAAGTCTAAAGGAGGTTGAACACCTATAGCATCAACTTCACTATTTTTAAAGAAGAGTATGGTTTACTTTGTTTTGAACTTTATTTAATCTTTCGTGATAGCAATATGATAATATGATGGTGTTTCTCTCAATTTCTTAATTGTGTCCAATGATGGCTTCAAAATATTTATTGAGTTTAGCCATTAATGACGTTCGTTGGATTACCTTGACGATAGATGGTCAAGATGAATCCTATTTAGGTGAATGAGCCTTTGTGAGAAATGTTGAGATCAAACGAGCCAATTCAATGGTTCCTGCTTTGAATTTAAAGTGCAAAATTTTCTTAAGTCATCCTGAGTTTATAAACTTAACTCTTTGAGTTTTGTCACTTAGCCTAAAGAGTTTAGGCCATGTCACTTAGCCTAAAAAAGTCAAATCTAAGTCAGTACTAGGTTTACAACTTAAAATCTATTTTAGTCATCTACATTTTATGTAATGCTTCGAAAATTTTGAAAAACTATAAAAAAAAAAGTAGAATAATAAAATACTTTTAGGTCGGAGTAGCAAGAATGACAATTTTGTAATATTGAAAATTTTGAGAAATTTATGATGAAAAGTTTAAAACACTGTAATATATTAATACTATTTTAATAATTTATGTATAACTGAAAACTTATGACAAATAATAATAGGCTTTAAAATAGAAAAATAAGAAAAAAGTGAAATCCATTTTATAAATATAACAAACAATGAGAAATGAACACTTAAAACAACTAGAAAGAATAATCGTATGTGAGGAAAATGATAATAAGTGTAGAATTTCAAATTTTATGAAACATATCACTAAATAAATTTAGACAAAGTAGTTGAAAAATGCCTACATATAGGTATATAGACAAATAATAATTAAAATATATAAACAGTTGTAAGTCCTAATTTTAATCAGTGCAATTTAAATTAAAAGAATAAATTTGTCGAAACATAAATCACGACCAATATTGGGTTAAATACCGAAATTAATTGAAATTATAGATGTAGGATTTTCAAATGAAATTTTCAAGTATATATATATATATGTGTGCATTAAGGAGGAGAGGAGAACTTTGGAAGTTATGTCGGCAAATAAAAAAAAAAAATATAAAAAGGAGGAGAAGCCACCAGAAACTCATAAAAAGCAAGAGAGAGTAGAGGAGGAATGGAGGGGATGAGAGAACGAGAAGAAAATGAAAAGAAAAGGGAAAAAGAAAAACGAACAAAAAAATTTGTATCTAACACATACGGCCCCTAATTGATGATTTGAGACTACTAGTGTATTCCTTGAGGTGAGTGCAACTCAACTAAACAAATTTTATGCAAAAAAGATTTATTTTCCAAAATTTAGATACAATTATCAAATTATATCAAAATTAATATTTAGCTTAGAAAATTATTAGAATAGCTAGAAATACACTAAATAGAAGTATTTTGAGCATGAATAGCATGTAATAATATAAATTTTCATGTATTTTAAGGGAAATTAATTTGTCTAAATCATCATCATCATCATCATCATATATATATATATACAGGATTGGCAAAGAAAGGGGGGTTGCATGATGATCAGGTAGGTTTTCAGGCGAGAGAGGAAGAGGAGAAATGGGAGGAAGGGATGTGATTGTTCTAGGTGAGAGAGGAAGAGGAGGATGAGTGGGAGAGGGTAAGGGAAATAGGAAAAAAGAAAAAGAAAACATCCAACGAAGGGAATGGGGGATGTCTAATTGGGGGAAGTTGTTAAGGAAAGGAAAAAGAAAAAGGGAAAAGAGAGAATAAGGAATGGAAAGATGAGATTGAGAGGGAAAAAAAGCATGGAGAATGGAAAGATAAAGAGGAAGTGGAAAGATGTGGAAGATGGAGTTGAGAAGAATAAGGGAAAAAGAGAAGAAGAAATGAGAAGGTGAATTCGAGGAAGAAGAGGAAATTGTGTGAAGGATAGTGAACGTGTGCATGTGAAATTAAATAAGAGGATGAAGGAGAGAGGAATTTACCCAAGTCCTATAACATACACATAAGTTATTAAGCATCCTTATTCAATGGGAGAATTGGTGACATTGAGGTTTTGATGGAGGAGAATGGATAAGAGGCTTGATGAGGAGTGTGGAGAGTTGAGGAGGAATAAGAGAAAGAGCTGCCATTGATGTAAGAGAAAGTGATTCAAGTAGCTTGATCAAGTGATCAAGTTGAAAAAGGGAGTCTTGGAAATGCATGTGTGCCATTGATGAAATGGTCGTGTGTGAGTGTGAATGGAAAGGCATTGGAGATCGAGGAGAAATGGGAGTTAATGGGAATTGCATGGAATTGTCGTAACCGATCCTTAAGGTTATGTTTGTAAAGTGATTACACATTGGAATCACTTAATGACGATTAAGACCAATGATGACTATAAACAAGTGAGTAGAAAGCTCTATGATATGCTACAGTGTCATGATTAATCGTGATATATATTGTATTTAGTTATGATATGTTATGCATATGTATATTTCCCTACTTAGTTGCTGTTGTACTTGTTGGGGTCGTTATTATCTTAGAGTTAGAAGTGTATGAGATGTGAAGTTGTGTTGTGGTACACGTGTAATGGGAGTTGTGGTGTGTGTTATTGTTGTTGCTGCTGTTATTGCTATTGTTACTGCTGTTATAGCTACTGTCATTGTTGTTATTATTGCTGTTATTATAGCATTTACTATTGTTACTATTGCTGTTGCAATTGTTATTGTTGCATTTGTTGCTATCATTGCTGTTGCTGTTGCGTGGAGGGCTGTTGAGATTTATGTGTGTGTGTGTGTGTGTGTGTGTGTGTGTGTGAAGGTGCTTGCAGCAAAGTGGAGGTGTTATGGGGCGAACAGTGTACCAGAATTGTGTATCTTATGTTTGTATGATTTGGCTTGTGTATGTGGATATGTTTATGTCATTGCGAGTTGTTCTAACGTATATGTATGTGAGTGTGTGTACGGTTGGAGAGTGTGTGTGCATGCATGATGGTGAGTGAGTATTAGGAGAATGGAGAAATTTCGAGAAAACTAGGAAAACATATTTTTCAACTTAACCTCTAACTAAACTAAAACTACTTGCACATATGGATAAGTAAATAAGGTTAGATAATATATAGTTATATATATTTTTAAATATTATATATGTTAATGCAAGTAAAAAAGACTTGTGATTTTACATTTTATAAATTTTAAGATTTTGATAATTGAGGATGTTGGAAGAATACATCCTTAGCTATCTTATTTAACTCTCGAGTGTGTAAAATTGAGCACTTGAGAGGTACAATGACATAAGGGTGTCAAAGAATGAGAACTGTAAATCAATTCCAAGTGATTGATTTGACAATAAGTGAAATGACACAGAGGTGTCAAGGGATGACAGCAATAAATCAAACCCAAGTGGTTGATTTAACGGTCGATGAGATTGAGCTGTATTACGCTATTATTGATTTAGTCTCATATGGTGACTCATTTTAAAATTTATCTAATTATGATTTTGTGTTTGACTTGATTGATTCCACTTGGTCTGTTTGATCTTTCTTATCATATCTAGGACATTAATGTTTGTTGTTTCTTGTTGTGATGAATGTAAATGTAAGGTGTAATTGTTTTGCTTGTGGGATTGACTTAGTTCCTATTGGTTATTCGTGGACTTATATGTCTTAAATGTTTGATAGTTACTTTATCATTTTGAATGTGGATTGATTTGTGATTATATATTGTTTGATCACCTTGAATCAATTGATTGAAAGATTAGACTTAATTTAAAACTAGACATGCGTTTACATGAGACATTGCATGAAATTGAAGGCCATCACTACTATAGGGCTCATCAAAAGTAGTAAAAGGAATAATGTTCCACCAAGTGTAAATAAAGTGACTAGAGAATTGTCATGCCTTGACGGTTCCACGTCTGGTCAGTCTTTGAGGGTGTTGCTTAGTACATGAGGCATGGGAGCACTCAATGTATGAGAACACTTGAGCTTATAATATTAAAGTTAAAAGATAGTTTAATTACCAAAGAGATAAAAATCATTGAATTGGTTGTGAGACTCGGGCACTAATGATGGCTTTGGAATCCCTAACCCAAGGTCAAGGGGGCATAAATCCTAGACTTCACGTTAGTTACTAGAAGACTGCGTGAGATGCTGCATTCATACGGTTGTTCATGCATAGCATATGATTTAATAACTTGATTTGAAATTGCTTTTGCATGTGTAGCATTGAGAGTAGTGCACTCTCATTCACTGAGCTGTAGTCTGCTTACCTCTCCATAGACTGTTTCGCAGGTAAAAATCTTAACAGCTTGGGATGGGATGAGATGTGAAGTATTAAAAGTTTTTTTTTTTAAGCCAAGAACGATAAATTAAGAATTGTGAATTGTAGACTATTTAGATGAAATGTTATTTTAGGGCCTTGATGTAAAATTTGAATTTATGAGACTTAAGGTTTTATTCCATTTATTGATTGGTAAGGAATTCCGACTCTCTACGATCTTTGTTGACCGTGAGACATAGAATCTATAGTATTATTCTCATTGTATGATTTATGAAATATGAATAGCTATAAAATAATTGTTTAATTTATTACTTAGAGTCTTACGATCTTTGACTCATAAAATGGTTATCATGTAATAGGTGTACACGTGCCACGATAACTTTTAGCGGAAACTTCCAGGTTCCCTTTGGGGTATGACATTTTACCTCCTAACTAAGTTCTTTTGGACGAAGTTGAAGGGGTTTAGGTATCAAATATTTTTTTCAAGTAGCTAAAGCATGGGTTTGTGCATGCACATCGTAAAATAGCTATGTTACCGCCAAGCAAGGTTGTCAAAATCGCGTTTCAACTCGTACGATTCTACGTTTTTACGAGTTTATATATACAATCCCAGTTAACTCGCATACAAAATCGGAAAGGATCAAAATCGGAGTAAAATCGCGATTTTGAACAGTAAAATCGTTCAAAATCGCGATTCTGCACGTTTTTACCGATTCCACACAATTATCCCAATCGCAACCCAGCCCAACCCAATCGGCAACCCAGCACATCCTTTGCAATTTCCGGCTTGCTGTTGCTACTGCTATTCCTGTACGTTGAAGAGAGACAGTGAAAAGCGATGAGAGAGGAGAAGCGAGCCAGGAACCGTGTGTACTTCTGTTCTGTGTATTTTTCAAGCTCAACACACGGCCGTACCTTCAACCGTGTGTTCAACCGTGTGTACTTCTGAGTATTTTCCAAGCTTAACACACAGCCGTGCCTTCAACCGTGTGTTAAACTGTATGTGCTTCTATGGGCGTGTTTCCTTGATACACGGCCGTGCTCTTCCCTTATTCCTTCCAAAAACATTTTTCTTCGTGTTTTCTTATCCAAGCCTAAACTTTTAATAAAAAACCGTAGGCTTAATTGTTAAAAGCCCTTTGTAGCGGAAATATAAGTCATACCCCGACATGTTTGTTGGTCATCACTTATCTCTTGTCAGTGTGTTACGTTGCATTGAAGTCTTTGTGTTTGTGTTCGTCGATTATTAATCTTCTTATTCCTATTTGTGATCATGTTCGTATTAAAGCACTTGTGTTTGATTGCTGCAACTTTCCTTATTTTAACTAATATTTTTATAATAGTAAATAAAATAAATGTTAGATAACTTTACCTAGTAATATATAATTTTGAAGGTTTTCTTGTTATAGTATCTTCTTTATTATGTACTTTTAGTCATTTTTTAATGTTACTCCTTTTTAATGGTATATTTTCATTATCAATTTTTATTTATTAGTAATTTCTTAAAGTCACAATTGATTTTTAAATTTTATCTATTATTTTTTAGTTTTTGTATATAGAACTAGGTGAAACTAGTTTTATACATGATTTATCATTTTAGAAATAAAATATCTATATTATACAACTTATGCTCGATTATCTATATTATGACTTTTATTGTAAATTTGTAATTTATGGCTAAAATAAATACTTAATTTCCTTATTTCTATTATTAATTATATTTTTTAATGACTATTGTAAGTAAATTTATAATATTTGAAAGTTATTTTACATAGGTTGTAGAAACTTACGTTTCTACGTTCCGATTCTACGGACCCCTTCGCGATTTTACATAAAATCGCGATTTTGACAACCTTGCCGCCAAGTGTAAATGCTTAGTTCCAGTGCTGTAGCATGCTCTCTCCCTTTCTCTCTCTCTCTCTCTTTATCTCTTCGATTTTATTTTATTTAACTTTTTTACACTAATGTGTAAGCTTGTAGTAACACTTAATTGTGAGCATCATTCCTTTTGACTAATTGAAGTTGTATTGCCCCAAAGGTAATAAAGAAATAAACAAACACACAGACATAAAATATATATAACTTTTACTTCTTGTCATCAAATTAGTCACCACCATTGTTTAGCTTTGAGCAAATGAGATTAAAACCATGAAGCAAAATTACAAGATTGTTTGAGTAAATCCATGTATTATCTAGACAGACTTCCAATATTGGGAGGTAGCTTTTATATTGCCTTTGTGCTTCCTTAATGACTTGTATAACTTTATTCATTGTTTCTCATATGGGCAAGATGTGTTTTTCTCTTCCTTTTCTTACTATTTTTATTTTATTTTATTTTTATTTCTTAGTTATTAAGGAAAGTTGAATTAAATTTAAACTAATGTATTTTGTTAGCAAAAAAAAAACTAAGGTTTGACTAGATTATATGCTAGGTTTTTACATCTTCAATATCTTAGGTTCAATCCCAATTGCAAGCTCCTATGATCTTACGTTTCATTTTTTTTGTAATCTTTTATCTTTTTGTTTTTTTGCTTTAGGGTAGCCTGAAAATGTGTCTCCTCAACATGTTATAATTCATATTATTCCAATGTACAAATTACTAGAGTTGTAAATGAGCCAAATTGTTTGTGAGTTACTCAAGCTCGACTTACTTTAAGTTTGATTAAGCTTGATCTTGATTTGTAAACAACCTAAGCTTGAGCTTAAAATAAATTTTGTTTATTTAAACAAGAGCTCTTATATAGACTCGCAAGCCAACTTGAGAGTAGACTCCTTTATATTGTTTATGAGTTGGCTCATGAGTAGGCTCAATAATAGGGTTGTTTATAATGTTAATGAGCCAACTTGCTAGTAGGCTCTTGAGTAGGCTTGGAAAGGACCAAGCTTAGGAGTAGGCTTACAAGTTAATATATTACACCAAATGTCTTATTATGTATTTAAAAAAAATGTATAACATAATAGACGACTTTTATAGTGCAATCTTTTAAAAGCAACTATATGTTATAGTCACCAATCTGGACCATTCATTTTAAATAATTTAATTTAAACCATCCATTTAAATTTATAGTATTAACTTTTAGCATGTTGTACAAATAAATCTAAAAATAAAATAAAATAAATCTAAAAAGAGAAGATACTATAAGTACAAAAATCTATTAACTTAATTTATTCTTTCATTACAAAAGTACAAAACAAAATAAAAGCTCTTTAGTAAAAGCACAATTCCTCCAAAGAATCAATGTGAAAATATTATTTTGTAAATAAGCTCAAAGAATCAAAGATTAAAGCTTAAGCTCAAAATTTTAAAGCTTGATAGAAACACGACTAAGTTCGAGCTTAATAATTTTTCTAACTAGCTGAACCTAAGCCTTCAACGGCTCAACTTAGCTCAACTTGTTTACAACCTTAGGAGTCATGCTTTGAATTTGTGACTTTCCTTATGTTGCTTGGTATAAAAGGAAAAAAAAATCCCTTCTCTTTTAAAACCAAGATGGGGCTATGATTTCTTCTTGTTTCCATTATTTTGTGTCTTTGTATCTTCAATTTCCTCTAACATAACTTAACAAATCTACTCAAATCTCATAATTTGATTCACATGAATTAACTTAAACTTAAAACCAACTCTTACACAAATTGTGAACCTTTCCCTCAAAAAAGGAAACTCAAATATTTGCATGCATACATGGTGCGAGCTCCTTCAATTAGCTTGATACAAATTCCATTTTTGATCTCATACTCCTTGCTTTATAAATTGGCTTGTTATGACTTTTGGTAGCAATGGACGATCATGAAGACTTAAGGGACCTTGCTTTGGTATTCTTGCTATTGCTACTTCTTAGTTTATCTTTAACTTGCAAGGAGTTAGCTTCTTTTAAGTAACAAACAAAAGAGCAATGACAATAGTATTCTTGTTATTTTCATAGCTGGCTCATCATTATAGCCACTTAATAATCGTTGGGCTAAGGATATGAAAGTGTATACACATACCTAGCCCTTAAACTTGATTTATTTTTCTCTTTTATTTCACTTTTCATATGATGATGTAGCATCCTCTTTGTATTGTATGCTAATAATATATTGCAAGAATTGATGGCAAATTGTTTCATAAGAACTTCATTCATCAGATTTTAGGCCATGTCAACTTGTTTTTCTTACCTATTAATTTAAGAATTTGGAAAGAGAGAGAGGGAGCACATCAAGCTTTCAAGTTTCACTTACATTGATCGTAATATCTACATCATCAAATTCACCATAATAAATTAGGCAAAGGATGCCATGGGACAATTATCTATTAGCAAAGAATTCATATCCATCTTTAATAACCTTTGGAATAAAGATACCTAATCAAGTGTGCAAGGTTAAGATCCCATTCTAAAACCATGTCAAAGAAGTGAATGCTATTGTTGCCAACCTCATATCAACACCAACTCTAGACATAGCTCGAGTAAGGTGAGCATTTGCTTTGTCTTAGAAGAATGACTAGTGGTATAGTAGATCAATGAGCTAGATACAATGGCTAAGTATTGAAATTAACTTTCACAGCAATAGCAATTAGCAATAATGCGCTAATGGTATGGGAGTTTGAGGTCCAATACTCCATAACAAGTTTCATTTGTATCACTTTTAAATACAAGTCTAGGTCTTTTTAATAATAAACAAGCTCTTTAAGGTAGACATTATGGATTCTATTGGTATGGTTGAGATGGGATCAGGGTGGTTTATAGATCCACTAAGTGGAATGTGCAAAATAGCATGTAGCTTCCTAGGTAGACTCTTGTAATTTTCACCTTTGATATCAAATGTTGTGTGGTTACACATTTCAATGTATGATCTTGCTCATCCCCTTTGTGAGGAATGCCCTCATCAATAGTAAGATCAACTACTTGAACTACCTCGGTAATGCATTGCTATGCAGCAATAACGGGATTTGACAAAGATGCACCTTATTGTGTAATAGCAATAGTAGCTACTTTGGGCATGAATTGAGTGAAAATTTTCATGAAATAATCATGGTCCTAGTTTCTCTTGTATCATGTGCATCATCTACACAACATCAAACACACCTTTTGCTATGTGGTTTCCCTTATTGGAATCTAATTCAAATGCTAGCATTATTTATTCAATAACTTCTTGCTTTTAGGTAGTGTTGTTAGTAGGGCTGCTTGTCCTTGTAGGTGCTATTGTTAGATTAACAACTTACTTTATCCTTAATGGAGTCGTCAAAATATAGATGCGAGGATTTGGTTGCAATGATCATGTACATGTGACATACATCTCATGCTACATATAGCCTCAGAGAAGTGATGTTGCAATGACACATAGATATGACCTAGAACAAAAAAGTAAGGAGGACCAAGTAGTCTTTAGGAGTTTGAATGTAGGTATAATAGGGTGAGGAGCTATATAACATTAACTCCATTGTTCTTAAATAGGAGTATGGTGAACTTTATTCTAAGCTCTATATGATCTTTCATGATAGCAATTTGATAGCATGATAATCTTTCTTTCAAATTTTAAGTTATGTCTAATGATGAGGACCTCTAGAGTATTTATAGAGTATAGCTATCAATGATGTTTGTTAGATCGAGTTGATGGTATCAAGATGACTCATCATTTTGATGGATTCATTCATGGGTTTCCCTTGAGTCTAGTTCCATGGAAGACCTTTCTTAGTGCACGTGCCTTCCTAAGCAAAGTTAAGAGTGGATCCTAAAGGAGTCAAAACCAAGTTATAATAGGTTTTAAAGTCTGAAGTCCGATTTAGTTGTCTACAATCTAAAATATGATACTTACAATCTTTAGTAAGTACCACATAACCATATTTCCTATCATACTTAGTGCCTTTTGATCTAAAGCTAATAAAATAAATTTAAAGTCTATTTTAGTTGTCTACAATCTAAAATATGATACTTATAATCTTTAGTAAGTACCACATAACCATAATTCCTATCATACTTAGTGCCTTTTGATCTAAAGCTAGTAAAATAGAGGTATATTGCAATTCCATTCCCCCACATAGTTCATGATTGGAAAAGGTATTTTATCTCTCTAAAACTCTTGCATGTTCATAGTTGTAAAAGAATGTTCAAGATTCACATTAGTATAAATTGCAACCATCTATCATTAACTCTCATGTTTGCAACTAGAGCTTTGTAATCCAATTGTCAAACCTATATGATAAGATTTCTATCAAATTAAAACTAATCTCTACACATCATGAGTAACACAAGTCTCATAACATGCTATATAAAATCACACGATCCAATTGAAAAAAAAAAAAGATAGAAAACAAAAGACCTCGAGAATCCTAAGTTTGATTGATGAGAGAGGTGAATAGGTTCTAATAATTATAGGTTGATGAGAATAAAAAAGAAATCATGTCAAGAACCAAATTAAAAGACGTAATATGGATATCATAATATACTCAACTTATTATTGATAATTTTATCACCAACCATATTAATTATTTCATTATTGATTCTTTTTATAGATTTTGGAAGCCAATACTAACAATTTATTATAATAATTTGAAAAGTCTAGGTATCAAAATATAAAGGAAAAAAAAAAAGAGAAAATGAATTGAAAGTAGCACAGTTCAAGCATGTCTGTGAGCTTGCGACCTTTTGTTTTAGATTAATGAAGAGAATTAGGATTTTGACAAGTGACTTCATGAGTGAGTCTTCTAGAATTTAGGTTTTTCATTAAATTTTATATTTTTACCCAAATATTATTTTAATTTTTTAAGGAAAAATGGTAGCATAAGTTATAAAAGCATTTTCTTGAGAGTTTAGTGGATCTAGGTTTCTTTTTGGGAGAAAAGAGGGTAAATGTACAAAAGCTAAAACATAAACTAGAGGATATTTCAATTGTTTGATAGCTACAATTGTTAGGAATTCAAAAAATGAATTCATTGTTTCCAAATTTTGGGGTGTATTTGAGCTTAGTAAAAATCTATGAAGTGATTAATGCAAAAACGATGTTACCTTCAATGAATAATCAAGTTTATGTTTGATTTATAGGATCTCAAATTTCAAATGGAATGATTGGCTGAACAATAACATTTTTTAAAAGTTATTGAGCATTACACAAAACCTTAGGAATGGTATTGGGATAAATCACTTGCTGGTGAATTTTAAAAAAAGTTTCTAATTTAAATCATTAGATAATTCATTAATTAATATCTTATCGTTAGGTGCTCTTCTTCAAATTTTCTTTTTTTAATATGTCCACATCAAATATTTTCAATTCATCATTAGGTGACTTATTTTAATAATTTTCCAAAACCTTGTCATATCCCAAATAATAATTATTTATGTTTAGTTTGTAGAATGAGATGTAATGAAATAAAATATCTGTTCTCCCATAACAAAATGGACTAAAACTTTTAAGAGTTACTTCATAATTGTTTGGTTTAATGGCATGTCCATCCTAGTATTTGGTTGATAGAGTATCGTACAGTCTAAGTCCAAGACTATAATTGAAGTGCCTAAAATGATATGTTTATTAAAAAGAAAAAAAAAAGAAAAGAAAAAAGTGTAAGGCAATTTTTGAAAGACTTTGAATTAACATATAGATGTAAGGATTAAGATGGAATACCTTGTGATGATCTTATTTTCTCCTTTTTATTGTGTTGTTGTGTAGATTCAAAGAGAATATGGTGTATGTCATGGGCAATTTGTCATTAGATGGGGTTTGATTAATCAATTATGGATCAATTGCATAATGAAATGCGATCTATAAGTAGTGAAGTTAATAGTAATCTAGTTGCAGAAGATCAACAATTGTCTAAGGGCTACAATGGTTCTAGAGGAAAATCCATGTAAAGATGTGATATGCTTTCATTACAATTGGAGGGCCATAAAAGGGAAGAGTGCCTAAATAAATAAAACCAAGGCTATATTCAAGATGATCAGGGTGAAGTAGTTTATCATGTAGTTTGACTTCAATAATAGTTGATTTGGTATTGCTATTTTATGATGATAAAAAGGAGATATTCAGATTTAATCTTAGAGTTTGATAGTGCTTTCTATGTGTATTGCAAAAGAGATTTATTTTAGACTTATAAGCCTATGTAAAGTGGTTTTGGATAGACAAGAAATCAACAAAAGTTGAAATTTACTAGTGTTGGTGGAGTTTACATTTGTCTACATGATGGTCAGACTTGCATGGTGTTAAATGTGAGGTAAATGTCTAAATTGTATTCTTATGTGCTATCTCTTGGTTTATATGGTGGCACTCCTTACCATAGCAAAGTGAGGTCTAATTGTATGAAGATTTCCATCGTGGTCTTGTGGTTATAAGAGAAGTTTAGCTTGATAACTAGTTATTGTTAGAAGGAACTAATAATCCTGGTTTTGCTATCGATATTGAATTTAAAGTAGAGGATTTTTGTAGATGTGTTATTGGCTATAATTGAAAGGTAATCATTGGCAATATGATGAAGAGTTTGTTTAACTACACTTAAGTATTGTGGGGAATACTATAATGAAAAGGGTTTGTAGGAAGATAGATCATGGAACATCCAATATATAATTGGTGATTCAAGGTGTGCTAACCAGTGCAAATAAAGAAGTTATGTTAGTGCTTGGGAAGTTTATAGCCAGATACATGTTTTACTATGATTAGAAGTTGTTATATATCTAGGTGTAGAATGATAAGGGATTATGGGTTAGTCCAATCTACAAGATACCCAAAAGAAGGGCAATTGGTAATAAAATGGGATAGAGCAACTATAAGTAGGTGGGAGCTTTAGTGAATACATATGTTAAGTGGTTGAAAGTTTAAGACAAGATGGAGGCTGTTAGAATATTGAGTGAGTTTACATGTGACTTGCTCTTAGAGTGCATAGGTGCAAATGAAGACAAGGAAAAGTTAGATTTAGTGTAAAGCAACCAGGTTGACTAAAGGAGTCCCAACTAATGGTCGCTTAGTTAATTAAGGATATGGGTAGCTATCATTAGTTGGCTAATTTTGGTTGTTAGTTGATTGATGGGGTTACATTTACATTTGTTTAGATTTTTTTTATTTGTCTTTTCTATTGATTATTTCAGTTTCCTTAATTGATGGTCAAGATTTGACTTTTGTAACTCCATTGGAGAGTACATTAGAGAGTTGAGGATAAACTTAAGGTTCATTTGTTGTGAGTTGCTCTATTAGATTGTGAGTGAGAATCTATATTTACACTGCTATGCTAGTGAATTAATTGTAGTGTTTTCAATTCATTTTAACTTCGTTTTGGTGGATTTTCAGTGTAGAATTTATATATCAATTTTCTCTTTTCTATTATCTATTATATACTTTTTTGTTGATCTTGAACTAAAAAGCTGGAATTGGTTCTATTATTGCCAATAATTATATATAAAAAAAATCTATATCTCATGAAGATGAAGCATAAAGCATTGAAATATATAGGTGTACTAATTTAGAATGTATTTGATATATAAACCAATATGTGCAATAAACCAAGGTCGTTAATTTTTTGTTGGAGAATAGATTGTGCTCAACTACTAGTGGACTCAAAAACTAAAGGAAGAATCTTGTTAAGAACTTGAAGATGATGATTTGACCCATGGAAAACCTATATCGTCAAAGATCCAATATAAATACATAACAATTCACAGTACACGATCAACACGATTCATAATCCAACATTTTCTTTAAAAGGTAACACAAGCATATGAGATAAGGGTGTAAATAAGTTGAATTGACTGGAGAATTACTAAGCTAGAGATTGATTTTTATCTTGAATAAAATATTCATAGCTCTTATTAGTACTTAAGCTCAATTAAAGCTCAAAGTATTATTCTATCAAGATAATTAAGGATCCTTTAATTTAAACACTCTAAATCATGTTCATTAAATTTGTATTGAAATTCATACATGAATAAACCTATATAAATTTTTAGGAAAAATTGCAAATAACCCCCCCAAACTTTAATTTAGTTGTGAATTTAATCCATAAACTTTCAAATATTGCAGCCAACTTGCTAAACTTTCATAATTTGGAAACATAAAAGACAATTACTTTTTTAATTAAAAAAACACTAAGTTTAGAGTTTAAGGGGTATTAAAGCATATTATGAAAAGTTAAAGGAGTGTTTTTGCACAAATGTTAAGGTTTGTGGGGGTTATTTATAAATTTTAAGAATTATTTACCAATTTATTAAAATTTAAAGGGATGATTTATAATGTTTGAAAGTTTAGGGATATACTCATACCTAAGTCAAAGTTTAGGAGGATTATTTTCATTTTTCTCAAATTTTTATGCCAAACTAAAGCCTAATTTGACTTGCATGCATATTAAGCTGCATAATTAAAATGTTAAATTTAACTTGATAAATTATTTAAGTAGTTTAAGATTTAATTTAATTTTAATATTATACGAACTAATTCAATTCAATGTTGAGCCAAACTCAATTAGTTTGCTAGTCAATTAGGTTCATCAACTTCCTTAGCATGAGATAGATTCCACCTAAATGAACTTTAGAAAGAATGCCAAAATTGTAGATGCATTTTGTGAAGAACATATAGCACAACACTTATTGTAACTTATACAATGGTAATTCATTAGTCAAGAATAAAGCAATTAGAGTTGTTGAAGTAGGATTTCTTCTTCTTCTTTCTTAACTTTGATTTATATTAAACCCTTCTCATTTAATATGAATTGCTCAAAGAAATCGGGAAAAATTATTACATTTTTAAAACCCTTTGAAAAAAAATTATTTATAGAAAATTTGTAATCATCACCAATAGAATCTGAAAAAAAAAAAAAAAGTTAGTGTCGAATAGGAGGAATGACCTAACTTATCCATGTCTCCATGATTTATTTATTTATTTTTAAATAAAAACCATAAAATTCGAGGTTCTAGGGGCTAACACATTTAAAGCCGTAAATGGATTACCATATAAGACGTTCCAAAATAATAAAAATATTTCTATTTTACTTCAATATTTTTTTATAAGAACTTTCCTTAAAAAAATGGATTTGCTAGATTTTGTGAACGATTCAAATAAATATAAAAAGGAAACTAGTTGACAAGCAAGCAAAAGTTATATATATATATTATTTTGATTCAAATTTTCTTTTTCTTTTTTTATGCTTTTAGGATGTGATATTTTGAAAATCTTTCTTGGGGTCCCTCCATTGGATGTCTGGGTATCCACTAGTTGGGTTTTGCCAACGTGGTTCTGTTTTATTTAAATAGACTTTAGTAGTGGGCACTTTTTTATTAATAATATTTTCCTTTAAAATCTAGAAAAACTATAACTGAAAATGAAAAATGATTTTTGAAAACAATAAAGTGCAGGAAAACACCTAAATACATCATCACACAAACAAAAATTAAAAAAAAAAAATTCAGAAAGTAAAACCAAACCAAAATTGACCAAAATCACTAAATCATCTATAATCCAATTTTAAACCTGTGGTGGCATTAAGACGCCCAATTGTATTAAAGAGGCTAACTGATTGCATTATTAAAGCCAATATAATAAGCGTCATGCAAAATTGATGTATTAGCAAACGAATGCCGTAAAATGGCCCTTAAACATGGGAAACTCAATAGCAAATTATGACAAATAAATTAAACTTTTGGAAGAAATTATATATTTATTTTTTTCCGAATTTAAGATTTTCTTGATTTTCAAATAAATATAAAAATATATAAGGTTATTGGCTACTAATCACTAAATAACATCAAAGTGTTATACAAACATGAAAAAATAGCAGATTATGACAATTAATTTAAGAAGAAAAAAGGTACATTTTTTAAAAGTTTTTTTTGAAAGATTTTATGATTTTTATGAATTTTTGGATAAAAAACAAAATAAAGAAGAAACTAGTGTTTAAACACACTTAGGTGGTGGCAGTTGGTGTGTTGATTCAACTCTTCAAGTGGTGTTCGCTAAACCCTCCTTATCAATTTGATGTTTTGATAATTGAAGTGCTTCAATCAGATGCAACAAAATCACAATCGTGAATGTAATACTTGAATTTTTAATAAGTCATTTAAAAATATTATGGGGTAAAATTGAGGTTAAGAGAGGACATTTATAAAAAATTGAGGGATAATTTGGACATTTCCCATAAGAAGCATTTAAGCCTAAGTTAATCTAGCATTTCTCCTTTTTCACATTTTTACAATGATAAAGTAAGAAGAGGAGATAAACCTCTCTAGAGTATAAAGCAATCTAACAAACCACAAGAATGGATATGGGTAAATCAAGTAAGAGCTTAATGATTCTATGGTTACTATGCATATGGAATGAATACCAAATCAATTTCTATTGCGATAATTATCGGAATCCAAATCAAGAAGTAGGACTTTGACGAACATAAAAAAATTAAACGAGCAAGGATATGATTAACATAAATTTTGAAGTAATGCTAATCCATGTAAATAATTAGAAATTTCATGTTTTAAGATTAAATTAAACTAAAGAATAAAAAGAATTGAGATTAGATTAAATTAAACTTAGGAATAAAAAGAATTGAGATTAGGATGATTTAGGATAGAGGAATTAAGGTTCACAAAATTATACCAAGAGTTACATAGCCTATCTACATTACCATGTTTCAACCATGTTAAACCTAGACGTACCAAGAGATACATGACCACCCAACACGGTCATGTCATTCCTGTGTCAAACTCCAACCTTACAGAGAGATACACAACTTCCCAACATGATCGTGTCATGATCTTGTCGAACCCAAATTTTATAGAAAGATATAGAGCTCCTAACATGGCTATGTCTCACCTATGTTAAACCTAAACCTTATAGAAAGGTACACGACCTTTGACACGGCCGTATATTATCCCGTGTTGAGCTACATGGCTTCTAGCGTGACCATGTTGAGTGAAACATAACTTAATTGTATATCTATTTAACTTCTAATGTAACTAATCTCTACGCAACTTAGATAATTAGTAAGATTTTAGATAATCTAATAGATTAAGGTAATTAAGGGATTGTACTTTTTGTATATTAGTATTAAGAAGAATGTATTAATGTTGTACATATTTTAGCTTAGCTTAAGTTTAAGACTAGACATGCTAAAGGCTAGGAATCATTCAAGGTGTGTGTAACTTATGTGTTTCTTGTGTTTGCTTAAGTTAGAATATATTGTTGGAATGGATTAAGTACAAAAATGATTAAGTGTATGATGTTTATGCTTAGCTCGACCTAGGGGCTCATAGTGACAAATCCCTAGGAAGTACCTTAATGATTTTTGTGTGACATTGTCTCTAGTAGAGTTGTACTTGGAAATGATCTATGATGGTTGTTGGTTTAACTATTTAAGTGATCATGGGTGTGGAGCCAGTAGTGACAGTTCCCATCATCAAGTTTAAGTGTTTAAGTGATCATAAGTGTAAGGCCTATAGTGGCAATTCTCATCATCAAGTTTAAGTAATTTAATTGATCATGGGTGTGAGGGTCATGGTTGTAGTTCCCATCACCAAGTTTAAGAGTTTAAGGGATCATAGGTGTGGGGCTTATAGTGATAGTTCTCATCACTAATTAATGTTTCAATTTTTGAAGTGTGTTAAGGGGTTCATGAGTACCTTCTTATTGTTTATAGGCTTAAAGAATATCATGAAATGGTTGTTGTTGTTTAAGTACTGCATAATGCCTATGATACTTGTTCATGTTTATTTATGCATGTGTGCTTATGTTATATGTATTAGGCAATAGCTTACCCTTTAGAAATATTTTTAGATGCAATTATAGTAAGTGTTGATAATCTAGAAGGAAATATGGGAGTGAAACCAAAACAGGAAGAAAAAAGATTATTATCACTACTGTTATGGCAAGTAGAACTTGGGAGGATTTTATTATTTGATTGTAATGAATAGAAGTTTCTGAAAAGTATTTAATTAGTGTTTTTAGACTTCTGCTACATTAGATGTTAATTGTGGATTTATATTAAATTGGTTTCAAGGTTTAAAAGATGAGTTAGATTTTTTTAATATTAAGTTAGAAGTACTAAATATATTTGAATATTGATGTACAAGAATTGCAAGATTAATAGGTATCAAAGTAGAATAGCTCCCTAACGTGTTCTTATGTAACAAGGACATGTAACAAGTAATAGCATGGCTTGGGTTTCGGAGCATTATAGTGAACAAGAACCCTAATTAATAAGAAAACTAATTAGTAAGACTCAATAAAATTACTAAATTAGGTTAGGGTTCTTAGTTTTTAGGACTACAAAACCTATATTAGGGTTTAATTTCAACTAGTTTGGTTGAAATTCGGGATTAACTTGGTGAGAGGTTTCTAAGGTTTCACAAATATGAGTTTAGACAGAGAAATTCAAGACCTCTCTTAGTTTGTGTTATTTTGGTTAAAAAGTATACATACTCATATTCCCTACATATATAAGAGTATATATATATATGCAAACTTGGAGTCTAATGTCACATAAGCTGGACCAATTTTTATTCTGGATTTTATTCTAAAATGCATCATTTCTTAAAATTGAACTTTAGGTAAAAAAAAAAAATGTGTGTTAAAATAAGAAAAAAATTTGTAAAATAGTCAAGTTGCACAAGTTATATTTTTCCTTTCTTCTTCTTATTTTTTTAATTATTATTACATTTTAGTTTTAAATATTAGTCTTGAAGGAGAAATAAGAAGGTTTAGTCAATATGTTAGCCATGCACTAATAGACCCTAAGGGGATTGAACTAGGGACTTTTTGTGAGAGTGACCAAGACTTATTTAATGGGTTCGTGTGCCTAACTTTATCAACTCGTGTAATTAAATTGCATGTGAGCTTTTAGCCTAAGCTTGGGTTAATTAGGCTTAAAAGGATTTTTAGGCTAATAATAAACTTAGTACCATCATTTCTTGGAAATTGATTCTATACCATGCAATTAATAGGTTTGGTATGTATATAGGGGTAGGAATGTGGGCTAAACAGGTCAACCTACCTCGATTCGCACGGACCCACGAGTTAAAGCGGGTCTATTTGCGTTGGCTTATACGTTATGCAAGTTGGAAAAGTCGGCTTAACTTGCCCTGCGGGCCAATGCAAGTTAAGCGGGCTAGTCCGCTAACCTATGAAAAAACATAAATTTTTTTTAATATAAATTACAAATTTTAAATATGTAAGTTCTAATAAAAACATGATATTTTTAGAAAAATCAATAAATAAATAAATAAACCATAGTCCATAGCACATCCTCATTAAATTTAAAAAAAAAAACACACACACACAACTTCTTAACTCTTCTTAAGCACTTATGTCAGGGCTCGGAGGAGGAGACGATGGCGACTTCATTGGACGAGGAGGATGCCTATAGTGATGAGTGGTGCTAGCTGAATGGGATGCATGAAGAAGTGAGGACTGAGTGGAGAGGAGTAGAGGATGAAGAGGTTTAGGTGGAGCTATGGAGGTAAGTTGGTGATATCATGGTCTGGTCTTGGAGTCGAACTATCGGTTTGTCATTGACTCATTGCCTCATGGTGGTCATGGGTCGTAGCCCATGGGTGTGTTGTATGTGTAAGTTATGTTTTGTATGAAGACTAAAGTGTGAAGTGTTCTGTTTCTATGTGTGCTACATCTGTGTGCCATGTATGACTATCTATGAGCTATGTGTGCCTACTACTTATGCTATGCCACCTTGAGTCTTGTCTATCCTTTATTTAAAAAAAAAAAAAAGATTGGTAGGCCAAGCTAGCTGATCGGCCTTGCAATGGGTTAACCTATGAGCCATGTGAGGTAGGCTAAAAAGCTTGCAATTCATGAGGGCCATTTCTTTTTTTTTTTTTTTTGGCCTAGCCCATAAAAAATTGTGAGTTGGGTAGTTGGCCTGCCAGACCCACCCTGCATTCCTAGCCCTATAGTATATGTAGAAATAAATTTATTAAATTAAATTCATTTGATAGAATTCTAATCCCTAGTTTATTCCTAGTTTGGCTTACACTAGAATTGATTTTTACATAGAATGATCAATGTAAGTCCAAAAGAGGCACCATTTAAAGTCATGATCCACTTAAGCTAATCTTGTTTTATGCTTTGAGGTTGAGTAAGTTAGGTTAGGTCTAAAAAAAATTAATTTTTAATAAAAATGAGTGCTTTTATATATAAAACCTAAATTCTGCCAAATTGCATATACATATATATATATATATATATATATATATTAATTTTAAAAATTGCTTTTTGACCCTAAGAAATGATTTTACATGTTAGAAAGGATTCTGGAGCCTTAAAATGATTATCTTTTCAACTTTTCATCATATTTCTCCCTATTTTTTCTCTTTTTATTTAATTTTAGAAATTGCTTTTTGACCTTGAGAAATGATTTCGCACCATAGAAAGGGTTCTTGATCCTTAAGATGGTCGTCTTTTCAACTTTCCTTCATGTTTCTCCCAATTTTTTTTTCTTTTTGTTTTTCTATCTTATTTTTTGACTTTTGGGTTTTTCTTATTTTCTTATTTTTTTATTTTTTTTTATTTTTTGAATTTTTAACCAGAAAATGTTTTCCTAAACTAAAAAAAAAAAACTAAAATAAAATATCTACAATTATCCTACAAAAATAGAAGACTTCTCATTTTTGTCTAACTAGCAAAGTGGGGTGAGAGAGTAAGTTTTTGTTCATGTTGAAAAAACATACTCATTAGTCCATACTTCATAAAACAAGATTTTATTCCAAATATTTCAACTTAGTTTAGAATTATAAAATGGAAAATGTAAATGAATTAAAGCATGGATAAGCAGATAAATTTTTGGTATTTGTTGAAGTTATTAAAGTGGTTGAACATACTTTCGATGTCATACATGTATTAAAAAATATACTTTCAATTTATAAATAACTCCATATCACATAATCTCCCACCTCTTTCCCCCTTTCCGAATTCCACCTATAACTATTCTATTACTTAAAATGACTGAATCCCTTTCCTTCTTTTCACCCCTACGTTCATCTCTAATATCCATCCGGAGGTATTTCATTACATAAAAAAAATTTATCGATATATTCATGAAGACTATTAATAAGTTCATAAAAGCTATCGATTGTTTTATTATATTTTAAAAGGATTTATTATAATTATAATGTGACAAAAATGGCTGTATCATAAAATTTTTCTAATTTGATAATCACGTTTGTCTATTTGTCTGTCTTTACCTTTATAACTTTCAGGTCATTTACTTCAATGAGTTAGTGATATTTGGGATTTAGAAGTATGGATGGATCAGTGATTACTGTTAGGGGAGATGGAAGGGGAATCCAGGTTCTTATTGATTTACTTAACTGTTTTCATACCACAGGATCTTTCTATGTGTTATTACTGTTTTATATCAACTTTAACACGTACGTGCAGAATATAATTAAATTAATTTTAGCTTATTTTTTCTCTCACAATATAATATAAATCATCAATATTTAATTTTCTTTTTTTTTTTCTTTATCCTTTGCTTCTTCTTTTTTTATGAAAATTATGTTTATGACTATTTAACTCTTCCATTATTGTTTAGAGTCTATGATTACACCCAACTTATTATCATCTTAATATATTAAGACCGACCAAACTTATTTTTTGGTAGATTTTTTTTTTTTTTTGTTTTCTCAATGCTCTCAAACCTTAGCTGATCTTAATTTGGAAATTGCATCTCTTTCTTCATTGTGCAACAATATATATATATATATATATTTGGTAATTACATGTTATATAACTGGAAAATGGGAAAATTACATCAAAATTCTTCAATTGATTTGGTGAGAGGAAATAGTGACGCGCAGATGATCATGTTCCCTTTTTTCTTCAATGTTTTGTTATTTACTGTCTTTTGGGTTTTTTAACAAAAAAAAAAAAAAAAAGAAGAAAAAAGAGAAGAAAGGGAAATAGCCATCTTTGGACATGAGATGAAGGACACGATCTGTAAGACGAACTGCATAGGTTTTAGTTAGTTATTAGCTTTGATTTCTTTGATTGCTTAATGTACTTCCCTTTTATGTTAGTATTTCAAACTTCTATCTAATAGCAATGTTGAAATTAAAAAATTAAATCAATAATTGGAGTTTTGTGGTGATATGATTTCCATATTCTTTATCCAAACTCTACAATAGTGCACCAATCACATCACCGTGCCCTTTGTTTTCTATTTTTTTTTTTATTTCTTTTTTAGGGCTCGCTTGGTTATTGATTGTTTAGCAATAAGCATTTTACCATAATGTAACTGAATTTTTTTTTTTAAAAAAAAAGGGACACGCTTCTTTAATTGCATGAAACTTTAATATAGCCCTATCTTATATATCATACGTTACTTTTTTGACATAAAGAAAATTTTAAAATATGAGAAGCCTTAATAATTGTCGTTGGCAAAAAAAAAAAAAAAAAAAAGCCTAAATAAGTGTCACAAAAAGTTTTTATTATTTTTTCTTAGGAAAAAACCATGTACATTTTAATTATGCATATTTCTATTTCAAATAAATATTTTATATGATTAAAAAATTTTATTTACATTGCTATTGGATATAATATTAACCTGGAAAAAAAGAAGAAGCTAAACAAATGCTATTCGTTAGTTTGTATGGTTGTTTTATCAGATTCTGTATTGTTGTTTTTTACTTTAATAGACGACCCATCTTAGTAAGGGGCCCCATTGATATATTCTATTAGATCCCAATCTGAATTTTAAGTTATAGATCATACAATACTTAAAAGGAGAATTTAACAAGTAAAATAAAAATAACATGATATACGGGTTTTACGTGGGAAACTTAGACAAGGGACAAAACCATTACAAAATTGTTGTAATAAATGCAATATAAGTAAAATAAAACATAAGACCTAGAAAAATAATAAGGTTTTAAGAGTAGGGATTTTTAGTCTTTTTATAGTCAAGATATTTAAACACCTATTTGACCGATTGCTTCCTCTTTCCTAGTTTGCAGAGTTGATATCTCATAAACATGTATAGACACATACAACGTAACCTAACAAAACATTACAGGATTGACACATTTCCACGGGTAAGGTCTTGGTTGTTAACATAAGATTTTTCAATCATAATTTTCTAGGCCTTAGTATTGTGTGGGTGAAGTGTTAATAGATTTCATAATAAGGGGTTAGAAGGAACAAGCACAATTGTGGGATTAAGTGATCCTAGGATTCCAACTCACATTGAAGTGAGTGAATATATTTCATGTAAAAGTGTAGATTTACTTATTGAATCGAAGAAATTTTGTTTAGATCCATAGAAACTAGGATTAGAATGCTGGTTGGAGAAGAAGGAGAGGGAAAATTTCAAAATAGGAGATATAGGTCAAGTACACAGGCGTGTACCTAGTTGTGCTGAGTTGGAGAGGTTTTTATGTACTAATGGAGTACACAACTAGGTACACGAGTGCGTACCTACTTATGTTGAAGTATATAGCTAAGTATACAACATGTGTAACTAAGCGTGTTGGGAAAGCTTCATGCACAATAAGATACATGACCATTTACACGGCCGTGTTATTTCTCGTGTTCTTCTACATAGCCACATACATGGCCGTGTTATTCTAGAACACTCTTACTTTACTTTTATTTCATTTTTCTTCAGTTTTAAGCTAATTTCACCTACAACAATAGAATGAGGAAGAGAAATATGCAACTAGTATACAATTAACAACTTAGCAAACTTAGGCTATGTTATAGGATAATACTTTACTCTTTGATACTTGACGAGTTTTTATACCTTTAATAGTTACACAGAAACTAATTGTGAGACCGCTTTTCTAGATGCGTGTTTACCTTATTCGTTGTTTGTGTAATAGTATAGTTGTTAAATGAATTTAAATTATATTAGACCTAAATATGAATGTTACTTGTGCTTAACTCAGCTTAGGGGGCTGCAATGAAAGATCTCTAAAGGGCATCCCAATGATTGGTATACATTGTTGTCCTTAGTGAAGTCCTATACTAAAATGATCTAAGATAAATTTAGGTATAAATGGGGTCTATAGTGGTAGTTCCCAACCTAGGACTTACTATATATATATATTGTGTGTTGGAGTCATGAATATTCCTATAATGGTTGACGACTTAATTGAAGAAAATAAATGGATTTTTTGTGATAGTGATATTGCATTCGTATATGTGTATAGTGTGATTTAGTTGACACGTGCATGTATTTGTGATGCTCACATATTGGGCATAGGCTCAATCTTTTTTTTTTTTTAGTTGTAAGTAAATATGATGAATACGCTGAGTATGACAAGCATGAAATTGCTTACTACTATTATCAAGATAAGAATGAGGGAGACTACTATTATTAGTATGGTGATGATCACTAAGAGAGTAACTTAAAGATTATTGGAAGACTTGGAGGTGTTTGAGTTTAGAAGCCTAGAAATTGTATAGACATACTTAGTTTGACTATTTATAATTATGGTAATCAAAATCTGAATGTGTAACTGTACTAGTTTGACTATTTATAATTATGGTAATCAAAATCTGAATGTGTAACTGTACTAGAATTTGTTGTTTACGTCTAATTAAATTTATGATTGGAATGAATCACTTGTAAGTTATTTATTTTTATTTATTGGAGTTGTATAAATGATAAATTAAAGTTGGAAGTTGGCTAGGTTTAAAGTTACAAAAGTAAAAAAAAAGTCTTAGCATATTGCTATATCATAGAGATATGTGGTGAATTGTAATATTCTAGTTTTTGAAATGTTACAACTGTATAAAACAACTAATATAGAAACATAAATATATTTGGTTCTTTTACAGTCACAAATCGTAAATTCTTAGTTTAATTGAGTTCTTAGGATTTTTGCCCACAACGAAGTAGCCAAGAAACCATAGACTAGAAAACCACCATGCAGACAACGTACATGGTATTGAGCTACGGGACAGAGCCAGGCAACCACTCCACATGGTGATCAACGACAATTGGCGTGGTCAACCGAATCCAATGGATTTTTTATTTCCTTACGGCTTATCTAATACACCCAATAACATCTTTACAGTGTGTACAAAAGTCCAAACCAATAACACAACTTATAAAAACATTTAGGCACTGAGAAACCAGATATTAAGAAACTGCTACGCTAACAACAACTCTTAGCACTCGAGTTCGACAACAGGATAGGCCTAGCTAATTTTGCTACGTGGCAGTTGATCATTACCACCCCTTTAACCCTGGCTCCTTCACTTGGTCAATCAAGCACCCCCCACGACCGCTGGTCCGTCGAACGGTGCCTCCAATTTGATATATTCTACATGCTCTCCGAAATCTCAACGTCGCGTAAACTGAAGACACAAACTTGGTAAAATCTTGTCGCCACTCATAAGGAAGGAGGGCTACTTTTCCAAAGAAGCACGAGGAGTAGTTAATTTTTATTATTTTTTTCAATTCCACCGTCATATATTTAAATTCTAGTTGCATTATGGGAATATCTTTGAAGAAAGACAACTATAAAGTAAGGCAATGATGTTTTAATTTACTAGAATGTCATTAAATATTGTCCATGGAACGTGGTGGGCACACGCCTTGGTTTAGTTTAGCACAGGAAAGTAAACCTACTAAGTATCATTATTATCAATATAATGTTCACACGCTAAGATCCAAAATAGTAAATATCTTTGCTAGTCGGCAAGCAGCACTGGAAAGCTACATGGCAATCAAAATTCAAAGTCATTTACTTAGTCCAAGTTCATCATCTCATTGCAGAAAGATATATGGAAACACGGTTAGAGAATCTCAAAAGCATACATCATAAACAATCACGCGTATTGGAATTAATCAATTAGCTGTTGAATTATTAACACATGAAGAAATCCTACGTTAGCCAATTTTAGAGTCATATTGGCCGGGTTTGAATGAATAAAATAATACCGATGGGTGGAAAGATTGAAGGATGTACTATAATTCAATTGCAATAGTTGAATATTACTTCTTAAGTATTGTGCATAGTTATCTGGTCAATTGTAACTTGGGTAAAGAGTGCTACAAGTAAAACTCCTCCTCCTTCCCATCTCTTTTAATAGAGCAAGACTGTAATTATAGTTTGTGCATAGGAAGAATATAATATTTTGATATGATAGTGTTAGTATGTGCAATATTGAGGAAGAGTATTCAGCGTCTCTCTCTCTCTCTCTTTGTTTTTTTTTAATTACTATTGTTGTTTATCTTCTCCTATTTAATTGAAAACAAATAAAGTGTTGGTTATCCTCTTTTATTTAATTGGAAACAAATAACCACAAGATATGGTCCATGAATCCCATAATATTATGAACAATAAATCCTAATAAATCAGAACAATAAAATCACACTAAATCAGGAATAATAAATCTCACTATATCAGGAAAGATATGTTCCAAATAATTCCTATTTTGTGGAACAACTCATTGATGGAATGAGTTATAAATAGGAGTACTACGGGGGTCCTTAATCCTGCTCACTTCTACAGAAAATACACCATCTATATTAAGTGAGTTAAGATTTAGAAGCATCAACCGAAACCGAGACGCAAAACCAATCTCCACCGAGCAAGACACCTATTTGCTTTGCAATGGCTGAAAGTATGTAAAAGATCTAATTTTGCTTCCGCTGCTACATATGATTAAGCAGCATTTTCTTTCATGATTTTACAATTATTACAATTGCAAGAAGATAATATCAAACCTAATCGATCCAACAGAAAAACTACTATTCTTACCACTAAAGTATAAGAGCATTAGTAGAGTTTAAAAAGGGATCCTAGGCTTCTCTTGATCAAGCTACAATTAGCAGTTTAGCCCTAAAATAGTGAGCCATTTATGGCCTACCTAGGACTAGTTTTGTGCCAAGTCCTTGGACCCAATTGTTCAGATAAGTTCGATTCATGGTTCCTGGAGCCATCAAACTGGGCCCTTTTTTTTTTTAATTCTTATATTTTAAACTCAATTTGAGTCCAAAAAAGCCAGTTGTTTACCGTATTGAAAATCATTTAATATTCTATCTACACAAAACTATACCCAAGTTATACTATGACATTAGTAATGAGGGACTGAAAATTAAAACGACATCAAAAGTCAATCACGACAAAAAAAAGAAAACTCTTTTTGTTTTTTTTTTTTTTTTTTATAAAAGGTTATATACACCAAACAAAATCAGCACTAAAAGTATATTTAATTTGTATGTTATTAATAACAACATATCAAATATTGTAAATAAGAAATAACCTTTCCTAATTCATATGAAAATACTTTAAATTTTCAATATAATTCAATTTTATGTTTCTTACTATTCTTATTATTATTATCATTATTATTTTTTTTAATGGGTCATGACTTGGTTTGGATCGTGACCTGGCAAGACGAATTGTGTTCGACCCTAGCATAGGAAAAGAATTTACTTAGATAAATGGCTAAAAAAACAAAAAATTAATAATAGAGTAGTAACAATTGCATGTGCAATGATAGAAAAAGTTTTAAAGCTAAAATAGGACAAATAATAACCCATATTTATTACACCTTCTTCAACATACATAGATTTTATTTGACTCCTTAGCTTGCCATGTTCATGACAAAAAAAGAAGTATGTATTCCCATGACTTCATAGCCATTTGGCTTCAATCTATGCGTGCATACCTACCAATTAATTTTTTAATAAACCTCTTACATGGGTGACATATTCTAGTAGCTTATTATTATTATTTATTGTTATTTTTTTCCAATGACAAGGAACATTATATTAGATGTAAAAGGTAAATACAAAAGTTGGACTTTAGCCAACTATGCGTCCATTAAGAATTCTATAATCCCTCATACAAACATATATCTAAGTCATCTCTTTCTTTTTAAACAACTTATTAATAACTTTAAAAGGAGACATAAAAAACATTCATGAATATTATTTTCTCCAATAACATTTGCAAAATGATCATCCACAAAATTTTCCCATTGTGGAACAAACAATATTAGGGAGATTTACCATGCAAGTATCACAGTTCATGAACTTAGAGTCAATATAGAGGGATTAATTTGAGTTTATAATATAGTAAGTGATATTAAGAGAATAATTTACTCTAAGCATAAGGACATTTTGAAGGTTGGTATGACCTTTTGTGAACAAAGTAGTGAGGAGTTGATGTCACTTTTCTAATAAAGCTATGGTAGGCCAAAACCATTGAAAATAGTCGATCTTCTCAAACATATATGGTACCATAGAAAAGTTAGGATGGCTTTCTTTAAAATACATGTATATATATATTTATTTAATATTTATTAAAATTTAAATCCAATGTTAAGTATGTAAATAGTCTAAAGATATGGGAGCAACTTGGTTTTTTAAGGGTTAAGGTATTTAAACCTCGCTTAGCCTATTGCTCTCCCTTTTACCATTTACACATTTGTAACCATAAGGACTCTTCTCGAGACCCATAAGGTAACCTAACGAAAAGTAACAAGATCAATCCCTTTTTACTAGATAAGGGTTTTGATCACTAAGATGCATACTTTTGATGATAGATTTATGAGTCTAAGTGAAAATTGATGACTTCTTGTTAGAATTCAGAACAAAGAGTGAGATGGAATGGGTGTAGGATCAAGCGATTCAAGGAGTCTAATAAAAAATTGAAATAAGTTCACAAATTCATGTAATGTATTAGGATTAACAAGTTGATAGAAATAATTAAACTTAAATTCATAAAAATTAGGCTGAGGAGAAAATTAGAGAAGAGGAAAAGTGATTCGCAATAGAACAATGGAGTACATGGCTATGTACATGCTCATATATCTGCTTGTGTAGAAACACAAATGTTTATAGAAAAGTACATAGTCATAGGATATGCCAATGTACTTAAGTGTATGGAATTGTAAAATTTCACAAGAAGGTACACAACCACAATATATGACTATGTACCCTACTGTGTTTAAGTACACAATCAAATACACGACTATGTGCTTAGGCATGCTAAGAAACTATTATACGCAAAAAGGTACATGACCACTAACAAGGCCATATTCCCTCTTATGCTCCTCTACACAGTTGCTCACATGGTTATGTTATTCTAGAACATGAACAACTAAATTATATTTCATTTTTCTACACTTCTATGCACAACAAGACATTAGGGAAAGGAATTTTACAGTTAGGACATAATTAACCAATTAGTTAACCTAGATTAAGTTATAGGATAAAACTAAATTCAATCTTTGGAATTTGACAAGTCTATATCCCTTTCCTAGAGAAAGAAGAGTTAATTGTGAGACCACTTTTCCAATTATGTGTTTACGGTGTTTAATGTTTGTGATTATTAATTTAGTTATAAAAATGAATTTAATTGGCTATTAGATTTAAGTATATGTATTGCTTATGCTTGGCTCGGCCTAGGGGTCGAAGGTAACAGATTCCTAAGGAGCACCTTGATGATTGGTATACTACGTTGTCCCTAATGGAGCTACGTATTGAAATGATTTAGGGTAGATTAGGGTTAAATAGGATCCGTAGTGACAATTCCCATTTTAGAATATATATGTATGTAAATATTAAAACCTATGAAATAATTTTTCTGGATACCCTATTTTGTGAATTAAAAAAAAATAGTATTATTTTAGTGGATTCCCCATAAACACACTTATCTAATAGGTGATAGTAATAGGTGTGTTGATTTAACTCTTCCAGCGATGCTCGATAACCCCCCCGATAAATTTGATGTTTTAATAGTTGAAGTGCATCAATTAGTTGCAGTAGGTGTGTTGATTCAACTCTGTAAGTGGTAAGCTAGATCAATTTTTATTGTGGAATTTATTCTAAAATGTATCATTTCTTAAAATTGAACTTCAATTGAAAGAAAATGTGTGTTAAAATAAGGTATTTTCCTTAAAAAATCAAGTTGCACAACTTATGTTTTTCCTTTCTTTTTCTTTTATTATTATTATTATATTTCAGTTTTGAACATTAGACTTGAAGGAGAAATAAGAAGGCTCAGTTAATACATTAGCCATACACTAGCATACTTTAAGCGGATCAAACTAGAGACTTTTTATGAGAGAGATCAAGACTTATTTAATCGATTGGTGAGCCTAGCTTTGTTATTGCGTGTAATTAAATTGCATATGAGCTTTTGGCTTGGGCTTGAGTTAATTAGCCTACAAGTATTTTTAGGTCAATAATAGACCTAAGCCCATCATTTGTTGGAAATTGTCTTTATACCATGTAACTAGTGAGTTTAGTATGTACATGTAAAAATAAATTTATTAAATTGAAACAGAATCCCAAGCCCCAGTCCATTTCTAGTTTAGCTTACATTAGAATTGATTTTTACATATAATGATCAATGTAGGTCCAAAAGAGGCACCATTTAAAGTCATGATTCACTTAAGCTAATCTTGTTTTATGCTTTGAGCTCGTGAAAGTTGGACTAGGTCTAGAAAAATTAATTTTTAATAAAAGCGAGTGCTCCTTTATAGAGAATCTAAATTCTACCAAATTGTATATATGTATTTTAATTTTAAAAATTGCTTTTGACCCTAAGAAAAGATTTCACACCCTAGAAAGAATTTTTTACCCTTAAAATTAGGGCCGGTAATGCAGGCCGAATGGGCCGGCCTGCCCCAACCGGCACCGGCCCGCGGGGCATCGCGAGCTGGCGGGTCAGAAAAGCCGACCCGCCCCGCCCCATAGGCCAATGTGGGTAGGCTCACAACAACCAGTAAAAAAATGTTTTTTTTTTAGTGTACCATGTGGGGTAGCCGGTAGGCTACTACTAGCTGTGGTAGAACTTGTACACACGGCCGTGTGGGTTGCTGCTAGCTGTGTGTGGACTGCGGACGAGGTGCACAGACGGACGACAATGCGACTACAAGCTGCGACTGCAACTGGCCGTGCTTGACTTCTGCGAAACCTTGTGGTACACGGACGATGCGACTAGGCTATGGAGTGTGGTGTGTGTGTGTTTGACTTATGCGAAGGAGAATTGGAGAAGGAAGGTGCGGTCCGGCTTAATTGCTTGCAGTTGCGGTTGTGGTCGTAGTCGGCGACGTCATTTCAGCACCAGTTGGCGGCGGTGGAGTTCGGACGGCGTCGTCACTTGTCAATCGTCTCGTCATGTCCCCACGGCCACGTCATCCTTGTCATGTCTAGGGTCATGTCATCCACGTCAATGTAGGGCAGCTTGCAAGCAGGCTGCGTTTTCTGGCGGGTTGGCCCGTCGCTCGGGGGAATTGCCCACCCCGCCCCGCGGGTCAAGTGAGTGCGGGCCAAAATGGCCCGTACCTCTGTGGGTCAAAATTTTTTTGCTCGCCCCGCATATTTTTGCGGGCGGGGTGAGTCAACCCGCGAACCCGTCTCGTAATTACCACCCCTACTTAAAATGATAGTCTTTTAACTCTTTTTTCTCGTGTTTTTCCCATTTTTTTCTCTTTTTGTTTAATTTAAGAAATTTCTTTTTTTACCTTGAGAAATGATTTTAGACCCTAGAAAGGATTTTTGACCCTTAAAACGATAATCTTTTCAACTTTTCTTCATGTTTCTCCCAATTTTCCTCTTTTTGTTTTTTCTTCCTTTTTTTTTTTTGACTTTTTGGGCTTTTCTTTTTTTTTTTTTTTAGATTTTTAACCAAAAAATGTTTTCCTAAACTAAAAAAGGTCAAAATAGAGTGTCTACAATTATTCTATAAAGATAGAAGAGACTTCTCATTTTTATCTAACTAGCAAAGTGTGGTCACCCTATTAAAATTCATATTGATTAATACTTCTTAATCACCTTATGGGAGTTCATTGGTTCACCCAGCAAGAATTTACTAGTTCTCCCTATGGGAGTTCATGGTGGATCCCTATTGGAGATTGGCTCTAGGAGCAATTGACGGTACCATAGGGAATAGTAAATTTTTATTTTCATTATAATTTCTATAAAAAAGCATTTGCTTGGTTTGGTTTGCCTTGATCTACACCAAAATATAAAGTATGGTTCCAATTTTTGAATTATATATAATTATAAACTATACAAATTTTTTGTGATTTTCTTTAATAATAATAATAATTAGTTTGGTTCATTCTAATTCACTTTTTAACAAGTGAAATACTGGAACAAAAATTCATGCCAATTATAGAAGTATTACTAACATCCTAAATATAAATCCATAAGAAATGGAGAAAAACTCATCCATAATGTAATCTTTTGTTTTGTGTATATATGGGGTGAGAGAGTCAGTTTTTGTTCAAGCTGAAAAAACATATTCATTCGTCCATACTTCATAAAACAAGATTTTATTTCAAATTAGTTTAGAATTATGGAATGGAAAATGCAAATGAAGTAAGCAGATAAATTTTTAGTGTTTGTTTATGTTATTAAAGTGGTTGAACATACTTTCGATGTCATACATGTATTAAAAAATATACTTTCAATTTATAAATAACTCCATATCACATAATCTCCCACCTCTTTCCCACTTTCCGAATTCCACCTGTAAGTATTCTATTACTTAAAATAACTGAAGCCCTTTCCTTCTTTTCACCCCTACGTTAATTTATCAGAGTCAATTGATGCTAAATAATGAAAATGTTACGATTCAAGAATTTTATAGTATAGTCATTTATAGCAACTTTTATTATTAATATTCTTACTTTACTATGATTAAAGATGTTTTATTGTATAAAAGAATTTGTTAACATATTTATGAAGGCAATTAATAGGTACATGAAAGTCATCGACTGTTTTACTATATTTTAAAAGATTTTACTATATTAAGAAAGTAACTAAAATGATTGTATTATAAAATTTTCCCAATTTAATAATCATGCATGTCTATTTGTCTGTCTTGACCTTTATAACTTGCAGGTCTTTTACTTCCATGAGTTAGTGATATTTGGGATTTAGAAGCGTGGATGGATCAGTGATTACTATTACTGGAGGATGTAGGGGGAATCTAGTGTCTTATTGATTTACTTAATTGTCTTCATACTACAGGATCTTTCTATATGTTATTTACTGTCTTTGGGGTTAAAAAAAAAAAGGAAAAAAAAGAAAAGGACATGAGATTAAGGACACAATCTGTAAGAGGAATTGGACAAGTTTTAGTTAGCTATTAGCTTTGATTTCTTTGATTGTTTAATGTACTTCCCTTCTATGTTAGTATTTTAAACTTCTATCCAATAGCAATGTTGAAATTAAAAAATTAAATCAATAATTGGAGTTTTGTGATGATATGATTTCCATATTCTTTATCCAAACTTTACAATAAGTGCACCAATCACATCACCATGCCATTTCTTTTTTATTTTTTATTTTTTATTTTTATTTTTATTTTAGAGCTGGCTTGGTTATGGATTATTTAGTAATACACACTTTATCATAATGTAACTGAAAATTAAAAAAAAAAAAAAAGGACACGCTTCTTTAATTACATGAAGCTTTAATATAGCCCTATCTTATATATCATACGTTACTTTTTTGACATAAAGCAATTTTTAAAATTTGTGATGTCCAAGCCTTACTAATTGCCATTAAAAGTTCTTATTATTTTTCTTAGGAAAAAAACCACGTACATTTTAATTATGCAGACACTGTTTTTTCAAATAAATATTTTATATCATTGAAAATTTTTATTTACCTTGCTATGGGATATAATATTAACCTAGAAGGAAAAAAAAAAAAAAAAAGCTAAACAAATGCTATTCGTTAGTTTGTATGGTATTTCTATTAGATTCTGTATGGTTGTTTTTTACATTAATAGACAACCCATCGCAGTATGGGGTTGCTACTGATAAATTCTATTAGATCCCAATCTGAATTGTAGGTTATAGATCATGCAAAACATAAAAAAGAGAATTTAACAAGTAAAAGAAAAATAACATGATATATGGGTTTTACGTGAGAACCTTAGAGCTGGGATAAAACCATGGCAAAATTGTTGTAATATATACAATATATTCCATGTGACTTATTGCTCTTCTTTTCTATTTTGCATAATTGATATCTCATAAATGTGTACAAATACATACAACATAACCTAACGGAACTCTACAGGATTGAGATCAATACATTTCCACCAAGTAAGGGTCTTGATTGTTAAAAGAAGATTAAGAGATTGTAATTTTCTAGGTCTAAGTATTGTGTGGGTGAAGTGTTAACAAATTTCAAAACAAGAGGTGAGAAGGAACAAGTATAGTCATGGGATTAAGCAATCTTGGGAATCCAACCACAAATTGATGTAAGTGTATATATTTCACCTAAAAGTGTAGAATTGGTGATTAAATCGAAGAAATTTTATTTAGATACATAGAAACCAGGATTGGAGCACTAATTGGAGAAGAAGAGGGAAAATTTCAAGACAAGGAGATACACGATCAAATACATGGGTGTGTATTTGGTCATGCTGAGTTGGAGAGGGTTTTATGTACCAATGGGGTACATAGTTAGATACATAGATGTGTACTTACCTATGTTGAAGTACACACCCAAATACATAACTCGTATACTTGGGTGTGTTGGGAAGGTTTTACACATAGTAAGATACATGGTCATTTATGCTGTTGTGTTTCTTCTCGTGTTCTTTTACAAGGCCACATACGTGGCCATGTTGTTTTGGAACACTCCTACTTTACTTTTATTTCATTTTTCTTCAATTTTAACCTAATTTCACTTACGATAACACAATGAGGAAGGGTATTAGGGTATGACTCATACGCCCCTATGACAGGAAAGCACATAAGTCTCGCTGATACTATATATTCTCTTTTTCACTTATAATTGCATGATAAGAACGAGAAAGTAAGGTACTAATTATATTAGAATTCTCCACTAGACGTAACCCTAGTTAACAAGCGAATCAGCATAAATCTTGTATCTTTATTTTTCTTTCTCTTTTAACTTAACTTCCTCTCGTGTGCCAGCCCTAACAAAGGGAACTACGCAACTTGTATACAATTAACAACTTAGCAAACTTATGTTATGTTATAAGGTAATACTAAACTTACTCTTTGATACTTGATAGGTTTTTACACCTTTAATAGTTACATAGAAATTAACTATGGGACTGTCCTCCCATATACATGTTTAACTTGTTTGTTGCTGTTAAATGAATTTAAATGATATCAGACTTAAATGTAAATGTTACTTATGTTTAGTTTAACCTAAGGGCCTATAGTGGTAGATTCCTAAGGAACATCCCGATGATTGGTATACGATGTCGTTCTTAGTAGAGTCCTATACTAAAGTGATCTAAGACGGATTTAGGGATAAATAGGGTCTATAGTGGCAATTCGTAACCTAAGACTTACTATATTATAATATATATATGGTGTGGTCAAATCATGAGTATTCCTATAATGGTTGATGACTTAATCAAAGAAAATAAATGGATTGTTTGTGATAGTGATATTGCATCCCTATGTGTGTATGATGTGATTTGGTTGACATGTGGATGTACTTGTGATGCTTATGTACTGGGTTTATGTTTAACCTTTTTTCTTTTTAACTATAGGTAAATATGACAAATACATTGAATATGACAAGTATGAAAGTGTTTACTACTATTATCAACATAAGATTGAGTGAGACTATTATTATTACTATCGTGATGATATGTAAAAGAGTAACTAAAAGACTATTGAAAGATTTGGAGGTGTTTGAGTTTGAAAGCCTAGAAAATGTATACAACATAATACACTTATATATATATATATATATATAGCAACAACGAAGGAACCAAGAGACCATAGACTACAAAACTACCGTGCAGACAACGTCCACGGTATTGAAAGGCAACCCCTCCACACGGTGATCTGATCAACCACAATTGGCGTGGCCAACCGAATCCTATGGATTTCTTTGTTTCCTTACAGCTTATCTAATACACTCAGTAACATCTTTAAAGTGGTACAAAAGTCCAAACCAATAACACAACTTATGAAAACATTTAGGCACTGAGAAACGAGATATTAAGAAACTGGTAACGCTAAAAACAACTCTTAGTACTCGAGTTCGACAACAGGATAGGCCTAGCTAATTGTTCTACGTGGTAGTTGATCACTACCACCTGGCTCCTCCAGGTGGTCAACCAAGCTGGTCCGTCGAATGATGCCTCCAATTTGATATATTCTACATGCCCATCGAAATCTCAATGTCACGTAAACTGAAGAGAGAAACTTGGTAAAACCTTGTCGCCGCTCATAAGGATGGCAGGCTCCTATTCAAAAGAAGCACGAGGGTAGTTAATTTTTATTATTTTTTTTCTATTCTACTGTCATATATTTAGAGGCAAGTTGCATTATGGGAATATCCTAGAAGAAAGACAACTATAAAGTAAGGCGATGATGCTTTAATTCACTGGAATGTCATTAGATATTGTCCATGGAACGTGGTGCGCACACGCCTTGGTTAAGTTTAGTACAGGAAAGTAAAACCTACCAAGTATCTTTATTATCAATATAATGTCCACAAGCTAAGATCCAAAATAGTAATATCTTTGCTAGCTGGCAAGCTGCATTGGAAAGCTACATGGCAATCAAAATTCAAAGTCGTTTACTTAGTCAAATTTCATCATCGTACTGCAGAAAGATCTGTCGAAACAGGGTTAGAGAATCTCGAAAGCATACATAAACAATCACGCGTATTGGAATTAATCAATTAGCTGTTGAATTATCAATACATGAAGAAATCCTACGTTAGCCAATTTTAAAGTCATATTGGCCGGGTTTGAAAGAATAAAATAATACCAATGGGTGGAAAGATTGAAAGATGTACTATAATTCAATTGCAATAGTTTTATATTACTTCTTAAGTATTCTGCATAGTTATCTGGTCGTTTCTAACTTGGGTAAGGAGTGCTACAAGTAAAACTCCTCCTCCTTCCCATCTCTTTTAATAGAGCAAGATTGTAATTATAGTTTGTGCATAGGAAGAATATAATATTTTGAAGAAGAGTATACAGTCTCTCTCTGTTTTCTTTTTTTCTTTTTTTTTTTTTAACTATTATTACGATTTCAGGAGGTTAAAATCAAACCTAATTCATCCAACGAGCAGACTAGTATTTTTATTACTAGACCATAGGAGCGTTGATAGAGTTTAATCTCGTTGTATTGTCTCTTTTATAATAGGATAGACGTTAGACACAAAAAAAGAGGTCCTAGGCTCCACGTGATCAAGCTAGATTTAGCAAGTCAGCCCTAAAATTGTAAACCATTTCTAGCCTATCCGGGACTAGTTTTGTGCCAAGTTGTTGGACCCAATTGTTTAGATAAGTTCAATTCATGATTCCCCTAGCCATCAAACAGGCCTTTTTTTTTTTAAATCCATATATTTTAAACTCAATTTGGGTCCAAAAAATTAGTTTTTTTTTTTTTTTACAGTATTGAAAATGATTTGATGTTCTATCTACATAGAACTATACCTAACTTACCCTATGATACTAGTAATGTGTGGAACTGAAAATTAAAAAAAGACATCAAAAGGCAATCATGACTAAAAAAGCGAAACCTTTTTTTTTTTTTTTGGGATAAAAGGTTATATACACTTAACCATACTAGCACTAAAAGTGTGGATAATATTTTAAAATATTATAGTTTTTTTTTAAATTACCTTAATATTATACTCGAAATAATAATTCTAAAAATAAATTTTAAAGGTATGGACTTGGTTTACGATTTTTTTTTCTTCCAAAATTTACAAAAATAAAGATGCACACTAGGTTTGCACTTTCAATATAAATGTATCGAAAGCGTAAACCTTGTTCACACCTTTAGTTCTGCCACTATGAATGATCCCACTATCCTTTTTTTTTTCCTCATTTTACTTTAACATCGATTATTCACAGAAAACACTATAATATGTTAAATTAATAATACAAATATAGAAATAGAAAAAATTTATTTTTATTTTCCCTTTTGCAAACTCTATCTCTTCTTTTTTTTTTTTCTTTCATTCGTAAGAAGAAAAAGAAGTATTAGTGCAAATTGAAAAGGTAGGATTTGAACGAATACATCAAGATATATCATTTAGTTAACGATTAATCAATTGTGGTATTTTTTTTTACAAAACATTGAAGTTTTTTTTTTGTTACCATGTTTGATATTAGTATTTAAGAAAATTGTTACTGTAATATTATGTTTTATAAACAATATTATTGTTTATTGTTAATTTGTAGCGTATTAGACATGATTTATATAAATCTTGTAATACATAACATATGATAGTTAATTTTTACATTAGTATGAGAATACTTTATATTAATGAAAAATTTAATAGTATTTGTAAATGTCAAATTTGAAATATTATCTGTATTGTTATAAAAAAATATTGTAATAGAAATTTGTAATTTCTAATTTATGAAATTTTTGTTAAAGTGTTGTTATTTAAATTTACGATTTTTGGTTGTGAAATAATGGGAAAAATTAAAATTAAAATTGATATGGAAATTTGTGATTCATTGTTTTGGACTAATTCTTAGACATTGTTATTTAAAATTGTCATTTTTTAAAAAAAGTTTATAGTTTATATATATATATATATATATATTGTGGATAGGATAACAATAGTTGACTACGTGAAATTAACGATATACATGTTTGGAAATATTGTCATTGGTGACTGAAGGTCGCAATATGATAGGGATTTGGTCAAGAAGTTGAAAATAAAGAAAAATGTCAACTATACTGAATTCTTATACAACATGTGCCAAGACATCAAAGTCAATCCAACCAAAGTAGTGGTTGAGATAATTCACGAGCATCCTATGTTGCATTGAGGTAGTATATCTTATGCCTTGATGGCAATTAGCAATGATGAAGATGTTGAAAATTTCATTAAAACGGCTGAATTCTATGGAGATCATGACATACAATAGTTGTACATTAGAATTTTTGACGATTTAGGGCCCCTCAAAAAGCAAAAATTCGAAGTAAGTAAGCAACCACATTCATCACATAACATAGAAGAATTGTAACCTAAGCCATTGACATTTGAGCCCTATGAAGATGAAGTAGATAGAGCAATTACTCTAGTATTACAATGGCCAGACATACGTGATCCAATGTTAAAGGGTTCATTCGGGAGTAGAAACTGTAACAGACACCGATGTAGGTATAGGTGTTGAGGAAGAGTATACTAATAATGAGGAGAGTTCTTAGGAGGAAGATGGGGAAGGTAAAAACGACGAAGATAAAGTACTGAAGAGGACTCTCAAGTCGTACCTATGTACTCGACACAGGTAATATATCAATCAAAGTAGACTGAATCACCAAGTATGGTAGTTAGAGATCGTATTCCATACTACAACATTGGCGATGATGATGGTTATATTTATTTTGAGTAGGAGCAAAATAATATTTGCAATAGTTTGAGCAGTAGTGATGATTTGTACATAGGCATGAGATTCTAAACAAAAGCAAATGTGATTCAAGCAATGATGGCTTATGATGTGAAGAACTATTATAACTTCACTATTGTAGAATTTAGTTTGTTGCTTTAGTCTGTTTATTATTTGAGATGAGACGACAGTTGTAAATGGGAGCTTCGAGCTCGAAAGAAGAAGTTAGAGGGGATGTTCGTAGTGAGGAAATTTGAAGGTCCACATACACGCAATAACCTGCTAATTAGTCAAGATCACCCACAATTGGATCTTGTTAGCTGGTTTGTAAATCTTATTAAGGATAATCCTTATATGAAGGTTGCAAAGCTTGCTTATGTTGTTGAACAAGAATTTGGCTATAAGATAAGCAAGAAATGGGTTTGGGAGAAGAAGAAATGAGTTATAGAGCATATGTACAGGAATTGGGAGAAGTCTTGCAATGAACTTCCTATTCTTCTAAATGCCATAGAAAATACAAATCTCGAAATACAAATTGATTGGGGATAGAGCAGATCAACTACCCTTAGGGCATTTACTTTAAAGTGGGTATTCTAGGCATTTAGGCCGTGCATTACGATGTGGAGATTTCTTAGACCAATTGTTACTATTGACACAACTTTTCTATATGGGAAGTATACTCACAAGTTGCTAATTGTTTGTAGGGTTGATGGTAACAATTATATACTTCCACTAGCATTTGCTTTAGTGGATCAGGAAACAGTAGAAAAATGGGGCTTGTTTTTGAGAAAATTGAAGAAATATGTTGTCAGTGACCATGTAGATTGTGAAACCATTTGCCTCATATCAGATAGATACACTAGCATTAAGTTAGTAGTTGAAGAAAAAGACAATGGACCGTGCCCTCCATTTGTGGTGTAGCAGTTTTGTCTACGACACCTTGTAAGCAACTTCTGTCACGCCTCGAAAGGGGGTATAGATTTCTCCATTAAAATCATCATGGAATGTGTACACCCATTACATGATAATCACCTTACGAGTCAAATATCGTAAGACTCTAAGTAAATAATTGCATTTACGACTAATCATAGTACATATAATTGGATAATAAAATACAAATATAGATCCCATATCCTACGGTTAATCGTGATCGTAGAGAATCAGTATCCCCTACCAATTAGTAAAATAGGATAAATCCTAGGTTTCTCAATTTTAAATTCTATTTACATAAAGATTCTAATGTTTCATCTAAACAATCTATCTTTCACAATTCTTACTTTGTCGTTCTAGTCTTCCAAAAACTCTCAACACTTCACATCTTATCTCATCCCGAGCTTTTGTAATTGTTACCTACAAAAGAGTCTGTAGAGAGGTGAGCACACTATGGCTTAGTAAATGGGAAGGTAACACTTTCAATGCTACGTACACACAAGCAAATTCAAATCAATTTATCAAAACATATGCTATGCATGAGCAACCATATGAATGTAGCATCTCACGTGGTCTTCCGGTAACCAGCGTGAAGTCTAGGGTTTACGCTCTCCTTGACCTTAGGTAGAGGACTCTAAAGCCACTATTAGTGCCAAGGTCATTACCCGGTATATTTATCTTATCACTTTGATAATTATGATTTCTTTTCAATTTAACAGTAAACGCTCCCACACCTCTGCATTAGATAGAGCAAAACCTTCAAGGACCTACCAGGCTCGGAATCGTCAAGGCACGACAATCCTTTAATCACTTAGTTTGCACTTAGCGGAATAGTAACCCTCTTAATTACTCTAACAAGCCCTGTAGCAGTGACGACCTTCAATCTCATGCAATGTCTCATGGAAATGCATGTCAAGTTTTAATCAGGTCCGCTTAATTAATTAATTGATTTGAAGTGACCAAACAATATATATAATCACAATCAATTCTCAATTAAGCCAACAAAGTAACTACCAAGCATTTCATTTCACGGTTACCACAATAAGCAAAGTTCATGCCTTTCTCATCATAAAACAGACACAGAACCCGGACCTCACGGATGTAGGCTATCCAACTATATAATAGGTTTAGTTAACTCGACACCTCTGTGCCATTTGTCTTAAATGTCAAACCACCCACTCGGGGTTGATTTACAATCATCATAATTAATACCTCTGTGTCATTGCACTTCTCAAGTGCTCTGTTATTCACACTTCCGAGTGCTAACAAGGTCATCTCGTATATTCCTTTTGAGTCCTCAAGACATCTATGTATAATATATATATCTACGCATGTAAGAATATCCGTGACATATCTTTAATTAAGGACAATTTACCAAATACCTTCCCTTACGTGCTTAAGAGGGCAAGAAAATATGATTGTTGAGTTGTAAAAATCAAGGTTACACTTATGATTGATTTATGTGGTTGTGTTAATGAGTGTATCATATAGATATAAGAGGAAGATAAGCTTGCCTAAGTATATATACACATTCAGGAACCAACTCTAATATGTATACATAATGGCATCTATATATCTTATTCCAACTAAATATACCTACTCGACAGCCATAGAAGGAAAAGTTAAGTTTTTATATTTTGGTTTGATTTGAAGAAAACAATTTTGAATCACGGGTTAGGCTTATGATAATAGCACTAGCAATATGGTGCTAGGTGCTATCGTTAAGGTAATGACATCTAACCCTCGGATCATTCTATTTCCTACACTCTTTATGACTTCTTTCCTAATCTCATTAATCCCCATTATATGACTCAACTTAACACAAATCACATTCAATGCAACTACGACAAACTAACAGATTCACATACATAGCATATCAACATACAATACAACATTGTAGCATATCATTAAGCTTCCCACTCACCTATTTAAGGTCATCGTAGCCTTAACCGAAGTCGAGCAATTCTAGCGGGTAACTCCTTTGCTTTCTTCTTGAAATCAATGTCCTTCTACAATGCTTCCTCAACTAACCATAGAAGGCCGCATCTCCACTTGACTTTAGTAGTTTCCTAGCACCTGATATGTGTACTCTACTCGTTATACGTTTGATGGCAAGGCGTGAAGTTTCCTCTTTAAGGAACTTTGGGCGAACTAGATTCGAAACATTGAATACTTCTTCAACGTGATTCTGATACAAGGTTCCAGAAGGAACAATCTTCCTACGAATCATTGCTTCCAACACCCTAAGCTGCTGTGATCGACTGTTTGCTTTCTTTGTATAGAAATCAAGCAATGGAATGTCTTCAACCTACCAAATTTAGAATTCTTTCTTCTATGTATGCAAGATATCCTTGGAAAGGATAACTAAAGGTCTTGCATTAGGGTATTTGGCCAAGAATGTTCTTCCTTAACATCCTTTAAAAATTCCATTGTGAAATCCATTTCATTCCAAATATCCCCTAAACCATCATCTTGGACGTTGCTCGAATCATTCCCTTCACCATCTACACCAACATAAACGCCTCTCCTTGACATGAAGCATCTTTGAACCTTTGGTTTATCAATTTGTCTATAATATCTTCCAATGAACTACTTGTAGGACAACCCGCAGGATTTAGTAGTACTTAAAGATTTTGTATCACATTCTTTCTTCTCTCCTTTGTTGATATTTCCATCTATAGGGTTTCTCATCCTTTCTACTGGTTTTCATCCTCACTCATACTTCCATTACCATACATATACCAACCTTTTCCACACACCATGTACACATCAACATACTCCTATCCATATACATACACACTCTGCACACTACGTATGCACCTACACATACATACATATAACCATACCATATACCTAATTACATGCACATACAACTACACTTGTTATCATCTTTTCTCCCCAAGTCCACATATACACACACACCATTAGTGCATACATATACACATACTCCATTTATGTCTCACACCATCGACATACATATACACACATACTCTACTTACATCTCACACCCCACATATGTACACATACACACATGCTCCACATATACCTCACACCGTCAATACATGCTTACCCACATACTCCGCACATACTATACATATCTTCCGTACGCATACCCACATACCCACGCTACATACCATCTCTTACACATACATATGTACCCACACCACATGCCATCTCATACACTTACACACACTCCACATACACCTTACATCACCAATATACCCGCACTCACATACTTCGCACACACTACATTTACCTTCCATACCCATACACACATGTCCACACACCACTCATCATCTCATACTCATATACACATATTCCACATACACCACACTCAACTTCCATACCCACACAACATTTCATACACATACATACATACCCACACACACCACTCCTTCCAAATACATATATACACACCCACACACCACATGTCTTTCATACATATACACACATGCCACATACTCCACACACCATCCATATACACACATATACCGCATACTGATCACTCGTGAAATGTATAAGTGAAACCGCTAGCAAGTATACTAGGTCGCAATCAAGTAATATATGATGAGTAGAGTATCGTTCCCTCGAGGACTAAAAAGATTACCAAACCTATAATAACTTATACTGATATTTAGGTAATTCAAACAGGAATCTTTTTTTTTTTATATCTAACTAAAGAGATTAAATCAAGTTCTATGCTAATGGGAATTATAAGATTCTTATAAATACTTCTAATTAAACAGTGGGAATTTAGAATTCACCCTAGTCATGCTAATCAAACTACTATTAAGTTATTGAAATCAACTTATATGTGGTTATTCACGTGAGTTCAACATTTTAAACTTCAAATCAATTAGTCCACTTTCGTATCTCTAATTAACAGAGGATTCTAATATACTCTCATACATTTTTCAATGCTATGATCGCCTTATGCCCTAATACAATTATCCCTAATCTCTTAGTGAATAATTAATTAGAACATAGCTTTAATCTCTCTATGAACCCTAATTAAACCAATTAACGCCGCTTTCGCATTGACTCATTAGTCTAATTAAGAATTCCTAACAAATCCTATCTCTACTTTCATATTGATTGGATTTCTAACAATCTAATCTTATCACAATTAAATTGGAATTATAGGAATTCACAACATGAATACTCCACATATATGTCAATCTCATAACCAAACTACACTGATCATTTTAGCAAACTAGGGCTTCATCCACTATTCTCACAAACGAAATTAGCTAGCCATACAATAGATAACAACAAGACAAAATTCAATGAAAAATGTTAAAGAATCCATTAAAGACATAAAAACCAATTCACAGAAATGCAAAATATGATTAGGATAAGAAGTCACCAATATGTAGCAAATCTGGAAATAAGATCCTTAAACAACTCTTCAGAGATTTCTGACTTGATCTCAATTGATGGAAGTACAATTGAATTCAATCTTCAATTCCCTTGTAAAAAACTAAAGTTTCTCAAAACAAAGTTCTCAAATCTAAAATCTACTCTCCTCTCCCCGGTCGTTCTCTTCTTTTCTTTTCTTTCCCCTGTTTTTGTGCTCTGCAGAAACGTACAAAGTGCACAAGAATATGAAAAGTCGGCAGTCCACCACATGAGGCATGGCCATGTGTAATGTGGTGGTTACTGCCACCACATAAACCATGGCCGTGGGATAACTCCATAAGCGTCTCGGCATTTTCTTCTTTCGTTCTTCTTTTAGGAACGGCCGTGTCTTAGGGGGTAAACACACCTACTACATGAAGCACGGCCGTGGGCTATCCCCTTAAGCCTCTCGTCCTTTATTTTTCTTTAATAATTGTGGAAAGGAAAAACACTACATAAGGTACGGCCGTGTCTCATCTCTTGCTTGTGATTTCTTCATGTTTTGCATCATGTACATCTTCAAGTCCATTAATCCCTAAGATATTAACATAAATGCAATTTAAGTATCTTTTATTGGATATTTCTAATAGTTGACAATAATATATATACCAATCACAAGATACAACATGATAAAATATGCCTTTATCACATACCGCACACCCCACACCTTCCATACACCTATACACATACTCCACACATCCCACACCTTTCGTACATATACACACACTCCCTTACATGCCTCATGGCAATCCACACACACACACACACACACACACACACAAACCGCACACACCACATACCATCCATATACATATACCCCTTTTGCACACACCACATAATCCTACACACACACACATTCTGCACACCCTATATCACCTCATGCACATACTCACACACATTATACACTCGGTTCCTCCTTCCCTACACATGCACACACCCTCACACCACACTATCATATACATATACACATATCCTTGCACACACCACACACCATCACCCATACATGCACACATCTCCACATACATCACACTGATCTTCTATATCCACACACATATATCCACACCATGGACCATTTCCTACGTATACACACATACTCACACATACTACACACTCGACTCCTCCTTCCCCACACATATATATACACCATCACAAACCACACACCATTATATACACATACACACATCCTTACACACACACCACCCACTATCACATACGCACATCCTTACACACACTACACACCATCACCTACACTTACACACATCTTTGCACACACACCACCCACTATCATATACACACACCCTTACACACCGCACACCTTCACCCACACATACACACATTCGTACACACACAACACACCTTCACCCACACACACACACACACACACACCCTTATACACCGCACACCTTCACCTGTACATACACACATTCTTACACACACAACACACCTTCACCCACACACACACACACACACCCTTACACACCTACACACCCCACATGCATTGTGTCCCCCATAAACTCATCTAGCTCTAACCCCTCCCCCTTCTTCCTTTCCAACAATAAAACCACTTACATCTTTCCTACATCAATATACCCGTAAGTGATCAACCATCCTCGAAACAATCTCTTCTTTTCTAGCAACCCATCAAACACCCTTTTTTCTCATCCTCTTTCCTCACTTGCCTTTGTGGTTGCTGTCGTCGTCACGGTTGATGCTGTTGTTTATACCATCCATCTCCTCTTCCTCCTTTGAAACTCCACGAAATCAAAACGTACCTCAATCGAGCTCCTTAAAGGAGGTCGTTGTTGTTGCACTGAGGTTGTCGCCATTTGAGTCATTGTCGTCTTCCTTGTTTGATCAATCAATCACCACTTCTTCAAATTTCGAGCACATGAGAGATCGAGCGAGAGAGAGGGAGGAGTACGGTGGCTGGCTGAGAAGGGAAGAGAGAGCGGTGAGAGGGCAAACAAGGGAAGGTGCAGGATAGGGGAAGGTAAGGGAGCCGCGATCCAGGAGAAGGACGAAGAGGAAGAAAAGAGGAAGAAGAAGGGAAGAAGAAAAAGAAGAAGAAGAAGAAAAGGGAAGAGAAAAGGAAAGAAGGAAAGGGGGTAGGATGGGATGGCTAAGCTGCTACTGCTGTACCGCCTGCTTTGCTACCATGTGTCATGTTTGGCTTGGAGAAAAGACAATGTAGTAGTTTTCTTTTTTTTTAGCTGTATATATATATATTTATATTATATTATATTTTATATTGTAATGTCTTTATTTTTGCATTTCATATGCGTACAAAGATGTCTTTAAATTTTTATATTTTTAGCATTTTATTACGAAAGCTTACGTCTAGGTTAATTTGATTATCCCGAATATAAATATTCACCCCAAATTTTCATATAATTTTTCAAAATTTTTAGGACTTTACACTCTCTCCTCCTTCAAGAAGTTTTGTCTGCAAAAATTTTTCGTACTCGCCTTCTATACCTTACGTTCAGGACTATAACTCCATGTCTTATCCTTAAATATGCTTACATAGATACTATTAATGTACAGATGTTGAATTTGATTCCCATGCCTCCTTTGGCCATATACATCTCATGTGGATCTATGCATGTGGTATTTGTGGTCATGTAATACCACTCTTCCTACCTCATGACTATATACCCATAACATACATCACATGCATCATCTTATCTTTTCATCTCACTTGCGCATCCTATACGTACATGCAAGTGCAAGGATTTAGATCATTGAAGCCTAGATTTCTTACTCCACAATTTGTGATGCGCATTATGGTTTGACTACATTCTTCACATCAATTACTACCACCCACAACATCACACATGACTTAATGATTTCCTTTCTCACCACTCGCAAGTTCGTCATTTTGTATACAATCTTATATATGTAACGAGATTGCTAGATTTTAGAGTTCATATGTTTGTGTAGTTTAGTTTTATCGGTTAATGATCAGGCTATGGTAATGGGTGATATATGTTTGTAAACCTACCCATTTTATGCCTTATTCCTTATTGTTTTATAGGATTATAATGTCGCTCTATCGCTATGGTTTCATACATGGATACAACGCATCGAGATGCTATCGGTAAGGATATTCTAAATTTGGATTCTAAGAACACAGAAGTGGTGTTGTGTTTTTCCCTAAGGTGTTCATCTACAACTATGGAACTTCATATCATCCAGTGAAGTTCTCTTCATGGTGGTTCTTCTATTGTGGAGCCTATCACTAAGGAGTCGTTCTCGTATTCCTTTCTATGTTACACAGGTTCATTCCTGGGTCCTGTGGGTTATGGGCCTACATTAGCCTCATCTACTTCCTAGAGTGCCATTACACTCGATGATAGTTTCGTCCTTAAAGTTCGATGGTTACAACTCGTCATTCGTCGTGTTTCATAATATCCTCTAAGTGGCTTCAAATGAGGATATAGAATTTAAGGGCTAGCGCATTGCAATAACTTAGAATTAGAAGAACTCTCGAATAATAAATATATATATGCATATAGACTACAGTCTAGGTCTTTTATGATTTTACTCTTACAATCTACCCAAATTCTACCCCATCTCACTATTTAGTAGGTTGCTCCTATTTTTTACAACCTAGAGCTCTAATATCAAAAATTCTTGTTACGCCTTGAAAGAGGGACTAAAAGTCTCCACTAAAATCATCATGTCACGTGTACACCCGTTACATGATAATCATCTTATGAGTCAGAGATCGTAAGACTCTAAGTAAATAATTGCATTTATGACTAATCATAGTATAGATAATTGGATAATAAAATACAACTATGGATCTCGTATCCTACGGTCAACCATGATCGTAGAGAATCAGTATCCCCTACCAACTAGTAAAATAAGATAAATACTAGGTTTCTCAATTTCAAATTATATTTACATAAGGGTTCTAACATTTCATTTAAATAATCTATCTTTCACAATTCTTAATTTGTCGTTCTGGTCTTCCAAAAACTCTCGACACTTCACATCTTATCCTATCCCGAGCTTTCGTAATCGCTACCTATAAAAGAGTTTATGGAGGGGTGAGCACACTATGGCTTAATGAATGAGATGGTAACACTTTCAATGCTACCTACACACAAGAAAATTCAAATCAAGTTATCAAAATATATGCTATGCATGAGCGAAATAGCAATCCTCTTGATTACTCTAACAAGCCCTATAGTAGTGATGACCTTCAATCTCATGCAATGTCTCGTGGAAATGCATGTTAAGTTTTAATCAGGTCCTCTTCCTTAATTAATTGATTTGAAATGACCAAACAATATATACAATCACAATCAATTCTTAATCAAGCCAACGAAGTAACTACTAAGCATTTCATTTCACATTTACCACAATAAGCTCTCATCATAAAACGGACATGGAACCTGAACCCCACGGATGTAGACTATCTAGCTATACAACAGGTTTAGTTCACTCGACACCTCTATGACATTGGTCTTAAATGTCAAACCAATCACTCGGGGTTGATTTACAATCATTATATTTAACACCTCTATGTGCTCTGTTATTTACACTTTCGAGTGCTAACAAAATCATCTCGTATACTCCTTTTGAGTCCTCAAGACATCTGTGTATAATATATATATTTACGCATATAGGTATGTCTGCGACATATCTTTAATTAAGGACAATTTTCTAGACACCTTCCCTTATGTACTTAAAGGGAAAGAAAATAGGATTGTTGAGTTGTAAAAATCAAGGTTGCACTCATGATTTGTGTGGTTATGTTCATGAGTGTATCATATAGCTATAATAGGAAGATAAGCTTGCTTAAGTATATGTACACATTTAGGAACCAACTCTAATATGTATACATAATGACATCTATATATCCTATTCCAACTAAGCATACCTACTCGATAGCCATAGAAGGAAAAGCGAGGTTTCTATATTTTGGTTTGATTTGAAGAAAACAATTTTGAATCACGGGTTAGGCTTATGGTAATAGCACTAGCAATATGGCACTAGGTGCTATCGTTAAGGTAATGACATCTAACCCTCGGACCATTCTATCAACTATACTCTTTATGACTTCTTTCCTAATCTTATTATTCCCCATTATATGACTCAACTTAACACTAATCACATTCAATGCAACTACAACAAACCAACACATCCGCGTACATAACATATCAACATACAACAAAACATTGTAGCATGTCATTAAGCCTCCTACTCACATGTTTACTGTCGTCGTAGCCCTTATTGGAGTCGAGCAATTCTAGCAGGTAACCCTTTTGCTTTCTTCTTGAAATCAGTGTCCTTCTGCAATGCTTCCTCAACTAACCATAGAATGTCGCATCTCCACTTGACTTTAGTAGTTTCCTAGAACATGATATGTATACTCCACCTGTTATGTGTTTAATGGCAAAGCGTGAAGTTTTCTCTTTAAGGAACTTTGGGTGAACAAGGTTCGAAACATTGAGCACTTCTTCAGCTACTCCCTGTAACTACCTATCCATCAACGGGGAGTCTTAGCTAGATCTTCACATCCTCATAGCATGATGGTAAACTCTCCCATCGGATGTGGAATATATGCATCTCTGGACGCCATCTCTCCACCAATGTTGTAATCATGTGCCAATCAAGGGGTATGTACAACATCTAACTAACACCTTCGAATCCAGTCAGCTGCAAGTATGGCTCCATTCTCGCAACGAATGGGATCGTACACTTGTCGCAGTTGAGTGACAATTCACGCGTCACACAGCGAGGGTTGCTTGCTTATATGCCAACAACATATCAAATGTTTTCCTATTTTTAATGCAATGTAAACTAATTGATAAGTAAAACGTCTATTAACTCTTTATCCCAAACTGCTTGTGATTGATGATTGGCTTGCTGCATCAAGACTAAAAGATCAAAAGGTCTAGGCTCCATCTATTATGCAAAACTATATAAATAATTTACATTTACAACCAATACAAAATTTTTCAATAATTAATTTTATAACTCATTCTACAAAAGCATATAAATAATCCCACCTTGCGACAAATATAACATTTTTCACTAATTATTTTACAACAATTAATTAACGACATATTAACAACTAATCATCTTTAATTAATGGATAATTACTAACTACTTACTTTTATGATTAATTATATTAATCCATACAAATATTTTATATTTATACCCAATATAAAAATTTTTACTAATTAAAGATATATTAAAGACTAATTCCCTTTAATTAACAGATAATTAATAACTAATTAATTTTATAACTCAATCTACAAAAGCATACAAATAATGCTACCTTGCAACAAATACAAAATTTTTTACTAATTAATTTTACAACAATTAATTAAAGATATATTAATGACTATTCATCTTTAATTAACGAATAATTATCAATTACTTTTTTTTTTATGACTAATTCAATAAATCAAATACACATTTTACATTTCCACCAAATACAAATTTTTTTGGTAATTAATTTCTTAGAAATTGATTAATGATATCTTAACCACTAATCACTACTAATTAACAGTTAATTAACAATAACTTAATTTATAACTATGTTTACAAAAATACAATATAATAACATATATATATAATTCATTTACTAATTTTAATTAATCATATATTAATAATTAATTAATTACTAATTAATAGTTAATTAACAATAACTACTACTTCAATAAAATTTATGCAGTATACAAATTTACATGTCTTTTGTTTTTTGTATTTATCCAAAGTAAAATAACATAAATAAAAATAATTTTTTTCTTAAGAAAGCATATCAATATCTTGATAAAGAAATTTCCACATAGTATTTGAATAGATTTAAACCTATGTAAAACACAAGTTATCGAAACAAAAAATTTGCAAAATAGAGTTTATAGATGAAATTCAAATATCAAAATGTGAAATGTGAACTAAGTTATTGAGAATTTGTATTTATATTTGAAAGTGTCGGTGCAAATTTTTTCATGTGTATAATTATATAAATTTATTGTATCACTTTTAAGTTTGTATATATACTTTTATAATAATTTTACAGATTTGTAGACATATTTTTATAATAATTTCATAGGTTTGCAGAAACTTTATAGGTTTGTAGTGTTATAAGTTTTATAAATTTGCAATAATAGATTTGTAGGGTT